>CM028380.1:146822042-146855289 GCA_013146195.2 Codonopsis lanceolata
AACAATATTGGGACTTCATTATTGGTGCATATCTTCCTTTCCATCTCTAGAACCACAAAGTCAAGCGGTATGATTAATTTATCAACTTTGAACTAGGATATCTTCCACTATACCCAAAGGATATTTAACTGAACGATCAGCTAATTGCAATTGCATAGTAGTGGGTTTTAGTTCTCCTAACCTAACGTTTATAGACCGAAAAGGCATCAAATTACTACCTGCTCCTAAATCTAGCATTGCTTTCATCTTTTTAGAGCTTCCCAAGGAGACTTGGATATTAAAACTACCGGGGTCTTTCAACTTAGGTGGTAATTCGGGTTGTAAAACAGAACTTACGTTTTCAAAAACAACAATCTTTTCATTGTTTTCAAACTTGTGTTTCTTAGAGTGAAGATCTTTGAAAAACTTTGCATAAGCTGGAATATTTTTAATAACATTAAGCAAAGGTAAATTAACATTTACTTTGGATAACATATTATAAATTTCCGTAAATTGTTTGTCCATTCGGTTTTCATAAGTCTTGGAAACGGAATTGGAGGAACATAGGGTGGTGGAGCCACATAAGGTTCCTCTTCTTCTTGATCCAACTTTTTTTCAACTTCAATTGTATTGTCTTTATTTTGAATTTCTTTTTCTACCTCTTGACTACTTAAGTCATTAATCTCTTTATTACTATCACTATCTTTCTCGATTTCTTTTTCAATTACCTTTTCAGAATTTTCTACTGTAGAGGCATATTAGAAGAAGGATCGGGATCACTTACCTCTTCACCTATCACCTTACCGCAAGGCCGATTGACTTAGCTTGCTCAGTTTGACTAGGAACTTCCTTCTTCTCTTTTATCAACTTCTGAATTTGCAATGTGTTTCTTTAGATTTTCAATTTCTTCAAGCATGTACTTCATCAAAGCTGCTTGACCTTTACTAGCTACTTCTTGCTTGGGAACTTCTTCAATTCTCAACTGATTTTGATTTGGCAACTGGGGAGGTTGTGGTGGTTGAGGTTGGAACTGTTGAGGTTGCAAAGGCTTATTTCCTCCCCAAGAAAAGTTAGGATGATTCCTCCAACCAGGATTATATGTATTTGAATAGGGATCATTCCTTGGCCTGAGGGTACATATTCATAGCATTAGCCTGTTCGTAATACATAGCACTTGACGGACAAAAATTAGTAGCATGAGAATATAATCCACATAAGGCACATGCTTCTTGAATTTGCCAATTTTCAAATTGAGCTTGTGTATTTGAATTATCTTGCAATTGATATAGGCTCCTATTTTTACCTCTAGCACTTTTCTTGGGAATTAATACTTAGCATCTCAAATAATTCTTCTAGTGCTTCGGTGTCATTCTATTAATAGAACCACCACGCACTATCAACCATAGTTTGTAAGCTTTGGCGAAAGACCATGATAAAATTGAAGCACTAACACATGTTGAGCCAAATTATGATGAGGACACATAATGAGCGATTTTTAAATCTATCCCATGACTCATGGAATGTTTCACCTCGGTTCATTTTGGAATGACATGATTTGTTTTCTATACTCGTAAGAGATGCATGTTTGTAAAATTTACTCATAAACAAATCATATAATTGAGCCCAAGTATAAACACTATTTGGTGTTAGGTTCATAAACCATCTCTTTGCCAATTCTTTTAATGCACTTGGGAAAATATTTCATTTTGATTTGATCTTCATCAACCCTCCTAAAGGAAAAGTACTCATCATGTATTCATATTCTCTTAAGAAACGACAGATCTTCATGGGGCATCCCATGAAAAGATGGTATGGCATTAAAATAATGACCTTTAACTCAAAATTCCTAACAACATCGGCAAGACTAAACATGATGTCACAACATTTAATGAAGGTCTACTAAAGTCATTAATAGTTCTTTGATTTATCACTACTTCCATATTTCTTCTTGCGGGTTCTTCTTCTCTTTGATTCCTATTGACGGGTCAACTAGGTTTTCGAGATTACGATTATTGTTATTTTCTTCCATTGTAGGATCAACCGAGAGGATCCTCTTGATTCAATTGGTCTTGATTATCGGGCTCGGAGCTAGATTTTCAAAAACTTCTTGATTTCTTCTAACAATATTTATATCTTGATTTAAGTCTACCAATTTAGGATTCAAAGATCTACGACCGTGCATAAAAATAAATTAAAGCAATTAAAAAAAACAACTAACCATTAAAATAAAATAAAATAAAATCTTTTTTGTATTTTTATTTTTATGAAAACTAAAAATTAAACTAAAAACTAAATTAAATTAAAAACTACGCTACCAACAAACTAACTACGTGAACTAGCTTGTCCCGACGGCAAAAAACTTGATCGATGTTTTAATTAATCTTTTTCCTTGCAAGTGAACAAGACTATTATAGAATAGTATTGGAAGCAAGGGTCGAACCTGAGACAAGTGATCACGAGCAGTGCAATTTATCGATAGCAAATTATTAATCTAAAGGGGTTTTTATGTTTAATTCTACTCTAAACTACTATTTATAGATGTTTAACTAATTAGGCATAATAACGAGATATGAAGATCTTATGGTGGGTGGCAATCTAGGATTCGGGTTTCACTTATATCTCCTTTATGTTCAATTCATAATAATGTCATTCAATGTCTTGGGTTCGTTCACTAAAAATAGATATAGTGTTGAACAATTGGTTCAGCCTCCATCCCCGCAAAATTCATCCATTCTATATCCTAAGCACATGAACTATCAATCTAGCTGTCACCTAGATTTATGATCTATCTGTCACCTAGATCATGTAAGAACCTGGTTGTGGGTCCCAATGAGCACAATAATAAGCTAGAAGGGGGGGGGGTTGAATAGCTTATTAACACTTTAAAAACTTTTAAGTAAGTTCCTTGAAAGTTACTTGCAATCTATGAAAAGAATCAAGTAGCGGAAGACCTTCAAGAAATTGTTCCAGTGCCGCCGATAAGGATTACAGTAGACCTTTTACGATTACTTAAGTTACTGAAATGGATAATATAAACAAAGAAACTAAGCGTTCAAGTAATAGACAACAGAGGAAATAACACAAGTATTTTGGGATGGTTCACACGTAATGAGTGCTACGTCCACCACCAAAGGCGATCAACCTTGGATTTAAATTGTGCACTATGTTTTCCACTTAGATCAATTACAAAGAATATCCCTAATGGATCGTGTACAAAATATTGACTTGTGTTTGGGTCTAGGGAATTAAATATCGTAAAAACAAGATATTTAATTAGATGCGTATATAGTTAATGGAAGTTAACAACAAGAAGAATAAAGCAATAAATGTTGAGGAGCGACTTCTTGTTGTCGACGAGGACTTCTAGATCTGTTAAGGATCTATTGAATGCTTGGTGAAAGACTTGGAGTTGTGTAGTTTCGAGCAATTCTTTAAGTGTTCGATTGATTACATGCAGGTGTTTCTTTGTTCCATCTTCAATGGCGTATTTAAAGCGAGTGCATTTCAAAAGAATCCGTTGGAGAGGGCGAAGACTTCAACGACTCTATTCATAAATGCATTAAATGCATGGGGCATCGATCAAGGATTTTCGTCTTCACGAGATATCTAGAGCGAGATAATCATTTACGAGATCTTCAAAAGGTGGGCGATTTGGTGTCGGATCGAGAGATGTAGCGTAGTAGGGGGGCGATGCCGCTTTCGCTTCGGGGCGAAAAGTCTTCTGCTTTTCGGAAAAGTTGCTTTCGGCTTGACATGTCGGAATGACTTGGATTAATTCAAATAATATATAGGAATAAGTTTGAATTAATCCGCTTAGCTATTTTGGAGAGGACACGTTGAGCGAAGCAATCAGTGGACACGAGGTCTACCGATCTTAAGCTTTGGCGGGTCTTCCGGTGAAGCCGAGAAGGGGTCTTCCGTGAACTCCGAAAAGTCCTATAAAAACTATACAAAGCAAAGTTCTATACAGGTTGCCACGCTAATCGATCACGCACCCGATTAGCCAGCGAAGTATAAAACTAATGTAATGTCTTGTCGGATATAAATTTAACATAAGAATCAACAACTTGGTCCTAACTTATCACTCTCGTGCATCGATAGGTCCAATTTATTGTGTTGGTGAGCCGATTATACGACATATGCACTTGGTCATGAAGTTATCCGCACCTCTAAGCCTTTATTATTTGCGATTACATTCATTTGTTCAAAGCAAAATAATATAGGGATTGATAAACAACACAATCAACAAGCATTGAATAAACATATATAACAATCAAAGCATAAATTTGATACAAGTTACCTCCCACCTCCTAGATTATGGATGATTTAGTTCATCATAGACAATGAACAGCACATGGAGATGATCGGATACATGATTTGATCTTCAATACTTGAAATTACAGGATCTAACTATGTTATACAATCTAAAAACTACCTAAAATCTATTAAAGAGAGCTTCCAGCCGTCCTCCTTATGCTTTGGCTCGGCATCTGGCTTCTATATATACTCGGGAGTTGTGTTTCAATCGAACCGTGTGAAAATCCGAAATAATTAAGCATTCGACTACCTTGCGGTCGTAGGTCTTTGGATACCTTGCGTCCGCAAGGTCTCCGATGTGGCCGTTTGATTCCTTTGTTGCTTCTTTTATGACAAGTACTGCCTACCTTGCGGTCGCAAGGTCTGAGGCACCTTGCGTCCGCAAGGTGTCCAGATTCGACAGCTTTCATTGTTTCTTCATTTTTCCTTTTTGGCCTTTCTTGAGATTTGCACTTAAAACCCTGGAGTTTCGCGTATTTTCACTAATAACCCTGAAACTTACAAAACTCACCAAAAACATATATTAGTAACCAAAAGACTCGTGAAATAGCATAATTTAAGTCATAGAAGTATATAAAATCGACGTATAAAATACATCGATCACTGGTGCATATCAATTGCTAGTTTGTTAATCATCATTGAGAAGGTAGGACTAGATCAAGACATACCTAATCTAAGACCTATGTGATGTCAAACAAGTTGCCACACTAATCGGTACACATACCTTTTAGCCACTTGTTATGACACACAATAATGGGAACAAGTAAATCAAAATATTCGGAATATGTACGAAGATAAGTTACTTATCAACAAGCATATTCCAACAGAGGGAGTATAATTTTTGTTTATACATGATTTTCTAGCTACTAATGATAAATTTATTTATTTAACCTTAATTCATTGTGATTGATTTATCATAAATATAGATATTTTTGTCTATACATTATTTTCTAAGAAACAATTCACACTATATAATGTAGGGAAATTAAAGGTCCTGAAATTAGACAAGTCCCCTCAAAGATATTGGATCTTCAAGAATTGATCAAGAGATGGCTCCTTGGGTCTTCAACATCTCCCTCGCCTGATCTCCACTAGGTGAAGAGCTCGCTTCGTCAGTTTTCACTAGCTAAGATAAAAATGACGACTAATAATTTTGACCAAGCCCTTGTGATCATGAGCTCAGTCGATTCTTAGGAGGTGTACAAAGGCACCATATATGATTGTGTTGGAATGAAGAAGGAAAAGAAAATTGTTTCCATTAGGTGCTTCTCTTTGGAGTCATGGGAACCCAGTCTCAAATGGATTAAATATCAACTTTACCTGTCTTCTTAGTATAGTCACAAGCACGTAGTCTCTGTACTAGGTTATTGCCATAAATCTAGGAAGATGATGGTTGTTTACGAATATATGGCGAATGGGAGCTTGGCTAACCATCTTCGCACAAAGTCAACGGCTTCTAGCTTTTCTTTGTTATGGGAATAATGCCTTGAAATATGCATCGGTGCAACCCAGGGATTGGAGTACATGCACACTATCGAATTACCATATGATCTTTGGTCTTTTCATACTGATGTGGCATCAACCAACATCTTGTTGGATGAGAATGGTGTTGCAAAAATTTCCGATGTATATTCTGAAACACTTTTGAGAGAGCACGTGGCCAGTTATTTCAATTAGGGCTGTTCCTGGGCATAGGCCAAAGGGGAGACCGCCTAGGGCCCAAAAAAATTAGGGGCCCAAATTTTATTTATATGTATAGTATTATATAATATATAAATATAATATTAATAAATATAAATAGGGAATATGGAAAATCGTCTGGAAATAAGAAACGAAAGCAAAAGCTTGATGCGATGATGCCGGCAGACGAAAGGTTGATTAGATGGAAGGGCGGACAGCGAGACAGTCGGACAGAAGGATCAAGAAGATGGAACGATCAACGACGGCCCTCGACCTCGAGATTCACTCTTCAGTCTTCCCTATGCATCTATGGTCGCCAGAGTAATTTTCAATCCACCTTCAGGCTCTGCTTCAGTTCGATTTCAAAGGCTCAAAGCAAGAAAAACTCTCACAGTCTCACTTAGTCAATCTGTCGTTCCTCATCCACGAACTCGAAGCCGCCGACGCCGGTGAAGGATTGATGATGCAGGTACTCGTGCAATTTTCCTTATTTCAATATCAATTTTCCAAAATTTTCCCCTCTCCAGGCCCTTCTCTGTTTCAGATGAATCATACATTCAAACCCTAAACCCTCAAAGGCTCAAACTCATATTTCTTTTGGTTTAAGGTTTTTAGGGCTCGTAAAATAATTTTTTTGTCGATCCACAATTTCTTTTCAAAATCATATAGTCTAAAAATTGTTTAAGTAGATAATAGATTAGAAATTTACAAATTATTTCTTATATGTTGGTGCAGCATTCCAGCAAGCAATCGAGCTTGGGGCCTTTATTCGTTATTTTGCCCCGGGCTTTTGAAATGTCAGGAACGGCCCTGATTTCAATCCAGAATATTGCTACGGTGGTATGAGTTCAATCATATTTGCTTTTGGGGTGCTATTGGTAAAAGTGTTGTCCAGGAAGGTGTCTTTTGACGAGGAGGACAAGATTAATCTTAGCGAACGTTTCCGGCAGTACATTATGAACGGAACCCTTGATCAGATCATCCATCTCGATATGAAAGCGCAAATCACGCCTGATCTTTTAAAAGCGTTTATGTGTATTATAGGTGAATGCTTGCAAGCTAATTAAGAGGATCGCACTACTATGACTAAAGTGGTTAAAGAGATTGAACTTGCAATGTAATCATTCCCTCAAAGAATTTGTCAACGTTATTCGATTTATGAGATGGAATACATGACAAAAAACTTTGAGCACATCATCGGAGAATGAGGGGAAGGTAAGGTCTACAAAGGCGTGATAAAGGCTAACATTACTATTACTATGAAGCGTTTAAAACCCAAGTACTCTTCTGAGTTTGAAAGGGAGATTAAGATGCTTTCGAAGCTTGATCACCCAAACCTAGTCTCTTTTCTTGGTTATTGCGATGAATCAGATGAAAATATCCTTATTTATGAGTATATGCGGAACGAGAACCTACGAAATGCCTTGATGGCGAGTTCTCTTTCTTGGGAGCAACACCTCAATATCTGCATTGAAGTTGTGCGTGGGTTAAGACACTTGCACACTAGTACCAAGGAATCACCCAAAGGAATCATTCATTGTGATATGAAACCCGCTAATATTCTATTGGATGAAAATTTTGTTGCTAAGATTTCAGATTTTGGGCTGTCTAAGATGAGTATTCAAGATCAGGAAAATTCTAAGATTTCCACTAGGCTTAAAGGCACAACCGTGTATTATGCTCCTGAATATATTCAACACCCAAATATGATCACAAGGAGAATAGATGTATATGCCTTTGGCATGATATTGTTTGAGGTTTTATGTAGGAAGAAGCCACGGGAACGTGGGGACGACAACTTCTATGCTACTGAGAATGAAAAGTATAGGCTATGGGCGAAGCAGAATGTTGATCCTAATTTGAACGGAGTGTTTTGAGGGGTTTACGGATATACTAGAGAAATGCTTAAATTTTAATCCAAAAATACTCCCCTGTATGAATGATGTGGTGTCTGTGCTAGAGGATGCACAGAAATGGCAAGCGACTTGGAAAAAGAATGATTTTGGAGGACTATTTTATTTACCCGGTGGTGAAGATAGAGTTGTTGTCTATTACACATCAAGTCTAGAAGTGATTTCAAGGACTTTTCAAGATTGTCTCAAGGTACGGTTGTTTTTGCATAGTTTTGGAGTGCCTATTGATGAAAGAGACCCAACAAAGGATCTATATTCCAAGGAATTCAAACATGTTTTTGGAAACACGGACGACATGCGTTTGCCACAAGTATTTATAAGAGGAAAGTACGTTGGGGGTGTTGAAATATTTTACAAGAGAACACAATTGGAAAAGCTTTTAGGGGTGTTTCCCAATGGTTTCACTTGCCAAAATTGTGAGGAAGCAATGGCTTGTGATGAGTGCACCCACGAGCGCGAGCAATGGTAAGCATCTTGCCTTTTAGATTGTTTTTTCTTGTTCTTCACTTAGGTTATGACTTACTATTCATCTGTTATGATCAAACTCAAAGAGTCAACTTTCCATATTTAAATGTCAATATGTAACCAAATCAAAACTTTACATAACAGGTATGTGTTGTGCAAGAATTGTGATGTTCTTACCATAGTTTTTGTAAGGGCAAAATATGCATGTTCTATTTTTAGTCTTGTTTTAACCTTTCTTGATCCCAAAGTTTTGGTAAGAAATTACCATATTTAATCTTTTCCTAAAAACTCTCTAAGAGTCCATATTTTTGGTAATAAAATCTATGTAATAAAGGTGATTCAATTGATTATGGAAACTAATTCCTTTATTTCATAATCCTTTAGATACTTGGAGTCTTTTGTTTCCTAATTATATTGTAGGTCTCCACCAACATATAAATATGGACTATGGCGTATAGAAGAGGACACAGAGAACAGAATACATACAAATCAGATTGTATACAGAGAATATACAGATTGTGAGAAAATCAGAGAGCATCGCTGCTGCTAGAAAACTGGATGAAGCTCCAGGTGTAGCTTCATCGTGAACTACATCGCTGCTGTGGCTATTTGCTTTCCTAGTTACTAGGAAGCTTATTTTTTTAATCTCACGTTTTCTCTACTGTGTTTTTGTGGGTTTTGCTCTCCAAGACGTGTTGTCTTGTGAGAGCTTTGGTATTTTGGTGATTTCACAATTTGTTTTGTTAAAACGCATAATCCTTTTTTAGTGAAATATTTTTAGCCATAACGATGGATCTACAAGCATAGCTTATAGATTGTTTGATAAACTTATGTGTTTATTATTGTTCTATTTGTTTTAAGTCTTCCGATGTTTACATATTTGATTTTTTGGTCGATACACCTCCGGAGGCAGCTGCATCACAAGCTGCATCGACAGATTCCTTGAATCCCAGCTACTATTGATCTTTCAGTTTCCAAGGATTGGGGAGGAGAATCAAGAAGTTGCCTCAAATGCAATGGGAATCAGTTGATCTACAAATCTATTTCGGAAACTCAATGATCATTTCGGGTTCTCTTTTATCTCCTGGAGCTAGCGGTTCGGTTTTATTGGATGGTTATTGTACTAAGAGGCTGGTCGATTAGTGTTGTAGTTGATTAATTTTGTACTTTTTGTGGAAAAACTCTTGCCATTTGGCAGAATATCTATTTGACAATTTTACTATAAATATTACAAATTTGACCAAGGTACTCCTAGTTTTGCTCTAAATTCACATAAATCGTTAATGTTGGCTTCATTTTTAACAAACTTGCGATGGAGCATATGCGATCTGCCATCACATCATGTCTCAAGAGGTCTAATTAAATGTAGTTAGTTGGCAGTAGGTCATATGCAAACAGACTACTAAATTTCATAATTATATAGGAGAGAATTAATTGTCTTTCAAGCTCAGTTACCAAGGGAAAATGGACAAGCCAAATTGAACAGATATATGGGAGTCCAATTATTAAACTGTTGTTAGTTTTTTTGACATTTTTTTTAAATGTCGCCAACATTTTTACAATCTTTCTTAAAATGTCACTAGTTTCCAAAACAAAACCCGCACAAGTGTCACCTAAGTCTGGTCGCATTTGAAAAAAAAAGAGTACCTAATTTCATATCTATGTTTACTCGATCAATCCATCAACCAGAAAATGAAGCTACACACGACACTTACTATACATATAGAAGGACGAAGATTTTGCGGCAGAAATTTAGGAAAGATTTAGGGAACTCACCTTGAAGCGGGATGGAGAAATAGAAGGGAGACACGCACTACTACGCCTGGTTGGAGGGATCGAAGATGGCTCACTAAAAGTGATTGAGAGATGCCGACGGAGAAAGGGAGATTGAAGAGAGAGTCGATGCTTGAGAGAGAGAGATGCAAGTTGTTGGGTTAAGACATTTCTCCCTGAGAGTGACCAGCTTTTGCTATTATAAATGAAAATTATGTTTTTTTCTTCTTTTAAAATGGAAGGACGGTAGTTTGGTAACTTAATATATTAACTGGTGTTGTATTTAGTGTTTTTGAGTGTTACATTTAGGGATTTTATTCTAAAATCTAGGTTCTTGTAAACGTACCAATAGAATTCATCGTCAGTTGATCCAAAAACAGAGCCATCGATCATATTCTAATGGCCTTTTGCCTTGACAAACCAATTGAAGCAACCAAATGGTTGAGTTGTTAGAGCATCACCATTGATAAAAAAAATTCTTAACTCAATTCTTAGCTGGGTCCCACTGTCACTTATGTCACGACCTGACCCGGATTCCAACATAGAATCCCGAGGTCGCTTCGCTGGAACTACACAAGAGAGGACAAACACTTGCTAAAACAAAGTGCAAGCGGAACATTCAAGCTAACAAGCTCTAGACACGAACAAGAAGTCATACTAAAATACGGATTTCAAAATTTCGAAGAAGTGAAAGCTTTAAAGAACAAGCCCTCGAGCTAAAGAGCTCGAAACTGAAACAAATGAAACCAAGAGAGGCGTTGCCTCACGAGGTATGAAAACAAAACTCGCGTGCCGCAACATTGCATACGCAGAACTAGCCATCGGCACTCCAGGCCGGCGTTCCATCAGAAACCAACCTGATATAACAATGTCCCACGGCTAAAGCATACCGGGGTAACAACAACAACAACAACTAGGATAACTAGGATAATGAAATCCCCGAAGCTACTACTGCCCGGGGTACAATTGACAGATTACTATACTCTGGAGTACTCGTGCCCGACTACAAATGTCGGCTATAGGAATAATACAACAATGCTAGAACAATGTACCCGACTGCAAAGCTTATATAACTTTACAAAAGAAATATCGTCCTCAACAAAGTAAAAGGACACAAATATAAATACTGAAATAAGCGGACTAGGTTCTGCTAGCAAAAGCTCGGGAGGATATAACTGCATGGATATCACAACCTCAACTCAACTATCGATCCACGTGGCTCTGCTACAGACAGGATTGACTCGGCCTCAACGTGGCTAACAAACAACTGCTCACTGGAAAGTAAAGTACAGAGTGAGTCATAAAGACTCAGTACGCTACAACAACATATCATAAATGAAACATTGTTATAATAAAACATCTCATCATGTTGTTACGACTAAAACCCACAAAGACGTGTCGTATACTCGACACTTCTCAAGATAGTCTATCTGCTTATGTATTAAACTGTCCAAACGACCAGGGTGAAATTCCCTGATCATAAAACAAACCAAATAAGTTAAAAAACATTTCACAAAGAATCAACATATATAAAGGAATGTATATCTATATACATACACTTTATGTCATTCATGTAATTATCAAGTATAAGTATGTATATCTACATATATACATATCAAGTCTCTCATTAATTCACAATCAATACAAACATGGTCATTTAGATTTCATGTCTCATGTAACACTTTATTATCACATAAGTGCTCACAGTAAGCCATATAAGGGTTTAAGAGAGAATATCGAATCAATGTCGTTGTGTTTCTCCTGCAATCACAAATGTTAATCATATCGTGCCAGTGATACCCGTGATCGGGTACCAAAGTACCGAGCTCTCTACTCGGGAAAATAGCACTAGCCAATACGTTTTTTTGGTTACGACAAAGGGGGCTACTTCCCCACTGTAGCTAGCAGTGGAGGGGTGTGTGAACCGAATCCGGTACGGCGATACATTGCAACCACAAATCCCCATAATTCGTGAAGACAATGCATCGTCCCACCTAGGGGTGGCAAAATGGGTGTTTTGGATCATTGGATAATAGGCCATTATCCATGGATAATGGCCTATTATCCAATGATCCAAAACACCCATTTTGCCACCCCTAGTCCCACCATCAACGTAAAAATCTCAAGTAATGCCAGTTGGACTTATATGCAATGCACAAGTAGATGTTTACTTGTTAATTCTCAAGTAGATATAATGATCTACTAAATTCATACGATTATGCACATTGTTACAATAATCACAAAACCACAACAGGAACTCATTCGAGTCTTAAAATCCAAAGTGTAAAGGTGACCACTATATTCAAGTCAAGGTCCAAAATCTAGTAATCTAGTCAATGGATTCTAGGAGTCGTAGGGTCTCGTTCTACGTTTTCATTTAAGGCATTGCTAGGTTCTCGTTCCATTTAGGAACCCTAGTTCACAAGTCACTAAGTCAAGTACGAGTTGGTAGCCTAAATTGATTTCAAGTTCGCAATTCCACTGGTTAATGGAATACAATTTAAATACAAGTTGAAAAATCAACACCAATAAAATTACCAAGTAATCAAAGGCAATATATGTTTCATGAGTCATATTCTCAAACGCATACAAGATACAAATCTCAACAAAGGTAAGAATTATGCGTTTAGTCATAATTTAAATCAATCATAGAATTTCATATTCTAGTATCCAACCAAGCTAAGTTATTTACTTAACCATTAACCCATCATATATTGACCAAGACTACTTTGTTAGTCTAGGGTAGTTAATCAATATTGTTATACTTACTACAATATTTCTAGAATGATAAATCATTCTATAGTCTCAACTCATTGATGTTCATGTTAATTCATAAACCCATCCCATCATATTCACGTGAATAGGATCGTCCATTAGATACAATACATTATGCTCTAAGAGCATCTAAAGGGTCTCTACATCGAAATTAAGGATATGCTATACAATATCCCTGAATGGTAATTCATTCTTTAAACCAAACCAATCCTTCTCTACTCGATGTTCATGCACCGAAAGATACCCATTCTAACCATTGGAATTACAACTTACTAACTTAGTAATAACTCATTTTGTGCAGTCATTTTGTAAAATTGACCAATAACACATCATAACTCTAAAATTTATGAACCTTACATATTCTGAAACTAGGCTCTTTAAAGTATAACTTAGCCTTTTAAAACACTCAATTCAGACTTGGATTCATCAAGTCATGGTCACTTCAAGTTCAAGTCTAAAATCTGATTTCCTGCTATTACACATTCTACTCAGTCAACTTGTAAATTCAACCATTAATTCCGCACAATTCCAAATGAGGTTATTTTTTCGTATTCTGAAACTAGACTCTTTAAAATATAATTTAGCACTTTAAAGTACTCCATTTGGACTTGTATTATTTAGAATACGGTCATCTCAATCCCATGGTAAAATATGTTTCCCCTGTGATAGTCTCACTCTCGCAGCCATGATTTGTGACTGATGAAAAATACTTCCTTAACTCGAAAATTAATGAAACTTTACAGGGAGTTACCTAACATGTATAGGTATAACATATCCAGAAATCGGAAAATTATCACGAACGGAATTGCTACAATATTTTTCAGAAAAATGCCCAAAACAGGGACTTGCACCCATTTCAAAATCTATTTTCATTTTTTTCTTTTCTTCTCAAATTCTCAAACTACTCAATTTTGTTAACTAGCAATATTCTCATGCTAGCATCACCCAAAGATTTCAATTGAAGTCCTAAATCAATTCAACACACAAATTCATCAATTCCAGTCTCACCCGACAAATTTTCGAAATCTCCCAATTGAGACCTGACGAACCCAAAAAGTCATAGGAATTTATCCTAATGCTTAAAACAACACTTTAAAATTTTAATTAACTCCATTGAGTTAAAATACAAATTTCTAAATTCTAGGGCAATGTATAATTTCAGGATTTATTTTCTTTTGGTTTATAAACCCAATAACAAGTCATTTCCATTCCTAATTACTTCAATAAACACAGCAAATCCAACCTCATGTTTAACAGCCCCAAACCCCATATGCTTACAAATCAAAACACATCATCAAGACATGTAATAATTCAACAATTCATGGGGAACAAGTCTTTAACACCCTAGCCTCAATTGAGCTAGAAAGAGAAAGTAGGGGGTTTAGTCACGTACCTATTTCGGGTGATAAACTCGAAATAAAATGGAAACAAATCGGAGGGAAAGACTATTCATCGAGGGCTTCGCAATGGTGGTCTAAACTTGACGATCGAACGGTCGGATCTCCAGGAATCGTTGGAATCTCCATGGGAGCTCTCTCTCCCTCTCTCTCTCTCTCTCTCTCTCTCTCTCTCTCTCTCTCTGCGTCTGCCCGTTAAGTCCAAGAAATGAAGGAGAGGAAGGAGTTTTTAGATCTTAATAAGGTCAAGGGACTATGTTACCCCAAAGGGAGTGCACAAGAGAAAGGGAGGGGTTTAATTGGGGGATAGGATAGGCATCTCACTCCAAAATAAATAAAAAATAGGTTGCTGCCCGTTGCTACAGTAACCAGCTTGCTACAGTGATTTTCAAACGGCTCCAATTTGAATACCATTCGACGAAACGACGTAATTTTTTCTCCTGACACTCTGTAAATGTCTAAAGTAAAAGCCTTAAAAATCTCAAACCAATCAAAAATCTTTCGAGGGTTCCTCGATCAAAACAACTCAGCTGCGTATCGAAATTGGCCTTTACTACCCAGTTGACTTAATTATAAATTAACTCCAATTTGACTCCGTAAAGTGAAATACAATACCACATAAATATTTCTAACACGTAGGGACTAATATATTATTCCATCAATCAATTTTTTAACTATAATACGTATTAACCCTGTAGGGTCAATTAATTAAAATACTAAAACACTTTGGGATCACAGCCACTAATTATTTATTTGCCCCTAGACGTCTAATAATAATTTCTTATTATTGTATCAAAATTTTTATAAGGGTATAATTATCCCCTAAATAAATTACAAACCTCAAAGGAGTCAGTTACATTACTCCATAATTTTCGGGTACAAAGTAAGTCTTCAATACGTACAACACCCTTGCAGAGTCGAAATTAAAAATGGGTAAATATTCGATAACAAATTGAGCTTATAAGTTAAAACTTTGAAACTCACAAATGGTAGAGTATGATCGAATATCAAGTAAGTGAGGTAAATGAGCCCAAAGCCTAACGGGCCAAACAAATGACTAAAGCTCAAAAGCTGTCCAAAACTTTGGCCAACTTCAAAGACGTGCATGGGGTGATCTATAAGTCCAAAAATTACAAATAAGATGTGGTTAGAAAGCTTTTGAAGTCTAGTTTCTAACGCACCAAACGAATCTCGATTCTGAGTTGTCTACACAAATCTGTAGCTTTTTAACTACAGATTGTATCTGGCATGCGTGAATACGCGGCCCAAACTGAAAACCGATCTCAAGAATATGCAATGCTATACAAAATTCAATCCAAAACCATTCCAAGTTAATATTAAGGAATCGGGATCTTACAACTTATATATTTTAAAAATGTTCTTCTCTAAAAATGTATCTTCCCAATGGTTTTTATTCATTCTTTCTCTATTCTGACATAAGTCCTACTATCAAATCATTCAACTTATTTACACTACATTTTTATTTTTATATTTTTTTAAACAAATTAAATTAATTTGTATATTGTTTTATAAATAAATTAATTTGCTTGTAATTTTAATGAATATATTGCATTTTCAAATATTATTTATAAATAAAATAAATTAATTCATTTATAATCTTAATTGTAATATTAAATATTACACATAAATTTTAAAAACAAAGATATTAATTTATAATTTTCATTACAAGATTACATATTAAATAAAGATTTCATACAAATAGTAAATACTTCTAACAAACAAATACTTCTTAAAATAACAATAAGAAAATTTACCCATAGAATAAAGAAAATTTAGTCATCACTAGTTGTCACCATAACAAGTCAATATATACTCAACCAAGTCGGCTTGAAGTTCATGATGTCGATTGCTATCACCTAGCTCGTTATTTCGCTGTAATTTTTTTTTTTTTTGGAATCCTTGGGTTGACCCATGCTTGGCTTATGTAGGGGCATCCCATTTATAATCAGTCCAGTTCGTAACGTGATCATTCTTATCCTCGATAATCATGTTGTGTAGAATAATGCATGTTAGCATAATTTATTTCAAGTTATCTCTATACCAAAATAACCTCTTATAATGGTCCACCTTGATTGGAACACTCCTAATGCTCGTTCGATATCTTTTCTTGCATGTAATTGGAAGCACGGGAAACGTTACTCAAAAAAATTTCAATAGATGGACAAGCTTGAAAATTTGTGAATTTTTTTGCACCTTGAAAATTTGTGAATTTTGAAAAAAAATTAGATAATTAGGGAATTTTGGATATTTATGAAAATTTGGTGGGTATTGGGGGTAGACAAAAACTGAGAATATTGAACATTCTCAGGAATACGAGAATTTTGATTGTCTTCAATATTTGAAGAATTCAATAAATTCCTTAAATGATTACCATAATTTCTATCCATTTGAGAAAAAAATTATAATTTTGGGGTACAAATATCAAAAGAAGTGAGGATATAACAATTAATGCGATAAAAAAAATCAAAATTGTAGAGAGAATTGAGAGTGAATTTTTAGAAGAGAGAATGAAGAAAGATAGGGGATTGGATGATTATTTTTAAAAAGCATTATACAAAAATTGTAGAATAAAAACGGTCAAAAGACCCAAAAAAAAAAAAACAAAAAACAAATGACAACGGTAAAAGAGACAAAAAAGAAAAAAAAAACTCAAAAACCTTTTTTTCTTCCATCCCAACGGTCTTTAAAAAAATAATTCAAACATCACATGGTAGCCGACTAGTGGGTCTCAAACTACAAAGTGCTTCACGCGCGTTGGAGAAGCATGAGATACACATGCCAATTGGAAGGCAACGATGTGCCTCACTGTTTGTGCCACTACCTATTTTTCTTTCATCCACCGAAAATTCTTAATTTGGTTAAATTAAGAATTTCAACAAGAATTTTGACTCCCAATGGATTGTCATTCTGACCCAAATAAGAATTGGGCTAAGAATCACCCATGGTGATGCTTTAAGTCCTCTCTCACTTTTTTTTGTGGCTAATCATTAGAAAAAAAAATCTTATTCATGATCTTCCAGTAATGTGATGCCACGTGTGATAGACAAATTTTTAGTCGAAGACGACGACTCATTGTCGTCACCTTGTCGACTAGGTTACACCAATCGATGAAGCTGCCAAGTCGCTGAAGAAAGAAAATTTGAAGCCCTAGCTAGTCGTGTTCGGTAATTGTCGATTTCAGGAAGGTGTGAATTGAAGTCGTAATATTAGTTTAGGATTTTGTTTTATATGAAACCATTAAACGACATTGTTTGAAACAAAGAATAGTGATTTCCCCATGTTCACGCCTTAGCCCGCCATATATCGCCTCTCGCCTTTTGATTTGATAAGCAAAGTCAACATTAAATCTCATTTAAGCATGTTAATAAATCAGATTTCAATCGGATGCAAAAATTTGGATATAGAATAATATAATGGTATAACTCGAATCTGATAATTTATTTAGTTAATGGATCAGATATGAATTTATATATATCCGAACCGTTAAGAACATGATTTGATCCGAAAATAATATATTTATATATACATAGTATACATAATTGTATATAGATGTTGTCTTTTGGTCTTCCTCCCTTTCATATTCTTATTGTTATTGGTCTATGAATCTCTATTTCTAATCGTATATATAATCAGATATATTAACTGATAACAGATTCAGATATGGATTGACATACACTTGATTCGTCGGGTTATTAACTCGGATAGGATTTGTGATATATCTATTACATATCCGATCTATTGACATGTCTAATCTCATTGCCTTTCTCCTTTCTTCATTCTATTACACTAAATAAGTTACCGACGAGCTCTATCCCAATTGGTATTGTTCAGTTTTCCTAACGGAAAGATCGGGTATTCAAGTCTCACTAGACACATCCTGAACTTTACAATTCTCAATAGAGAGGTCGGGTGTTCAAGCCTTATCAAAGGCATTGTTGTTGTTCAAGCCTTACCCAAAGGTCTCATTTAACTACTCTCTTATCTTAACAGAAAGGTCGAGTGTTCAAGCCCTACCAGGGGTACCCTGATACTTCATTACTTTCAACCGAGAGGTCGAGTGTTCAAAGCCTCACCAGAGACATCAATTATTCGAGTCCTACTAAAGACATATATATATATATATATATATATATATATATATATATATATTAATGTAGCTTTTTAAGGCATTAAAAATAATACAAAATAAGGGTTGAGGTACAGTCTATATTCCCTCCAACTTTAAAAAAAATAAATTCAATCATTTAAAATGACATAATTTTCATGTCAATTATTAGTTTAATAATTTTTGTTTGTTTGTTTAAACTTACCTACAATTCCAACGGTCACATAATTTTAAAGAAAACTAACTGTTCTTAAATAACTTTTCTGTTAGACCCGACATACTGTTTAATAAAAATAAGTGATTATATTATAATATTTATGTAATATATGATTTTTTTTTTATTGTCGTTATGCATGTGATAATAATTAAAGTGATTGAAAAAATAAAGATAAATTATTAAAAATGTTTTTATTAAAAAAATATAAAGAGGATAATTATTTTAAATTAGACAAAAAAAATTATTTAATAACGGAGAAAGTACAAATATAGGCTTACAAATCTAATCCCCCTTCCCTGCCTGAGTGCCTTCTCTCTCTCCACGCCATTTCTTTCTTTTCTTTTTTTGATTTTGACATTTTTGCAATTATGAAAAAAAAATTATTTTTAAGAAATATATATTTTTATTTATAAATAAAGATTTGGTTTGACTCATTTGAATACCAAATGATTTTTTTCCAAAATTTAAAGTTATTGAGGATAAAGATGATAGGGTATGGAAAATTATTGAGGTTTATGCTAAGCTGTTGTATGAGTTTTTTTTTGTTTGTTTGGATAACTTATGTATATTAAATGAATTTTTATAATAATTTTTAATGAGTTATATATTAAATGAGGATCAAATATATGATCATTGGTTGTACATGGCCTAATACGTCAAAAGATTAGTGCAAATTATAGAAAACACGTAAATTGTAAAAAAAAAAAAAAACTTCTCAATACAAACAATAAGTTATTGGTAATTTACTAATTTACTTACAAATCAATTAGAAAATAATTTCAATGCTAGACAAATTTAAAGAGTGATAGCTACATTAGTACATTATTAAAATAATCTCTCCGTTCCGGGTAAATAGTCAATGTTTTAAAGTTATTTTTTAAAATGATATTTTTAGTAACTCATTAGTAATAAAATGACATTTTTATACCAAAATTTTTAAAAGTGAACTCTTTAAATGAAATATCTCAAAATGGTATAATGAAGTCTTTGTCCGAATCAGAGGGAGTAATATGTAGTTTTATTTTACTAGGATGTCTTCAAATCACATGAGTTTTAAGACTAATAAAAAAAGACTAATACTCCATTCGTCCATAAATTATCATCCTAGTTGATCCGACGCACGGATTAAATAAAAATAATTGACTTGATTATTTATATTGATTTAATGTGTAATTTTCTTTAATGTTCATATGTATGTGGTCCATAATTAAAGTACGATGAAAAAAAAAGATAAAATAATAAAAATAATGTTTTAAAAAGATAATTTCAAACTGAATAATTATTTTAAAATGAATCAAAAAAGAAAAAAAAAACGATAATTTAAGAACGAATGAAGTATTTGTAGGAGGTGTTGAACTATGGGCCTATGGCTGCCTAATGGAATTTGTACTTGGTGATAATTGAAATTTCCCGCTTAATGAATTATTCTACACAGTAACTTAATGGTACTATGGTAGTCAAGCTACAGAGCCATCCCATTGGGTTATCTGATACTCTATTTACTCTTAATTGATAAACTAGTGTGTCACCTGTACGGGGTAATTTTTTTATTTTTTTCTTACTAAATTTATTAAATATGGTACATACTTATTTTATAAAATATATTATATGATATAAATATATTAATTAAAATATGATATGATATTCCAATATCATTGAATAATAAATTGAATTGTTAAAAACTTACAAATTTATAAAATTAAGTTTAAAAGGTTGGTCAATTAAAAAAAAGAATAGATCATATTCACTTTATTATTATTATTACTACTCAAATAAAAAGTAAATATTTAATATATAAAATTCTTAAAGGTTACATGAGTTAGTAGAATTCTTAAAGTTTTCTCTTAAAGTTTTCTTAAATGGTACATATTCAATACCCTAATGAATAAAAATGAATAAAATTGATTTTCATTTTAATGTCTCATTAATAACATAATTAGAATCAAATTATTATTTCTCTTTCACCCATCCTCCTCTATCTAAAGACTTTTTGCATTTCCATTTTCGTATGATTCATATTTTTTTTGCAAGTCATTCCAAATCAACTACTCTATCGATCTTGACATGATTAATAAACATTTTCATACTTGTGAAATGATTGTGTTTGTCTTCAGTTATTTTTTCTTGTACTAATAGTTAAAAAAAAAAAGTAAGGTAAATACATAAAATACACACATTTGGTGGTAATGCTTGTAAGCAATAGTATTTAAACACATATGTAAAGATTTTAATTTATTAAAAGTATTTACATTGTTAATACATAATAAATCAAACTAAAAAAAATTATACCAAAATTAAAATTGAAATAAAAAACTAAAACAATCAAATACTAAAATCAAGAGCAAAAAAAAAAACTAATTTATACCGAGTAGCAATTATCAAATTTGAAATTTGAAATCAATACTAAATTGAAGAAATGAACACAAATAAAATCACAACTAAAAAATAAAACATTAATAAAAATAAAATAATAGTTAAAAAAAAGCAACAATTAAGATCAAAACCAATATAAAAACTCAAACAAAAATTTAAACTAAAACTAAAATCGATGCCAGAACAAAAAATCATAGTCAGTCAAAATCATTTTTTTAAATCAAAATAGAAGCAAAAGCTCAAATTCAAACAAAACTGTTAATCAAGAACCATAAATCAAAATTGAAACATAAAACAAATCTAGGAATCAATAACAACAATAAAACATAAATTTTATTTAAAATCCAAAATAAATAAAAAAATAAAACTAATATCAAAATAATCGAATAAACAAAATTAAAAGGTAAAACAAATTGTGAGGGCCAACACCAATAGATCATTAAAAATCATGGCATTATCTAAAAAATGAAAATGAAACCAAAATTAAAGCATATTTTTAATTATCATCCATCAAAATCAAAAGTTAATCACTAAAATCACCTAAATTCTCGTAGATAGTTTGTAGTAGTGAGAGAATAAAATGCTTCTTTTCGTTTCGCTTTCTAAGAAATAACCATAAATAAAAACTAAAATAATTGTCTAAACAAAAACCAAAACTAAGATAAAAACTTACAAAAAAATAAAACTAAAACTAAAATCACTGTCAAAATTAAAAAAAAAATCCATATAAGTTGTTATAATTATATTATCATCCAAAAAGAAAATACAAAAACTAAAATCAAAAGCATTATTATAACAAAAAATTTAATCAAGAAACTGAAAAGTCTAACCGTAGTAAAAGGAGGAGCAAGGTGAGAAGGAATAATTCTCTAGTGGTGTCCAAAAGAATGAAACTCTTCAAAAGAAGGAATTGATGAAAGTTACCGACGGCGAGAGAAGGATTGGAGGAGAAATAGAATTGTCAGAGTTATCTCTCTAAATACTAAGTGAGAGACTAGGGGAGAAAGCGAGATAAAACCCCAACAGAGAGGAGAGATGTTTTGGAGACTATCTCTATCTTGTTGCGTAAAAGACTTGTGAAAGATGGAGAGAGAACCGAGATTTTTGATATTTGATAGTGAGAGAAAACCTTTTGGCCTACCTAAGTCATTTTCCTCCATACCCATTAGCTAAAGTTTTTATCAAATGTTGTTGTAAAGAAGCCTTTAGTTAAAACGCTTCTCCTAATATATATACATATATTCTAATACCCATTATCATAGTAATTATTATTAGTTAATGGTTGCAAAACAAGAAGTCTCCATGAATTGAACAGTCATGTCTTCACAATTGAAATTTTACAAAAGTGGGTGAGGTGACACAACCATAATGCACATCTCTAACTTTATATATATATATATATATATATATATATATATATATATATATATGAAGAGAATTACATTTGTGCACAAAATGACGTGTATTTTAGTGTCATATGATTCATACACTATTTAACTTACGTTAGAGGTTTCGTAAAAAAAAATAATAAGAAACTTACATTGGAGGCCATAACTATTGTGAATAAGTGTCAAATAAAATGTCGAGTAGTATTTTCTCACAATCCAATTCATCACACACAATAGACTAACTCATCTTTATTGTGAAATTTTTTCCAAATTTTTGCCCAAAACGTATCATCATTTCATGAAGAAAATTAAGTGCTTGTTTTGTGGAGTATTTTGACCAAAACGCTTGCAAAAAATGCAATATTTTTTCTTTAAAAGTGTTTCAATGCTGCGTTTTAAAAAGAATAATATAATTTTTTGGTCTCTGAACTATATCAATACTATGCGTTTGGTCCCTGTATTTTTTTTGTAATGTGTTTGGTCCTTAAAGTAGGTTTTTGGTAAGAGATTGCCCCACACGGGTTCGATTTTGAATATATTTTTTTTGAAAACCCAATTTTACCCTTAGTAATGTTAGTGATTTAAAATAAAAAAATGGAAAATGAAAAAAGAAAAAAAGAAAAAGGGACAACCCACAAGAGAATCCCATTAAAATCAGCAACAAACATTTGCCACCACCAAATCCTCAAATCCGAAAGCAGGCGGCGACAATCGGCCTTGATCTGAGCTGCCACCGGACCATTTTTCCCATACTTTGCGACACTCATCCGTTGACCACTTTACCCCACCCTTTGATTTCATAGGTAGCGATCCACGGGACCCTAAAATTCCAGCTCAAGATCCCAACCGGCGAATCACGAGGTCTTCGTGCCGATAAATCGACGACGTATGATGGTTCATGGAGCCTCGCCTGAGTTCGTCTTGATTGAAAACCTAGTTGTGCTTTAACTCGAACTTACGGGCGATCAAGCAGAGTATATCGCCAGGCTTCTGCCGGATTTTGATCCTCGCCGCCGGCGGTACCATTGCGAACAAGCGGACTATCCGGTGGATCACGGACGGAAGCGTCGGAGAGATCAAAGCACACGCCGAGAAAATTCTCAGACGGAGAATCCCATATTGAGATCTCGGCGTGGAGCTGGATGATTACGGCTTGTTGTGGCCAGAGTGCAAATACGAATCCACTCGGGATTCGTTGAGTCGGTCTTGCAGTGCGTAACTCGTTGGTTTGGACCTTCTGAAATGGCGGAGGTGCGGATTTTCACGTAGGGGCTTTCGTTTTGGGAGAGTCGCGAGCTTTGACGATTCGGATGAGCAGTGCATTGGCTCAGCGGATCGTGCAGGGATCTGTCCGTTTCTCGGCAAATCGTCCGAAATTACCAGGGCGAGTATTCGCCGTTAGGTCGTTCATGACCGAAGACTCTCCACACCTCCACCTCTCGGCATGCATCTTCCTCACCTCCGGCGGATACTCTAGCTTGCGTCATCGGTGGCGGCCCGTCACGATGGTGATGCTCCATCTGCTTGTGATCATAGCAGGGGGGACTCCTCGATGGTAACAATAGGCGGCGGCGCAATCCTACGTGACAACCTCCGTGGGCAGGAACCTCAAAAGCGGCCTTCCTCCACCACAATCACAGGCGATTTCCTCATCTCCGGCGGTGGGACCTCCTTTTCAGGCGGGGGAGCGTCATTCTTTTTCTCCTGATCGTAGACAACAAGCTCGTAATAAATTCTCAAGGGATCAGTCAACAAAAGAAAATCTGTAAAAAGGGGATGTTGGTCAAACAAGGGACCAAGGGTAAAATTGGGTTTTCAAAAAACATAGCGGTAAAGTGATAGCTTTCGTCGAGGGTAATCTCTTATTAAAAACCTACTTTAAGGACCAAACACATTACAAAAAAAATACAGGGACCAAATGCATAGTATTGGTATAATTCATGGACCAAAAAATTATATTATCCTTTTAAAAATATGTTTCATTTACAATTACTTTATTTATAAAAATAACGTTTTAAAATAGTTTTCCAAACATATCTACAAAAAAAAGTAGCATTTTGAAAAACCTACATTTTTAAAACGATTCACCAAACTGAAATAAGAGCATCTTCATTAGCTAATTCTTAGTCAAATTTTTAGCAAGACAAATTCTAAACCAATGGAGAACAAATTCTTACCCAAAAATTATTAGCATATTCCCTATTAAGAATTTTACAACCAAAAGAGAGAAGTGGGAGAGAGTGTAGTGCACCTCACGCTTGGACATGACACATGTGTCTCACTCTCCGTAAAAGAGAGTGAACATGTTTTGAGGTGTGGGTCCCTATGTTACACTTAGGCTATTTAAAAAATGTTGTGGCAGGTTGTGTTGCACCAAAATTTTCTTTTGGGCTTTAAAAAATTTTCTTTTGTTTTTTTAAAAGGCTTTTAATATTACAATTAAAATTATAAACGAATTAAATTATTTTATTTATAAATAATATTTAAAATTATAATATATTCATTAAAATTAAAAACAATTTAATATATTTATAAAAAAATATACGAATTAATTAATTTAGTTTTTAATGTTACAATTAAAATTCTAAATGAATTAAATTATTTTATTTATAAATAATATTTAAAATTAAAATATATTCATTAAAATTAAAAATGTTTTTAATTTATTTATATAAAAATATATGAATTAATTAATTTTTTTTTAAAATATAAAAATAAAAACATAGTGTAAATAACATTGATGATTTAACAGTGAGATCCATATAAAAATTGAGGAAGAATATAAATCATTTTTGAGAAAAAAAATTTAGAAAAAAAATATTGTTAAAATTTGTATGTGGCAATAGGATTTATCTAAAAATTGGTGTTTAGAGCATGTACAATGGGGTTTTTTTTTTTCCCAAATCAAACTTAAATCTTCCCGTCCAATGGAGAATTTTAAAAAAAAATCATCTCCAAAACAACCAATTATTTTAACAAAAAAAATCATCTCTTGAACCCCAAAGTCCCCAAATCCTAGGTCTCATTTCCAAGTGTCATCATTTGAGTAAATAACATTTTATTTTATTTCATTTCCTTTCTTGATCAATTTATAGCCAAAAAATTTTAATTTTTTAAATTTAATTTTTTCCTAAATTAAAGTACACATTTTTACCTATAAACAAAGACTTGGTTTGTTTCATTTGGATATCAGAAAAAATTTCTATGATTTTTTTCAAGTTTCTAGTCAATATTAATGGAGATAAATATGGTGGGGTATGTAAATGACGTAGAACGGAAGCGTGTAATAAAACGAGTCTTGTTCGTAAGACACGAACGGTGAAAAGAGAATAAATGTTTTGTTCGTTAACGCACAAACCAACGAAATCAAGTAATCAAAAAGGAGTTTCTCCTTTTGCTATTGGCGCACCAATAATAAATAAAAATCGAACTGAATTGTATGAATCAAAATTGTCTAAAACACACACCAAACTGTCCCTTTATATAGAAGAGACCTGATTACTAAACTAAATGACTCATATTCCTATTCAACTTAGTTTTCCTGGAGACTACTTATTATTCTAATATGTTTCCTAATACAATTAAGCAAAACTATCTATTTTCTCAATAAACAAAAATGGACCAATCCTAATTAATGACTTCCGTTATCCTGCTTTTCCTTGTCCTGCTTGTGTTGGAGTTGTTCAACGAATTGTTTGGTGATTCGTTCCACGTCATTCCCTTCCACTTTGCCACAACTCGACTCGTAGTTGTCAACTGGATAAAATGGCTCGTCAGCCTCGTAGGAATAGAGGTCTGCAACATTAAAAGTCTTGGAGATTTGCATGTGTTCGGGTAAATCAAGGACGTACGCATTATTATTTATTTTGTGGAGTATGCGAAATGGACCATGTTTCCACTGAGCAAGCTTGGAAGATGCTCTGCCACGTTCTTGCCGTAAGAAAACCAAAACTTGATCCCCAACATTGAACTCTTTGTGGCGTCGATGTTGATCAGCAACGTCCTTGTAGGTGGAATTAGAAGAATCCAACTTCATGCGCACGTCGGCAAGGATTTGAACATGTTGTTCGGCGAAAAGTTCGGCGACACTATGCTTGAAGGAGGATGACAATCGACCGAGATCGACGTAGTAGAGGGAAGCACACAGGCGACATAAAATGGGGACTTTTCGTGGAGCGATGAGTAAGCGTTATATGCAAATTCGGCTGAGCTAGTGTAAGATCTCACCGCTTCTTCCGTTCACCACATATGCAACGAAGCAAATTACCAAGTACTTTATTAACAACCTCCGATGCGCCATCGGTTTGTGGGTGGCAGTACTACTGAAGCGAAGTTTAGTAGAAAACTTCTTCCATAAAGTAACCCAAAAGGAGGCAAGAAATTTGGAGTCACGATCAGAGGTGATAGAGCGAGGAATACCATGTAAACGAACAATTTCGTGGAAAAATAACTTGGCCACGTGCGGGGCGTCACTTGTTTGGCGACATGGAATAAAATGAGCCATTTTAGAAAAGCGATCAACAACCACGTAGATGGAGTCAGCCCCACGTTGAGTTCGTGGCAAGCCCAAGATGAAGTCCATGGAGACATCTTCCCAAGGAATAGTAGGAACTTGAAGAGGCATATAAAGTCTTGTATTTTGTCCTTGTCCCTTTTGAGTTTGGCAAACTGGGCAACGTCGCACTAATCTTCCAACATCGCGCTTTAGTTGGGGCCGAAATACCTCTCTTCCGCACGAGAAATCGCCTTGTCACGCCCAAATGTCCACTTAGTTCCCAGTGAAGCTCGTAGTAGCTTTTCGTTGCAAAAGAAGTGCGGGGAATACATAGTTGGTGCCACGGAATAGATAACCATCGTGTACCAAGAAATCACCCACCGCTGTTTGGTCAAGTGCTTGTGCCGAGCTCGCCAAAATCGGCGTCATCAACATATACTTCCGCGTAAACTCGAAACCCAAGATTTCATGGCGTAACCAATAATACAACACGTCGACTGAGTGCATCTGCCACTTTATTTGATGCTCCAGATTTATGTCGGATCACGTAATTGAATTGTCCAAAGAAAGCAGCCCAACGAACATGCATTTTATTTTTAAAATCACGTTGGGTCTTGAAATGAATAAGCGATTGGTGATCAGAAAAGAGGACAAATTCCTTGGGTAATAAATAATGCTCCCAAGTCTTCAAGGCGCGGAATAATGCATAGAGTTCTTGTTCGTATGTTGACCAATGTCGTCGAGCGTCACTTAACTTCTCACTAAAATAGGCCACTGGGTGACCTTGCTGAGACAAAACCGCCCCAATACCAGTACCACACGCATCACACTCAACCTCAAAAATCTTGTCAAAATCTGGAAAAGCAAGGATCGGGGTTGAAGTCAGTTTTTGCTTGATCACTGTAAAGCTATCATTAGCTTCTTAGGACCAGAAAAATGGTTTTCCCTTTTTAAAACAATTAGTGAGTGGAGCCACAATGGTGCTAAAATTTCGTATAAACCGTCTGTAAAATGTGGCTAACCCATGAAAACTGCGAATTTCTGAAACGCCACGTGGTGTTGGCCATTCTTGTATGGCTTTAATTTTCTGATCATCGACGTGAATACCCTGCGAGCTAACTATGTACCCCAAGAAGAGAACTTGTGACGTCGCGAAAATACACTTCTTCAAATTCACATATAGAGCATTAGCTTGTAAAACCTCAAACACTTGACGTAAATGTTGCTCATGTTCGTCTATATGTCGACTATAGATTAAGATATCATCAAAATATACAATAACGAACTTGTTAAGAAAAGGCTTCAATACCTGATTCATGAGGCGCATAAAAGTACTAGGTGCATTAGAAAGTCCAAATGGCATTACGAGCCACTCATATAAGCCTTCCTTTGTTTTAAAAGCCGTCTTCCATTCATCGTCGGGGCGGATACGTACTTGATGATAACCACTTTTGAGGTCTATTTTGGAATAAATGATGGCACCAGGCATGTTGATCTAACATATCGTCAAGTCGTGGGATAGGAAATCGATCCACAGTTATTGATTGCGCCACTCCCCATCCTTTTAGGAACTAAAAGCCAATCCCGGGGCTTAACTAAAAGTCTTTGAGAGGCAAGCTTACCTTTTCTGTAGTTGAGCTTGGGGGTTGAGACGACCTTTTCTGTAATGAGGTAAATTAGGTAGACGAGCTGTTGTGGGGGTTGAATAATGAGGTAAATTAGGTAGGCTATTTGATGTCTTGCACATCTCTTAAAGGAGGTAATGAAGATGGCTAAGTTGTTATGCTTGGAAATTCCTTGAACAATTGTTTAACCATTGTTAATTCCTTGATATTGCATTGTCATCATCCCATTGCAAATCAGCCCTCTTAATATCTGATCTTTTAGATGATTCGATTCTGACTTCCACTTTAGAATTAGGCCGACTATTGGTAGGTACAATGACAATCTTCTTTGTTTTCCATTGGAATGCGTAAGAGTTGTCACGACCCTTGTGTACTGCATCTACGTCGTACTGCCACGGGTGACCTAGAAGAACATGACATACATCCATGTCGACCACATCACACAGTATATCATCGGTGTAATACTTCCTCATAGAAATAGGTACCTGACAAACCTGTGTGACATCGATAACCGGTCCTTTTTTAATCCAGCCAATGCGATATGGGTTAGGGTGTGGGCTCGTGGGTAATTGTAAATGATCAACTAATTTTTTTGCAATTAAGTTCTCACAACTGCAGCTATCTATGATCAAACTGCACACTGATTGACCCACTCGACATCTAGATTGAATTTTTTTTTGCCTTTGCGTGGGTTCTTCTTGTTTTGGGGAACAAAAAATTCTTTGAACTACAAGGGCTAGTTCATCAGACTCATACCCATATACATCATCTGTGTCTTGATCGTTGACTTGTGGCTCAATGTCGAACTCGTCTTCTTCTTCGGTTCCTCTGGCAAATGTTGGATCGATGTCGTGGTTACAACGGAAACACTTATCAATCGTTGGCCTAGCGTATGGGTTATTTGTTCGTGAAGACTGTCGCGACTCTTGGGTTGTTCGCTTAGGATCAGAACTTGAAGCAGCTTTTGGGCCTTGCTGTTTTGTTTCAGTTGATCGGGGAGGGTCACCTTCAGTGTCTCGCCGAAATATTAGACGATGTGACAGTTGTTGGAGACGTGCCTCTGCTCTTGTTGCCATCTCTCGGGAATCAGTCAAAGAATGGATGGGAGTAACACCCATCTTCTCTTGTATTCCAAAACGTAATCCTCTTATGAAGCGGGCGACTTGTTGATCATCGTCCTCCTTAATGATGCACCGGGATTGAAGTCGTAAGAATTCCTCCGTATACGCAGCTATAGTTCTTGTTCCTTGTTTATAGTCTAGCAGTTGGCGATAGAGATGTTGAGCATAGTCGCAGGGTAAGAACCTCTGTTGCAGTAACTCTTTCATTAACACCCAGTCACGTACAGGTGCTTGGCGTAGCCTATACCTCTCATCTCGTAGATTTTTCCACCATGCACTTGCTCCCCCTTTTAGTTTGTAGGCTACGATCTCAACCTTCTGTTCTTCGCTAACCTCCATGACTTCGAAAAACCTCTCTACCTCATTAATCTAATCCAGAAAGGGCTCCACGTCGAAGCTCCCATTGAATGGAGGAATTTCAGCTTTGAGTCGATAGCCATCGAACTCATTGTTGAGTGATTTTCAATTGATCACTAAATCCTACCGCACGCGCACGACTATTCGTGTAGTATTTAGGATGTCGATCCCACATGGACTTTAAATCAAGTACCGAAGAACTTACAATTAAAATTATCTAGACTAATTGATTTCAAGATTTTTGATGTGATGAGTAAATTAAATTAACAAGACTAAATTAACTAAATTAAAATGCAAGTTTAGATTTTGGATTTAAAACAATAATTAAAAAACTTCTAGGATTTCGGTTCATCACAACAATGAATTTATAAATTTCGTAATAATCTTTCTGTTCGTGATGAATGTCAAATTTTAAAGGCGAATTGCATAAAAATAGTTAATTGCATTCTTTCGAACTACTCTCAACCGTGCTTAGATTAATTCAAATCCGATGTCTCGCTTAATGAATTAAACTAAACCCATTATGTCCTACAATTCTATATGCCTTTAGAAATTTAATCAACTCTCGTTCTCACGAATTTCTAGTTCAATATTAGAGTTCCGTTACTTATGCTTCACCTTTTGGTCCTTCACTTCAGTAACTAAGATTATTGTATAAATGTAGTAGTTTCACCTTTTGGTCCCTCGCTACTACAATTTTATACAATTATTAATAAAGCTAAAATTGAATCAAAACGGGTGACATTCAAATAAACGGAAAGATAAAAGACTTTATTTATAAATCCATTACGGGCTACACCTAATCCTAGAATTAGAAAACTACTCACACATAATTAAAGTAACTAAAATAAATATGTTAATAAAAACAAAGAGAAGAGAAGAAATAGAACTTGTAATGAACGAATTCACAAACTCAAATATAAAACTATTTTAAAATGCCTATCTAACTATTTGAGAGGAGAGTGTGGAAGTAAAATTCTATGTCCCTATGGAGGGGAGGAATGAGCTATATATAGGAAAAAACTAAGCCTTTCCTTTCCCCTTGTCAACCAAAATAAAATGACAATAAATGAGAAATAAAAGAGAGATGGATGAGAGGCTAAATTAAAGCTCTCCGTCCCCCTTTAGATGACATTTAGTCTAGATACATAAAATTGGTCCAAAATGAAAAATATTGGAAGTAACTCTTGAACTCCGATTGAAGGCTGCGAAATATTTGCTGGAAATCTTCAATTTAATTATTGACATTAGTTTTCCACCCCACGAAAAGTAACCGTTGCCCACGAAAAAATGCTGGAATTCAATTTGCCTTTACTTCATCATTAAAGCTTGATTTTAATGCACACAATTTGCAAAACTGCCAAATTAAGACAAATAAAGGTAAATGAGTCAAAACAATTAAATTAACAATAATAAATGCAATATTGACTAGGAAAATAAGCTCAAAGTATATAAAAATATAGACAATATGCACATTTATCACTCATCATGTCGTCGGCGGGCTTGTATTGGTGCTGCTGGGTTTGCAGCAGCTTGGGCTTGTTCTCCACCGATGCGAAGGACAACCATAATTTCTCTTAGGTTCTCTTGCATTGTTGTCATGCTGTTGTGCAAGTCCTGAATGCTGGTTCCAAGGGTTTCGATCCTTTGATCAGTACTTCGAGCAGGATTGTTAGCCATAGGCTCTGATACCAACTGAAGTAGAACGGAAGCGTGTAATAAAACGAGTCTTGTTCGTAACACACGAATGAGTGAAAAGAGAATAAAGGTTTTGTTCGTTAACGCACGAACCAACGAAATCAAGTAATCAAAAAGGAGTTTCTCCTTTTGCTATTGGCGCACCAATAATAAATAAAAATCGAACTGAATTGTATGAATCAAAATTGTCTAAAACACACACCAAACTGTCCCTTTATATAGAAGAGATCTGATTACTAAACTAAATGACTCATATTCCTATTCAACTTAGTTTTCCTGGAGACTACTTATTATTCTAATCTGTTTCCTAATACAATTAAGCAAAGCTATCTATTTTCTCAATAAACAAAAATGGACCAATCCTAATCAATGACTTCCGTTATCCTGCTTTTCATTGTCCTGTTTGTGTTGGAGTTGTTCAACGAATTGTTCGGTGATTCGTTCCACGTCAGTAAATGTGTTGGATTTTGTTAAATCAAGCAATATGAGAAGGTTTTTGGTTTTGAATTAAATAAGTATCTAATAAATTATTTTATTAGTTTTTAATGAGTATTTAATTTTTGGTTTGATTTAACAAAATATTCATGCTCTTGAATACCGATCATCGCGAGAACATTTCGGTTGTTAAAAGTAGTAGATTTGGAGCATCTTGCAGATGAGTCATAACAATCACAATGTGGAGATTTTATCCACTTATAAATATAACTCCTTATAAATACTAGGCACAAATATGAGTCACCATAATTTTACCAACCATATTCTCATGGGCTCGGACCGCTCGGTTGTGGGGCTCTCCGAAGGAAGAGTTTCCCCGATTTTTGGAACAGTACAAGAAGCTCACTGGTCACCAGCACTACTCCCAATTATCGTCAACAAGTGTCATTTAAAAGTCAACTCGGTAGTCCCTCTCTCGGTTTATATCAATCTCACGCACGCAGTGTCGCCCTCCGCCGGAAGGACCAAATCGTCGCCGCTCGCCACTGTAAGTCCATCACTGCCCCCAGCTATTTCCTTCCCCGTCCTTCCATTTAAACTACTTTTTACTGTTTTTATCTCCTAAACTGATCGCAATTACTTTTCCCGAAATCACTTCCATATTTTCTGCATTCTGTATTTTCTCCCTCCTCTCTCTCTCTCTCTCTCCTCCACTCGCGTAAGCTTCGACGAAACTTCTACTATTTATTCTCGATTATAACAAAGAGTCAACCATTTAGATCTAGAAAAATATTTTAATATGATGTATTGATGAGAAATTTTATTAGTATCCAATACATATCTCATGTGTGATTAATTTTGAAAGTTGAATCTATTTTCTGGATAATTTAGTTGTAACTGTAATTTGTGTATTAATCATTTATTCTCTAACTATATATTAAAAAAAAATCATTTATCCTCAAGTAGTTTTATGATTTGATCCAAGAGAACTTCCCTCATCCACGATTAGTAAGTCATGGCAGAAATCTAGCAGTTTCGAACTTTCGGGTGAAGGTTAGAGTCTTAACAGTTAATGTAGCTGCTTTTAGCTACTCTTTGGGGGGTTTTTTTTTT
>CM028380.1:146855389-146895608 GCA_013146195.2 Codonopsis lanceolata
AGGAGAGTACAACTCACGAGAATTTGCTTGATTTTTGTGAAGCTCATGGAATCAAAAAGCAACTCCAGGCCTATACACGACAAAATGGTGTGTGCGAGAGAGAAAGGCGTACAATCATTAATATGGTGAGAAGCATTCTTTCAAGTGGAGTTCAAAATTTTGGCTTTGGTACATGCTGGAGCATCTATATTTTGAGCGAAGCCTAGCGCTCATTCGAAAATATGACAGGAGAAGCTTGGAGGGCTTGAACAGAGATGTGATCATTTCGAATTTTTTGGTGCATAGCTTATACCCACATTCGGTCGAGGAAAGAGAACAAAGTTGGATGACAAGGGAGAAAAGTGCATTTTTCTTGGTGTTAGTGATCACTCAAAGCTATAAGCTTTATAATCTATCACGAAAGAAAATTGATCGCGATGTGATGTTTGATGAAGAAAGAACATATTCATGGGTGATCTTCAATTCCTAGCGATTTTGATGACGATGAGAGAAGGAAGCGACCTATAACTAATGGGCGAGGAGGTTCTGAGAAGAAGTTCGGCAACATTTCTAAGCCCGGTGCTTGAGGCGATGAAATGCGAAGATCGACGTAATAGAAAGGCAACATGGATGGCTGATTATGATGTCACCGGAGTTAACGAATCTGAAACACACTTTGCATTGTTTTCAGATTGTGATCCTAAAGTTTTTGAAGAAGCTGTGAAAGAACCGAAATGGTGCAAGGCAATGGATGAAGAAATTGATGCAATTGAAAGGAATAACACTTGGGTGTTAACTGAGCTTCCAAAAGGGTATAAAACGATTAGTGTCAAGTGGATTTACAAGACAAAGTCGAAAAAGCAGTGGCGAAGTTGATAAGTACAAGGCGCCGCGTAGCTAAAGGTTATAAGCAAGAATTTGGTGTGGATTATAAAAAGAAGTCGCCTTGTTGCTCGTCATGATACAATCGATGGTGATTTGGTGGCAGGCTCAAAACTCTTGGCCTATTTTCCAGTTGGACGTGAAATCTGCCTTCTTACATGGAGACTTGGAAGAAGAGGTATTTGTTGATCAACCTCTCGGTTATATTAAGATTGGAGATGAGCATAAAGTGTATAAATTAAAAAAGGCATTATATGGACTAAAACAAGCTCCGAGAGCTTGGTATAGTCGCATAGATGCTTATTTTTCTAAGGAGGGATTTCGAAAATGTCCTTATGAACATACACTTTATGTTAAATCTGTGATGGAGGAAAGATGCTCATTGTGTGTGTTTATATGTCGATGACCTTATTTTTACCGGAAACAATAGTGCCATGTTTGAAAATTTCAAGAAGTCCATGATGGATGAGTTCGACATGTCTGATCTTGGGATGATGCACTATTTTCTTGGTATTGAGGTAACACAATCAGCTGCTGGTATATTTATCTCGCAAAGGAAGTATGTGCAGGAAGTTTTGAACAGGTTCAAGATGAATAATTGCAACTCTGTGAGTACTCCAGCTGATTTTGGACTGAAGCTAAACAAGGATCACGAAGGAAACAAGGTGGACAACACTCTTTACAAAAGAATTGTGGGGAGCTTTCTTGATGTATTTATTCAACGAGGCCGAGGATATAATGCATTCGTGAGCTTGATTAGTAGATACATGGAGAATCCAACAGATGCATCTTTCGGCGAAGAGAATTTTTGAGAATTTTTCGGTACTTGTAAAGGAACTAAAGATTATGGGTTGTTCTACGAGAAGGGCATAAGGTCAGATTTGATTGGCTTTACGGACAGTGATTATGCAGGGGATCAGGATGACAGGAAAAGTACTTCGGGTTATGCTTTTTTGTTGGGTTCAGGAGCAGTGTCATGGTCGTCTACAAAGCAACCCATTGTTACTTTATCTACGATCGGGCGAGTTTGTAGCATACTTCATGCGCTTGTCAAGCAATTTGGTTGAAGAAGATTCTTGAAGAACTAGATTTCAAGCAAGACTCAACCACTGTTATTTATTGTGATAATACTTCTGCAATAAAACTCTCTAAAAATCCTGTTCTACATGGAAGAAGCAAACATATCGACGTAAAGTATCACTATCTGCGGGATCTCAGCAAGGAAGGAGTCATTGAACTCATTTACTGCAGAAGTGAGGATCAGGTTGCAGACATATTTACCAAACCCTCAAATTTCCAAGGTTTTTAAAGCTAAGAAGACGCTTGGTGTTTGTTCAAAGGATACTCAAATTTGAGGGAGGGGTAATCTAATCTTTGAACCGAATGTCCACACATCGGTTCAAGGGAGGGAATGTTGAATAAAGTTAGTATTTTTCTATTTGTCCTAGTATGTAGAGTGCTGTTTTTATTGTTTATCTAGTCTTTGTGTACCTAGTCTTTAGAAGTTGTTGCTTTCTAAACTCATGTGCCTTGACTTTAGGAACCACTTCTAATTAGTTGCTATTATTTCTGCATTTGTTAAGTTTTGTACTGCCTATTTAAAGGCTATTGCTTAATGGAAGTAAATTATCAGTAAATACTTATCTGTGCCATCTTCTGCATTTTTTTTGGTTTTTAACATTGTCATTATTGCTTCATTATGCTGTTTTACGGAAAAAAAAAAAAAAAAACTATCTTTTTTATCACCATGAACACTTCAAAAGTTTAGCCGTATATATATTTATTTTGCAATATATATTTTAGGTGTATTATTTTAAAAGATCATGACTCTTGTATATAACATTTGTTAACAAGTTTGAATTTTTGGATATCAAATCAGTGATCACTTTTTATGATGATAACACTCAATTAAAGAGAGAAATGGATGATGCAAGGATAAAATAGTGACATCATATTTTATTTAAATAATGGTAAAGTGTTATCATAATAAAATACTTTCAAAAGCTTTCAAGAGTTCATAATTAAGTTGAACAAAATCTTTGATAAGATCCTTGAATTTAATTAGGAAACTAACTTTGTATTTCCTAATATTCTATATTTCCTTGAAGATATTGGTTTTCTTATTTGTGTACAACTATACCTCAAATATAAATACAAGAAGACTTTGTGCAGTCAATACAGAGAAAAAGTTGAGAGCTTCACTAAGGCGTTTTGGATGCAGCCAGTAACATCATGAGCTGCGTTGATCGATTTGTTGTTTGTTTTCCTAGTGGATAGAAAACATATTTTTTTAATCTCACGTTTGTTTTACTCGTATTTTTGTGGGTTTCCTCTACAGACTTGATTTCTTGTTAGAAGTTTTGATATTTGGTTCAATTTCACGATTTTTGTAAGACTCGTAATTTTTTTAGTGAAATCCTTTTTAGGCAGAGGGCTGAATCTACAAGCTTAGTTTGTAGCTTGTTTGATAAACTTTTGTGTTTAGTACTGCTTTATTAGATTAAAGATTTCTGTTATTTATTTGTTTTATTATCTGGTCAATACATGGATGGAGTGTATTAAAAGTTTTTTTGGAATTCTAACAACTATTACACTTTCAAATGATCCTTTCGATCTATCTTAGTATGCTCAGATTATTGGGAGTCTATTACATGTAATGAACTTCTCTAGTCCGTATATAAGTTTTAAGATCGTTTCAAAAAACTTAGTAGCATCCTACATTGATAGAAACAAAAAGTTTGAAGACAAAATCTTTAGTTATCTGAAAGTTGAGTTTTTCTTAATCTCTAACAGCTTCTTTTATCCGACATAGAAATGAATATATAGATAAATCAATGACCTGGCCTCCCTTAATAATAATAAAAAACATTATATGTTATATACTTTATATCTCAATTAAGTTAAGTATTGTATTACCATTATTCAAGCTAGATGCTCACATGCATGGGTGTCACTGTTCTTATCAAAGGTTGGCTCAGTGGCTTCTGGCTTGATTCTTATTGACTGCCTATACAGGGGTCTAGTTAATTTGAAGAAAAAAAAAATCCTGATAAAATAAATGCACTATGTAGTAAGCAATACATGTTAAATAAATAAATAAAAGAATAATTACGGGTCGGTATCATTTCCTTGAAATATAACCGCCCAGGTAATCTGTGTTTTTTTTTTCCAGTATAAGTCTATTTTCGTTATTTTCTTGCTTAGATGTCATCCTCCTTGTGTCATTTCTTCTCCTGTCATTTCCTAGCTTGTAGTGGCTCTCCAATGAATATGTAAAACAAAACAGAGTATTTGGATATGACCCCCGCCTGTTCAAATTAATTGATTCAATCGATCAATGTTCAAATGTTCAATTTAACGAAGACCGGACTCCATTAATGTGGTTTGAGTGGAAGTTAAACATGAGCCCCTCCAACAAACCTTAGCTATTCGTTGGATATCACCACATGCCTTTCTGTCACTATCCTCGTAACCAAGGTTCTGAAAATAGTTAGGCGGCCGCTAGGCGGCACACTAGCACCTAGCGCCTAGGGGACTAGTCGAGGCGTAATCGAGGCCTAGGCGGGACCTAGAATTAAGGCATAATTACCATTTTTTTTGATAATTTACATCAAAGATCAAACACATTGAATACAAATTTAATTTTTCTTATGTTTGTCATTTTATCAAACACTTGTCTATATTTGTAAAATGAACAAAAATATACAAACTTACCATTAATCTCAATTCTCAACCTGAAAGAACGTAATAGCACGGATTCTCAAGAAAGTGATCAATGTGATTACCAATGTAGCTGTGATTGTAGCTACAATGGGAATCACAATGAAACAGCAAGAAATAGTAGCAGCGGAAGATTTATTTTAACACAACACAAAACTGAATAACTGAACTCAAGTTTTTACCAAAAACAATCTACAAAGAGATTGATTCAGGTATTAGAGGATTTATTATGTGCTTGTGCTATGGATTTCAAAGGTAGTTGGGATTCTCATTTACCATTAGCCGAATTTGCGTGATAACAACGCTACTCATTCAAGATTTAGATGGCGCCATATGAGGCTTTAAATGGGTGTAAGTGTCGTTCACTGATTTGCTGGGATGAAGTTGGTGAAGCTAAGCTTTGGGGTTCAGAAATTGTACAACAGTCAGCTGAGAATGTGAAACTTATTAGAGACAGATTTCTTACATCTCAGAGTAGACAGAAAAGCTACGCAGACAACCGGAGACGTGACTTAGAGTTTCAGGTTGGTGACTGTGCATTCTTGAAAGTTTGGGCAGCCTAACACCTGTTGTGATTAGGCGTGGGGTAAGAGTGGTTGCTAGGTAGTTGGTTTCTAATTGGTTAGTTAATTTTGTAGGAGAAATTATGTTTACACAAACCGTCGTGGGGTTAATGTATAGTTTGGAGCAGTTTTTGAACTTGTAATCTGCCCAAATTAAGTTGGGAGTTTGGGTAGTAATTTACTAAGGGAACTTTATAATTTTGAGCAGATTTTAGGACTGTTTTGGTGGAGTTTTGTTCGGCCTAGGGGCTGTCCAAAAAGCTGGGACAGATTTGTGTTGTTCCTAGTTTTTGACACCGTATCAATAACTTATTATAAGATCATGCTACTTCAGTTGATTCATTAGATAGATATGTCTTTGAAGTTATCGTACTCTTCTCTTTACTCTTTCCTTCCTAAACCGAGAGCATCTCTAACTTGAAACAACATGAATCTCGAGGGCATAGACAACAAAAAGCATCATGTATGAAGATAACATTATCGATTTCATCTTATTGTTGTTGCTACTGTGCATTTCTCTCTCTGTCTCCAATGTAACTAAGGCAAGTTATTAGCATGTCCATCCAACTGAAAAAAAAAACATCTATGCTGCATATGACTAGATAATAAAATTAAAGCATAAATGGTATTTACGCAAACAACTATTGCTATAAAGAATTCTATACTAGTGCCAGAGAGAGACGACAAAGACCACACGATGCCGAAACAAGTTAAAATCTATACTATTGCTATCAAAAATTCTGGGCATAAAAACAATCTGAATAATTGGTATTCATAAATGGGTTGCCCTTTTGGAAAAACCTTATCATTAAACATATAAAAAAAAGTACTACATCGGGCAAACCCACTTGGAATTAAACAATTCTACATATAATTAAATAATTCAACTAAACAATCTTACATGCAATTAGATAATCCAAAATCTGTAATTAAGAGAAAAAGTCTATAATCACAAACCCATACATGAATACATATGGAAATTTACCTTTCACTACCCAAATTAAGCCCTCAAGAGAAACCCACAGTCAATACCTGCAAAAATAAACCCAAGCTAAGAAATATCATTGCACAATTTGGGTATTTGAGAGAGAGAGAAACAGAGATGGAAGGAACCAAGGACGTGAATATGTGGTCTTCGTGTGAATATGTGTGTGTCGAGTGAGAGAGAGGGAAAGGGAGGGAAGGGGATGGGAGGGAAGCGGAGGGGAAGGAGAAGGAGAAGAGGAAGGGGAAGGGAAAGGGATGCGTATAACGATCGGAGATTCTTCGCACCGCAAGAAATTGAACACGGAATGGACTACCGCCGCAAACGCGAAAGGGTTTTGTGTATGATCGACTTATCCCTTAAACCTGACTCCTATGGTTTGCGATGAATCACCCTGTAGCTAAACATCAGCCTTCTATGGTGGTCATGTTATCGTAGACATTGGCCCTAAATTCGTCGCTTATTTTTCACCCGCATGGGAAAAGTTTGCGCCGAATTTTTTCCCCATCAGTTGGCGACAAAAAATAAAAGTCGGTCGTTGTTGGGAAGTCATTGTCTATAATTTTCCATTGTTGTGTAAGAATCCTAGATTTAACTATAAAACTTAAATTTTTTAGTAAATACATAATATTTTACTATGAATTATAATTTGTAGAAAATTAAATCGTAGTAAATTCATCATTTTCTTGTAGTGACATACAAAGGTGTATTTCTTTCTACCTAAACTCTCTACTTCAATGGGACCCATGAGGTCAGTATGAATCATCTCTAGACACCTAGATGTGGAACATTGTGTTATTGGAAGATGAGAAGCTTTGGTTTGTTTACCTTTTTGGCAGGGGCCACATACCTTTGTATAATTCTTTTCCAAATTTGGTAATCCTTTAACAGCATCATGTTTCACAAGCTCATGGAGCTTATGAAAACTCATGTGTCCAAGTTTCTGATGCCAAAGATCTGTAACATCAAGACTAGCTTTTCGGCATGATTGGCTATTGTTGAACATGTAACAATTATCAGATGACCTTGTACATGCTGCCAAGACATTTGTTAGTTTGATCAAAAACATCACAAGAATTTTTATCAAACCTACCCAAGGACATCATCATCACACAATTGACTTATACTGATCAAATTTGTTTTAAGTCCTTCCACATGGTAAACATTCATGAGATTTGGAAGGCCTTCAACATTCAATGTTCCTTTGCCAATTATTTTCCCTTTGGCACCACCACCATAGGTCACTGACCCACCATTGATGCTTACATAATCTTTCAAATTTTCAACTGAACCTGTCATATGTCTAGAGCACCCACTATCAAAGTACCATGATCCAGCAATACGAGATTTTAATGAAGTGAAAGTAACATTTCACATCTCATCATCAGACATTGTATCACCAAGACATATATCAAACGACTCATAATATTTGGCTTTACACTTGTCATTACAAGTTTTGGGAACCCACATTTGTTTAACCATTTTAGGTTGGTGGTTTTGAAAAAGATTTTTCTGATGAGCCTTCGGATGAGACTTCCAATGTGATCCCAATGTTGTCTGCATTGGTCGCTGCAATGGCTTGCGCGATTCTCGCTGATCCGAGCTTTTTCCCAAGTAGGCCTGTCTAACTTCATCCTCATACATAGCCTTTTTCAGAAAACAAAAAGGTTGTATGTGTCCAGGCTTATGGCAGAAATGACAAACAAAATTTTTCCTTCTTGTTCTTGGTTTTTCGAGAAGGCGGTTTTTTGAAAATTTTGAGTATTCTATTTAGTTCCAGACGTACCTTCTCATTCTCTTACAAACACCTTAGGAACAAAACCAATACCTGCCTTTGATGTGCTGCCTGAATTCGGCATTTCATCCACTATATGTTGGCTTGAATTCCATTTGGCAATGGTTTCTTTTGCTTGAGTAAGCTGCTCCTTCAACCCTTCGATCTCAACATCCTTTTTTCTTAGCAAGCTTTCCAGCCTTACTATGCAATCTTTCTGATCCTCATTGGACTTTTTCAACAACTCATTTTCCTTACCAAGCAATGTAACTTGGTGAGCTCGTTTCTCCCAATCTTTTTATAGCTCCTTATACCCTTCCAGCAAGTCTGACTCTGTATCTCCACCATCTTCTGGAATTGTGGAATTAAAAGCAGGAGTTCGTCCCCTGTTTACGCCATCAGACTGGCCGATGTGACTCCGATGTAGCCGCATTGGGTGTCACATTGGTGAAAATCTGCACTTTCGCCAGAGTCATAAACAGAATGAGAGTGATAAGATCACCGGATCTTCTCCATCACTATCACTCAGGGTTGCTGAAAAATTCAAACCCTTTTTCCTTAGAGTATTTGCACATTGGCTAGCATAATGACCATAACCTTGACATTCTCTACATTGAACTGAATCAATGTCCTTACCATTGTAGGATGATTTGGATGCAAAGGGGTTTGTGAAGGGCTTTTCTGGAGTTTGAAAAGAATTTTCTTTGGGAACAAATTTTCCAGAATCAGGTTTAAAATTGTTTTTCGAGCTTGATGATGAAGTTCTATTTTGGCTATTATTTTTCAAAAAATTTCTGAATTTGGTAGTCAATAGAGCAATAGATTCTTCTCCAAAATCAGACTCATCAATATCCTTTTGAATTTCAAGCAAATCACATGAGATATCAATAGGAGTAGGCATATCAATATTTTTCACAATGGGTGTAGAAGATGATGAAGCCCCTTTGCTTTTTTGTTTTATTTGATCAGTTAGGTTCAATTCAAAGTTTTGAAGAATACCAGCCAGTCTTTCAAAACTCATCTTGTCAATATCATGTGCTTCTTCAATAGCACATATCTTGACATTGAACCTTTCAGGCAAAGTTCTCATCATCTTGCTAACAACACGCTCATTAGTAATAGGATATCCTAAAGCAAGTGCAAAATTAGATATGTCAAGAAGTCTACCATAATATGTCATAATATCTTCAGACTCATGCATTCTAGTATTCTCAAATTGTGTGGTGAGCATTCTTAACTTGAGAGAGGCACGAACATCGGGTCCTTCACACAAGGTCCAAGGGCCTCCCAAACATCTTTAGCGATTCGTAATTTGCAATCACCCCTAAAGGTATTAGCATCTAAGGCTTTATAAATAAATAGCAGCGGACAAAGCTTTTGAATTAAAGGATGCGGTGTTCCTATCTTCATTGGTCCATTCATTCTTTGGTGACCTTGACATCACCATCGAATCTGTTTTTGGGAGGACTCCATACATTCAAGACAGCAAGCCACGCTCTCTCATCAATTGATTTGATGAAGATGCGCATCTTGACTTTCCAAATAGAGTAATTAGCATTAGTAAGAGTAGGAGGGCGAACAACGTTCTCATACTGAGAATCCATCATGGCTATAACGAGAATCAAATCTTAGTGATATCAAGAGAAGAGATATCGTAATAGGATTCTCAAAAGTGATCAATGTGATTACCAATGTAGTCGTGATTGTAGCTACAATGGGAATCACAATGTGAAACAATGAAACAAGAAATAGTAGCAATGGAAGATTGATTTTAACACAACACAAAACGAATAAGAATACAATCAAGTTTTTACTAAAACAATCTACAAGCTAATACTTGTAGATCTAGCCTCAAGGCCGCAAAGATTTCACTAAAAGAATAATTGTTTAACACAAAAATAATGTGAAATCAAAACACAAAAATATTCTCACAAGACAATGAATCTTGGAGAACAAAAATCCCACAAAAATAATGTGAAATCAAAACGGGAAGAAACAAAAAATTCTCACAAGACAATGAATCTAAATCAAAAACAGAAGCACAATCCCATATAAACTTTCCAAAGAAACAAATGTTGGGAAGCCAATGTAGTAATTCGATGTTCCATTGACTAGTTAAGGATCTTCAAGTCTGGAAAACATCTTCAGGATTTTTAGCTTCTGCTCACAGATCAATTGTATTTGTTCTCTCTCTGAAACTCTGTAAGAAAACCCGCATTCCAGCTCCTCAATAACACACGATAACCTACACATCACACAAAGGAAACCTTCTACTATAAGGAAAAAGATTAGCCAATAAGGAAATAATCAACAACCTACCAATTTTGTAAGATTTTATTACCAAATATGAAGGAAGTCAAGAGACTTAGTTTGACTAGGATTTTTCCCAAGATTTAGTTACCAAATGTGGTGTAGCCGAAATCTAGAAAAAGATTTTGCTACCAAAAATAACTAAACTAAATCTAAAACAATATACTAAGTCTTAAATTAACACAAACTTATCTAAAATCCTATTTTGACCAAGAAAGGTGAAAACAAGTAGAAATAGGTCTTCCCTATTTTACCCTTACACAACCCCAATACAATAAACCAGCCAAGTTTAGAACTAAACACAAAAAAGATCTTACTCCAGTTCGCCCCCCATTACCTCCCTCTCTGCCTCACCATTACCACTCCTCCTTTCTTCTCCAATTCGCCCCCTTCCTTCTCATGTCACCGCATGCCACAAAATCAAAGCTACAAAAATAAATTAAGGTCGGCGAGATTTGGCGTAGACGCCGACTTGGTCGATTAGGCGGCGACTAAGAAAGTCGCGGCGGTAAAGAGGGGCCTAGCGCCTAGGCGGGGCCTAGGCGGAGCTAGACGGGGAGTTTTAGAACACTGCGTAACCATGACCGAATCTGGATTGAAGTCGGGAGAGAGATTCAGAGATGCCGAAGAAATCACTTGTAGGAAAATCTAATATGTGCATTGTTGTCTCCGATTTGGGCTTCGTTACCTTTGATGTGAGCATCGTTGCCTCCGATTTGGGCATCTTAGCCATGACCAACTTCATTTTGAGCAACAGTAGATAATTGCAAGCAAGCAAGACACGGTGGATTATTTTACTTGGACATTTATGTATCGGAGGCTTACCCAGAACTCAAACTATTATAATCTTCAAGACGTTAGTCAAAGGCATCTATTGGATCACCTGTCGAAGCTTGTGGAGAACACATTGGGTGATTTGGAAGCTAGAAATGTGTTGATGTAGTGGAAGATTTTGATCTCTATCCTTTGAAGTTGATTAATCACCAAAGGTTCTCCTTTGAGAACCCAAAATACACTAACCCACATGTCAAGGCAAATACACTGCTACATGCCTATTTCTCTCGGCAAATGGTGGGTGGAATTTTAGGCGTCGAAATTTTTGTAAAGAACAAAAATGGAGCCTGAGGTGGGTGGTGTGGGGAAGTGTGGTAGAGTGTGTGTGAGAGAGTATGTGAGAGAGAAAGAGAAAGTCAAAAACAGTTTTTTTTTTTCATTCCTAGCGTCACTTTTTTTGCATCCCAAAATTAATTATCGATACCTAAAATTAATTATTGATGCCCAAAATCTTTTTTCATTCCCAACATCACTTTTTTTGCATCCCAAAATTAATTATCGATGTTCAAAATTAATTATCGATGCCTAATTTTTGTATTGTGATGCTCAAATTCAATAGTTTTGTATGTGCATATTTTTTTCATTAAGGCTATCTTTGTCATTTTCCCCCAAAAAGTGTACTTTAACAATTTAAAACAAATAGATTAAACTTTTCCGGTTATAACTACATCACATGATACCGGCTCGAATTTCTCCCATAAATAAATTGTTATATTGTATAGGCCTGACAATTACAACTCATTACTCATGAATCCACCCAACTCAACTCACTAATTACCTAAAAATGTTAGCGGGACGATCAGGTTAAAATGGGTCAGCCCCACTACCCGTTTCGACTCACGACAATTTAATACTACAAACTCTTTTTTTTTTTTTTTTTTGAAAAATCAGGCTAAGCCAAGTCGACATGCTTTAACCCGTTGCTCAGTTCAACAAGACTCGTTCCAACCCGACCCATTTTGACTTATTTGATATTTGAATTCTAACGGATTTCAACCAGTCTCAACATGCTACTTATTTCAACCCGACCCATCCAATTGTCAGACCTAATTATTTGTAATACTCTTATCCCACATCAGATAAATGTGGGGTTATAAAGTGGTCACTCACTACAAGTATACAATTAGGCACCAAAATCATCCGTAAAGTTTTGGGAACTAGTTTATCTTTTGCCTGTAGAAGCTGGGTAAGAGCAGATAGACCATGCTTCTTCTACACAAAATTGAAATAGACATATAAGCCTAAAAGCTCCCTCTATATATAAGCTAAAATTAGGGGAATCATACGCAGGCACGCATAGAGAAATAATGCTAGACCAGATGAAAGAGACGAGGGAGAAGACGAAGGTGTTGGTTAGTAGGGGATTAAAGTCTTCGCATCACAGGTGAAGCTTAATTACATCTAGCGAATCACTCCCCTGTGATAGACATCCCCCCTCCGCGCAAACCCAAAAATGCAAAAAATTCAAACATACACTTGCCTATTATAACACCCAAACCCCCAATCTCTACACGAGTCTCGGGTCGAGTGTTAAACAAACACATAAAACACCTGCAAATCCCCTACTATAATACGGACTAAATAAAACACACCTGACAAAACATAATCATTCATGTAAATAATGTAAACTCCATAGCTTTTAAAAAGCCGAGAAACAAAAGTCAAAAAGCTATTACTCATGAACTAAACACAATGGCTCCAGGCCAACCAACTAGTGAAATATAATACATTAGTAACAATCAAAACCCAAGATAGAGTATATATAACTCTATACATTCCCGCCCTCACAACTAGACAAAGCAAGCCTTCTAGAAGCTACAACTCAACAACCTACTAGGTCTCGTGTGTCTCACCGGCCACACGAGAGCTCCCGATCTCGCTGGATTCAATTCCTGGATAACTGCACATTAAAATAAACAAACACGGGGTGAGTGATAACTCATTAAGTTACTACATGCAACTACATGACACGTTGTTATGCACATGTAAACATCATATCAATCAATCAACTATAGTTGGATATATACTTGCACACATCACGTTGATCATGTTATAATGCACATTGACCCAACGTAATAAAACACATAATCAGGATACATCTACATGAGAGCTTTCTGTCTTGTTATGTCTTTCAATTACCATAGTTGTGTTTTTGTTGCAATACACACACTGAATCATGTCTAAACCGTTAGTCGTGTCCAAAATAGGTCCCTTTCATATGACTCCCAAGACAAAAAGGACCAAATACACTGCTGATAAGCATACAAAGCTTAGCTTACCAAAGTTACTCGTATAGATTATAACAATGGCCTAGCTACTTCCCCACTACGGCAAATAGTGGAAGCTCGGATAGAACAATACGAACCATGTATGCCAAGCTGGACTCAATGCGATGCACAAATAGATATTTACTTGTAATAAGTACAATTGTTAAGTTCCAAGTATGGGAACTTAAAACACATACCAAGCATGAATCTTTGCTAGTAAATAACACAATTGTTAAGTTCCAAATATGGGAGCTCAATACACATACCAAATATGAATGTTTGCTCGTAAATAAACACCAAAGCATAGATTTTTTTAAACAAATATTACAGCTTAAATCATCTTAACGATAACAAACGTAACTTTCGTAAGTACTAAACGTTAAACATCTCATAAGTAGGGCGTTGATCCTACCACAAACACCCATTATAGAAGATAAGTACGCATATACTAGACTCTCTTATGAGAACCTCAAAGCCAACCAATAAGTCTATATCAATCATCGTGCACATAATGACATGTAAGCATACAATACCTTTGAATCATAATTGTATGTGTAGCTACTAAAAGCTAAGATCAACATAGGTGTAGTTTGTTAATTCCACCGCCTCAAACCAATAGATAATTGTCGAGTCCGTAAATACTAGACATCCTGCTCAATCATAAACATAGGTCAATAATACCTATTACCTCATAAAATACTATGCGACTACTAGCGAGTATTGGAACACTATATCTTATAACATACAATGTTAGCACTAGCTATATGTGAGTATCCAACACTAGATAGCCCAAGAATAGGTCGATAACTCTACTACACACAATATACCAACTGTTGTCAATGACAATCTATATCATCCATTAATACCTACTACCTAGCATAATATCCCATACAATTAACATTAAATATGATCTGCACAATATTATCCTATAACTAAATTACGGTTACAATATTTAGGTACCCTCTTGTAACAAGTCCTACATAGAGACCTAACCACTTTCCTTTAAATACCGGCCCCGTGAGTCACAAACTCAATGATTATTTGCTACTAAATAGTTGTAATTTTCATCAATTAACATATAGTTATTTCCACTCATAACTGTAGACACCCCAATTTCGTACCCCTGGTATGTGACATGACATAAAATATCAAGACCTGTTAAAACATTAACAAATGTCAAGTTACAGGGTCGAAAGTGCAAAAGGACAAAGCAGGATGCGTAAAAGGACGAATTGCAGGGACTGAAGTGTTCAAAAATGACAAACTTTGAATAGTGGGCGTGGCCACCCCCAAATTTGGGCATGGCGCCCAAAATGCCTTCTGTCAGCTACAGTGCACAAACATTTGCCGTAATTCACAAATTCTTCAGCGCGGTGTACACCCGGTTGATGCGCAGAGAAGAAATTTTAATTCCTCCGATGTCCCTGCTTTCCTCTTATAAATAGAGGCACCCGGCTTCTCATTTCAGCAGACATTCCTTCGTAAAGCTTCTCCGCGTTAACGTTACGCTGGAGAATTAGAGAGCGATGTGAGATAGTGAGCGATCACCTCAAAAAGCCTCGAAACTCTGCCAAACTTCCTCCAAATACAAAACCAACCGGTAGAAGTGTACCTTAGCCCCCCAGCTAGGTATCCACCCTTTTTTCCCGGTCCAAAAATCGTGGAAAGAGCAATTGCTCTGCCCGATTTAAAAGGTCAAATCAGCCAAAAATAAGCCGTTACCCTGCCTGATTTCAGCCTACCTCAAGCCAACAAACAACCAAAAACAAACAGTTACCCTGCCCCGATCCCGATGCCGAAAAGTAACTTTCAAAGCAGTCACGCTGCCCAAATTCACACAACATACAACACACAAACACAACAACAACAACAACAACAACAACAACAACAACAACAACAACAAAAGACTCTCTCTCCCCGAGGGACAGAGCGAGCACACCCTAGGCTGTCTGTAAGTTTATTTTAAAGTCTTTAATTTTTGTAAAAGTATTATTTCCGGTCCGGCCCAATGTAGTCATATAAGCAGTTGTGCTGCCCGGATTTAGTTAGGAAATAGTACTAGATGTAGCTGTTATTATGGCCAAATCTTTTCAGATGTATTTGTAAATATTTGTTTTATTTATTCATTAAAGTCTTTATTTGTAAAAGTATTATTTCCAATCCGGTCCAATGTAAATATATAAGCAGTTATGCTACCCGGATTTAATTAGGAAATAATACTAAATGTAGCCGTTACTATGGCCAAATATTTTCAAGTATGTTTGTGATTGTTTGTAAAAGCGACTGTTGCAAGTTCGTAAATAATATAGATGTAATTGATGTATTTGTAGGCAGTTAATGTTTTATTTACCTGTTAAATAAATATAACAAAAAACATACTTTAGCCAAAAACCGTTTTGAGACCAAAAGGGTGAGTTGGTTGCCTAGCACCTTCCCAACTCGTAACTTAGCCTCCGAACCCGTTTTCTTTATCTCTGGTTCTTTTTCTGGTTTTGCTTTATTTTTGCCTTAAAATAAAGATGGCGACTCTAAAAACATTTTGGATCCAGTGGGGTCTCGCAACATCTTTCCTTGCACTTTCACGTTCTCCCCTAAAAAAAGGGAGAATGAGAATGGAAAGATGATGTATTCCTATTTTCTGGTATCCCCTAAACAAGGGATAACTTGACATAGAAAACCCAAAGCACCCATAGTGATCCGAAATAGGCCATAAGGCTATTTTCATAAAATCCATAGTGGGGGCGCTGCAACATCTTTCTTTGCACTTTCACGTTCTCCCCTAAACAAGGGAGAATGGGAATGGAAAGGTGATGTCTTCCTATGTCCTGGTATCCCCTAAACAAGGGATAACTTGACGTAGAAAACTCATAGCTCCCATATTGGATCAAAATCCACTAAAGGCAACCGAGGCGCATTCCAACGCTATTCGACAAAGACTCCTCCCGCACTTTTGATTTCGTTCTCCCCTAAACAAGGGAGACTGGAACGGAGCAGTGGATGTCACCGCATCCGCACGGACGCGCACCCCTATCCAAAGGCGTGCGGGGCGCGGGAGCACCGCATCCCGGGAACCCACAATAACTAGTACAATTCTACTTGTCATTCAGTATATGAACATTATCAATTGTTAGAGCTTCACGTAATTGGATTTCAGACACTATTTTCACATCTTATAGCATCTATTAAAATCTCATTTTACTCACTGCCAATTATTCCCAAAACTCAATAAATTTAGCACAGGAATAATACTACTTAAATACTTTAATTCTCTATCGAATTAAACTACTCAGTTGACATAACTATTAGTCAACTCTAATTGACTCTGTAAAGTTAATTACAATATCATAATAATATTCTTAACACGTAGCGATTAATATATTATTTCCTCATTTAATACTTTACTACTAGACAAATTAACCATGTATAGTCAATTATATTATTATAAAACTTTTGGGCCCCAATCATCAATTATTTATTAGCTCATAAACATCAAATAATAACTATGGTAAAACACCAAAACACCAACAGTCCTCAAAGGAACTGACTTGTTTGTCAAAGTAATCGATCCATTCCATTCACAACATATATGTTCTCAAATAAATTAATCCACAAATTTGGAATAAAAAATAAGTGAAATTTGGAATATATTTGAACGGAAGCAGATGGAAGTAAGGCTATATTGTGTGTCAATGGAGAGAGAGAGAGAGAGAGAGAGAGAAAGTTGTTTTGTTTGTAGATATGAAATCTTCTAGTAACCTCCCCATTATCCGCCGACATAGATTAAAACGCCTTCGGCGGCGTTGTGAATAAGCAATTTCCGTCCTTCGTGTCTACATCGTTACTCCGCTAGAACACCAGTCGTTAACGGATTCTCGTCATCTTCTTGATCTTGGTTCTGGTTGAGTTGTGATTAACAATGACAGAAAGTAATCGAATCAAATCGGCCAGTTCATTGATTTTGTAGAAACATATCATGGACAGAGCGATAGATTGAAGATAGTGTTTGTTTAGAATTCCCAACAACATTGACTTCTAAATTTAAAGAGTTAAAAATATAAGAAAGAAAGAAAGACAATCAATGAAAGCAACTAAAAAGAAAAAAAAAACATGAGATTGCACCGCATGTGAATACAACCTGCAATTTAATTAATGTCAGATTAGTAAGGCTTCTCATAGCTACGGGGAAACTTGGAAAAATTGAAACATAGATATGGAAATGACACAAAATGGAGGCCGAGTAGTAAATTGGGAATTGATGGATAGTTTGGGGAGAAATTATTAATTTGGCCTTATTTTTGTTTGGATAATCCTAAAAAATGAGTAAAACAAAGTTTCTATATACCGAAAAAAAAACTATATTTTTTATTGAAAATTGTCTCGTGCAAGACATTAAATCATAATACTCACGAGAATCAATGAAATTATATATATATATCACCTAGGGGTCTAGAAATAAGACATAAAATCCAATTTTTAATAAATTTTTACTATAACCTAATCATTAAAAATTACTTCATCCGTTCCGAGCAAAAAGTCCATGTTCGAAATTACTATTTTTTTTTTTTTAAAAAAGACACTATTACAAGCCCATTAGTAATAAAATAACATTTTCATACCTTAATTTTTTAAAGTGAACTCTTTAAGTGAAACATCCTAAAATGGAATAGTGGACTCTTTGCCCGAAACGGAGGAAGTAATTTTTAAAATATATTAATAGTAAATATCACCTAATAATTTAAAAATAATGATCATATTATAATATTAAATTTTAAAAATAAAACCAGAATCTTCATAATATTCTAAGGTTCAAAATATTACAAATATAGTCAATAGCTCAATTGTCCATAAGTTTGTTAACAAATTATTAATTTACAACAATAATTTAATAATTTTAAATTGATGTATATATATATATATATATAATAATAATTATTATTATTATTATTTTAAAAAACCCAAATGACATAATTTTGGGCAATTTTTTTTAATAATTAAAAAATATGCAAAATCAGTAGTTGGCCGCTTAGGGTGCCTAGACCGCCTAACCAATTTTTATAACAATGATATATATATATATATATATATATATATATATATATATATATATATATATATATATATATATATATATGTATTTCCCCTAATGTATTAAATTAATAAAATTAATTTCATTTGCAATTTGACATTTTTGTTCATTTTGAGCATAAACATTCATAATGTATCTTAACTAGTAGAAGGAAAAAAGAACTAAAGTTTCAAAATCTAATATATTAAAACATTTCAATCATTGTATTTCTTTTTTTAGAAAAATAAAACTAAATTGAAATCTCATTTTCAAACTATAAGTGACTGTGGTTTGACAAGAAGTTAGACGAAATCTGAATTCATTCACTCTTATGTGGGTGAATTGAAAAAAGTTCAAACCAAGTGATCTTATATAAGTACATTATTTTGGCCACTTCGCCTTTATCGATCGTTTCAAAAATGTGTGACTCACACTATAAAATAATATATTTGTGCAAGAGAGAATCAAATTATCAATCCCAAAATGCATATTTACAATTAATTTGTATGAGACCAAAATACAATTAACATCTTTTTTTATTCTTTTTCAAAAGAGGATCAATAATGGCTCCTTACTTATTTGGTGGAACCCACAACCTGTTAAATGTAGGTAAGTAAAACATCTTACCATTAAGTTGTGCTTCGATTAGCATTATGATGTAGCCATTATATCTCAGTTTGGATCCCATGTGAAGTGTTCCTCTTTCAAACAAAATCCTAACAAAAGATATATAGTTAGTTAACTGAAGAGTGATTTGTTAGTAAGATTTATAACTAATGAATCAATATGATAGTCATTAAGGTTGTTTGTGCTAGTTCAAAAATTCAAGGGTACAGACTGAAGAATAATTTTTTTCTTGACAAAACACATTGATTCATTAATTGAGCTCTCCATTTTTTCTCTATATTTTTTTAAATTCTACCACATTTTCTTAACTCATATATCGTAGCTTGTCCATTCGTAATTACTAACATGCTACTTCTTTGCTTGATATATCATACCACCAACAATCTATTATTATAGTTACAATTTTTTATATTCATCTAATAATGACCAGTGTTCTAAAACTCCCCGCCTAGCTTTTAGGCCCCGCTAAGCGCTAGGCCTTCTATGACTTTCTTAGTCGCCGCCTAATCGACTGTCGGTGCCTACGTTGTCGGTCTGCCAGATAGATAGAAGAAAGAAGAAGAAAAAAAGATGAAGAAGAAGGGGGCTGTCTCGAGACTCATAATTTAGAATGAGAAGGGATTAGGGAGGATATGTTCGATTGTGGGTTGTAGGGATAGTAGGTAGATGGGGTAATTTATTTTTTGTTTTTAGTTCTAAACTTGGCTGGTTTATTGCTTTGGGGTTGTTGAGAATTGGGATTAAAGGTAGGTTTGTATAGTTTTGTTCATTTTACAAATATAGACAAGTGTTTGATAAAATGACAAACATAAAAAAAATTAAATTTGTAGTCAATGTGTTTGATCTTTGATGTAAATTATCAAAAAAAAAATGGTCATTATGCCTTAATTCTAAGCCCCGCCTAGGCCCCGATTACGCCCCGACTAGTTCCCTAGGCGCTAGGCGCTAGTGTGCCGCCTAACGATTTTTAGAACCTTGATAATGACCATCAAAATTTCATCGTAACAAATTTTAAACATATTTAAATAGGTAAAACCACATTATTATTGTTATAGATTCAAATACATATTTGGTCCCTCGGCTTATTAAAGGTATTTTCATCACATTCAAAAATATTTGATGACATTTGTAACAATGAATAACAGAAAAAGAATCTGACAAAAAAAAAAAATAGACATAGGGACAAAATGAGTTGAATTCGAAAATGTAAGACCTTACTTAAAAGTAAGGTACAAGTTGACGGACGGAAGTATTATTTTATCTTCATGGAATTAATTAACTCTTACACATTTACTTGCTTGAACTTAATTAACGAAGAGTTGCTTATTAAATTTATTGTATAACTTTTGTTTATACATGATTTTCTACTAACGAAGAATTTACTTATTAGACCTTAATTGATTGTGATTGGTTAAACATATATATGTTTATTTTTATCTATACATTATTTCCTAATAAACAATTCACACTATTATATGTAGGGAGATTTAAGGTTCTGAAATTCTACAAGTCCCCTCAAAGAGATTGGATCCTCAAGAAATGATCAAGAGATGGCTCCTTGGGTCTTCAACATCTCCCTCGCCTGATCTCCACTGGGTGAAGAGCTCGCTTGGTCCACCGGCCGAGATAACAACCGACCAATAATTTTGACCAAGCCCTTGTGATCAGGAGCTCAGTCGGTTCTTGGGAGGTGTACAAAGGCACCATCTTTGATTATGTTGGAACGAAGAAGCTAAAGAAAACAATTGCCATCAGGTGCTTCTCTTCGGAGTCATGGGAACCCAGTCTTAAATGGATTAAATATCAACTTTACCTGTCTTCTCAGTACAGTCACAAACACGTAGTCTCTGTACTAGGTTATTGCCATGAATCTGGTAGGATGATGTCTGTTTACGAATATATGCCGAATGGGAGCTTGGCTAACCATCTTCGCACAAAGTAAACGCCTTCTAGCTTTTCTTTGTTATGGGAGCAATGCCTTGAAATATGCATCGGTGCAGCCCGGGGATTGGAATACATGCACACTATCGACCACGGCGATCTTCGGTCTGCTGAAACCGACGGTGACAATAATTCAACATCCTGTTTGATGAGAATGGTGTTGCAAAGATTTCTGATGTATATTCTGAAACATTTTTGAGAGAGCACGTGGCCAATTATTTCAATCTAGAATATCGCTACGGTGGTAGGAGTTCAGTCGTATTCGCTTTTGGGGTGTTATTGGTAAAAGTGTTGTCCAGGAAGCTGGTGTCTTTTGACGAGGAGGACAAAATTAATCTTGGCGAACGTTTCCGGCAGTACATAGTGAACGGAACTCTTGATCAGATCATCCATCCCGATATGAAAGTGCAAATCACGTCTGATCGTTTAAAAGAGTTTACAAAGTTTTAAAACCCAGATTGTTTCATGGAGTGTTCTGAAACACAAGTGTTCCTCAAATTTATCAAATAATGAAATCTCAACCTTACTATCCATCAAAGCTGGTATGATTGATCCATTGAATCACCTCAAAGATTGGAAAACAATCGGCTCATCGTCGCATCATTGCAACTGGACAGGTATTTCCTGCAACTCACTAGGCCTTGTTACCAGCCTTTACCATTACAACATGAATCTCACCGGTCTTGTTTCCGAACAGATTCATGACTTGCATAGCCTGGAATCTCTCAACTTGTGCTCTAATGAATTCTCTTCATACTTGCCAAAGTCATTGTCAAATCTCACTTCTTTGGTTAACATTTATGTGAGCCAGAACAACTTCATTGGAGGCTTCCCCTGGGGTTTTAGTAGAGCTCTAGGCTTGAAATCAATAAATGGTTCAAGCAACAACTTTTCAGGCACTCTCCCGGATGATCTTGGAAATGTGACCTCACTTGAAAGCCTGGATTTTCGGGGGAGTTTTTTCGAGGGCTCAATCCCAACCACTTTCAAGAATTTGCAGAATTTGAAGTTTCTTGGCCTTTCTAGCAATAATCTCACCGGAAAAACCCCTTCGGAGCTAGGCCAACTTTCGTCGTTGGAGAGTATAATCATCGGATAAACAACTTTCGACAATTTACTTGTATCAAAACAATTTTGAAGGAAAGATTCCCCCTAAAATAGGAAATGCTAGGTCGTTGGTTTATATGGATCTCTCCAATAATCAGTTTTCGGGGGAGATTCCAAATGAGATAGCAGGGCTGAAGAGTTTGCAACTACTGAATCTTAAGTGCAATCAGCTGATTGGCCCAATTCCAAGCAAGATTGGCGAGTTGCCTAAACTTGAAGTTCTTGAGTTATGGCAAAATTCTTTGACTGGTCCTTTGCCTACGAAGCTTGGGGTGAATTCACCTCTGTAGTGATTAGATGTGTCTTCAAATTCTTTGCGATTTCCAAATGTTTGGTAGATAAAACTTTGTAAACCCAGATTTGAGTTTTAAAACCCAGATCTGGGCTACTTTGTCACAGTAATGATGATGAAGACGAGGGAAAAATAGACATTTAACCAAACTTAACGTCCATCCAAAAAAAGGGTTAACGTATAAGATAAGTCTGGTACAGTGGTCATCCCGAAAATTTTGACGTCTCAGTGGCCTAATTGAATTTTTTTGAAAAGTACAGTGGCCCAAAGGTGTGTTTTGCCTTCTATGAAATATTATTTTCATAAAACTTTTTCTTATTGGTGGCTAACGAATCCGTACATAAGTTTTTAATTCAAAAAATATAAATGGTTATTTGGTTACCGTCCAAATAAACAACAAATTATTCTTTTTTTCAAGTATCTAATCAATAAAATTCATAGGTGGAGTCATGTTACAAAAGAATAAACTAATATTATATAAATATTTTTTGTCAATCGAATTTCAAGAAAACATGTCATCATTGCTTAATGTAATAAAAAAAATTACAATCAAAGTTAATTAATTAAAGGCTTAAATCGTAATTTAGTTACTCATTGTACTTTTTTTTTATTAATTTAATATTTATACTTGATTTATTTTCACGTTCATCATTTCATTCATTTTTTAAAATAAAAAACTTAAAAAAATTAAAATCCTGAAAATGTCCCTACTGAACACAATTGGGTCTTCTCTTGACCCATAGTACCCTTGAGGAAAACTCATCACAAGCATCAACTCATTTTGACCTCTCCTAATATTTGTACCATCATTAGTACCATTACCATTTCCACCCTTTTTGAAGCTCCGGGGTATTTTTATTTATAACATTTTGAAATATATAAAATACAAATATAACCTAATTCTAAAAAAATGTTCTTTCATAGCTTCTTTTATGACGAATTGCCCATAATACCTTTTTGGCTCTCAAAACTAATATAGTGTGCTCTAGGTCGATCAACTCGACCTTTGGGTCGATCAATGGTCGATTAAGGATCGATCAAGGGTCTATCAAAGGTCAAGTTAATCGACCTTAAAATATGAAGGATATTTTTGTCTGCTCGATTTGTTCTTTTTTTTTTTTTTTTTTTTTTTTGCTGGTCAAAGGTCGTGAAAGAATATTATATGGGTCAAATGGCTGTACTTGATAAATTCCTCCTCACTCCGATAACAAAAAAACTCATCAACCCGTTTAACCAGCTCCAAAACCCTTAATCCGTCCAACCTCGTCTGGATTCGAAAAAGATCCGAGTGGTTCAAAACAATGGTTTTATCGAAATCGTGAGGCAAACCAAGATCCCATTTCAAAGGGTGAATGGATTGGATGGACATTTACAGAGCTTTTCAACTGGTTCAGTTGTTCGGTAAATTTGTTGTTTTTGATCGATTAAGAATTGAGCTAATTTGGTCAAGCGAAAGCAATGGAGGGAAGGACATTTGGGGTGCGGGAATTTTTGAAAGAGATTGGGGTAACGGCGGGTGAAACGGAGATACAAATTTTTAAAATAACATTCCATAAATTTCTTCCTTGGAATAATTATATAAGCCGTTGCTTTAGTTTTATAGAAACTAAAATGGAGGGAGGTTGCTAAAGCACGAGGTAGTTCTGTTTTCTGTATATTGATTTTTCGTGGTATCTGTGTCCGTGCCATAGGCACGGTGTCGGTATGAAATCGGTTCAATTGATGTATGAGATAATCAAATCCCATCATTGAGGGGGTAATTGAAACAAAACTCATAACTGAAGGTTTTATATATAATTACAGAGGGGGTAATTCAAACAAAACTCATAAATATGGTTCATATATGTAACTCACATACTTACTGGTTAATCTGGACCGCTAGTTATGTTTGACACAATTCGATCGGGGCCATATATATATATATAGTTTGACATCTTAATTATTAACATTTTAAACTAAAAACCCTTAATTTTAGTAAGGGTATTTTGATCATTTTGAATATTTACGTGCATCTAACTAGGGGTGTGCACAGGCCTTAAGCCCGCGAGCATTGACAATACCCAGTATCGGTCCATCAAGCAACGGACATCAGATATATATATATATATAAATAGTTTGACATCTTAATTATTAACATTTTAAACTAAAAACCCTTAATTTTAGTAAGGGTATTTTGATCGTTTTGAATATTTACGTGCATCTAACTAGGGGTGTGCACAGGCCTTAAGCCCGCGAGCATTGACAATACCCAGTATCGGTCCATCAAGCAACGGACATCAGATTTAAAAGCTCAGTACTATTGATCAGCCCACAGGAGTAGACGGGCATTGGACGGGCGTTGGGTGGGCACATGCAAGCACGAGCTTCAGCCTACATGCTCATCTTTTTAAATAATTTTATTGTTTTACCATTCAAACTTTTCTAAGATGAAAAAGATGAAGTGATAACTGACGAATTAAGAATAAGCCAATAAGGTGCGTTACATCGCATATCACTAACTTGCATGAAAATAGAGGATTGAGTTTGAGGTTGAGTAATTAAAAAAAATAGGGTTTTAGACTTTTAGTAATAGGTTTATATGTATTATTATATTATAAGAAAATTGAAAGGGCAATCTGCAATAGGCTTCATCGTTTCAACAATTCAGCTCAATTAGAGTACTATACTTTTAAGTTTTAAATTAAATAAATAAGATTTGGTTTAAACCTATAATTAATTTTTTTTTTTTTAAATATCATAGAAAAGGACGGGTCGGGCTGGGCATAACGGGCAGGAGCAGCTGAAGGCTCAGTAGTGCCCAAGACCACGGGCATTTGACTCATCTAAAGCCCAATACTATGTGTAGCCCATGTGCACAGGCTCCGTGGGCCGTGCATTGACGGGCTTTAACTGACTTGATGGACATTGACGGACCCTGATCACCCCTATATTTAACTTATAGAAATGATCTCCAATGATCTATTATTCGCTTATTTGGCCAAATATTGTTACTAAATTGAGGGAAAAAAAGTACAATGAGCTTAACGAAAAAATGTGAAAGTAGGGTTACCAAATTACGATTTAAGCTTTAATTAAATGATATAATTGTAAAACATAATCTACTAGTAAAATCATATTTTTGACATCATCGTAAAGTGTTAATACATTTTGCTTACCAATAACAATTGTTTCTAAATATATTTATGAATTGATTAAAATCGATAATCAATTCAATGCCTACTATATTGTTAAAATTAAATCAATCTTTTTATATTAATGAAGTATCAAATATTAACTATTTTTTTGGGAGATAAATACTTTAATAATTACTTTTAAACATGAATGATGAAATGAGTCACACGCATGATCGAAAAAATATATCTATTAAGAAACGATAAAAATAGAAAACATTGCTCGTTGATGTGTTAAGAATTACTCCTTTCGTTCCAGGCAAAGAGTTTACTATTTAATTTTGTGATGCTTCACTTAAAAAACTCACTTTTAAAAATTAAGACATAAAAATATTATTCATTAATTACTAATAAACTACTAAAAGTGTCATTATCTTACAAAGTTTGATTTTCAAATAGGGACTCTATGCTCAAAACGGAATGAATAGATAGTAATATAGAAGTAAAAACTAAATTGTTCTACTTCAAATGACTAGTATATTATTAATTAAGGGGTACATTTGTCCAAATAAACATTAGTTTAAAGAAACAATTAATATTATAGTGAATAAGTAGAAAATGTGCTGGAAATAGTATTTTACTACTATACAATTAAATATATTTGACATTTTCGTTAGTTTAGTATTTTGATGGTTAGTGCACCTTTTTAGTGTTCATAGCATTACAGAGTTTCTATTAGGGTCATACTTTGTACAACCTCATATTTTCTCCAATACAGCCGGTCCTCCGCAAATGACTATTTTGCCCTTAATGTATTCAAACTTTTAAAATTTATTTATTTTTAAGAGGACAATGCTAGGGCTATTCCTATTTTATACCAAAAATTGGGTATTTAATGACTTGAGAGACTAGCATTGGTTACATATTTTATGAGTCCTACCAGTCTGACCAATGAAAATATATCAAATCATTGATTACTCAATTTTTAGTATAAAATGATAATGATCCAAGCATTACCTTTTTTTTTGATATGGGTGATGTTTTTCTTTGGTTGGGTCGGTTAATAAACAAAGAGCAGCTCCTTGTCAAGGAGCCACTTTTTCATACAAACCAACAAAGAGCTCCCCACCATGGTTAAAAGTCATTGGAAGAGGTTTTCGAAATAGGTAAATAAAGGAGGATGGAGATCAGGGCCGGCTTTGTGAAATTGGGGACCTAAGGCCGATCATCTCGAACGGGATCTTTCCTTTGTAACAATTTTTTTATATTTTTTGAATAACTAAAAAACAATTAAATAAACATAAAAGACAATTAAAAAAATACTTCATTTCACTCAAAAAACAAACAAATAATTTTTCATGTACAATTTCTTTTTTTAGTATATAATTATAGTACATGTACAATTTTCCATTAACATAAATTAATGATTAATCTCAAAAAAAATTTATTTTAGAATTATAATATATATTCAAATAATCAAATTTCAATTAGATAATCAAAATACCAACAAGTCAAAAACGGAAAAATCATAAAAATTGGGTCAAACCGCAAATGATTCACTAATTACTGAATATTATAATCTGATTAAAAATTAATAATTAATTAATAAGTTACAAGCTATAACTATTAACTATATGTTGGGGCAAATGAAAGAAATCAAGAAAAAATATGAAATTAGGAAATAAAATAATAATAATAATTTAATCATAGGTAGAGTTTTTTAGGATTTTAGGGCCTAAAAAATTGGGTCTTTTTGGGAGGACCTAAGATCATGATTTTATTTGACTTATGGCGGGGCCGACCCTAATGGAGATGAGTGGTGATTATATTCTTTCTGTGCAAATATCATCAAAAAGCTAGTCAATAGTGTCGGACATTGTTAACTTCATCTTCATGCATGCCAGAACTGCATATATTTTTTTAAGAGCTAGTGGACATTGTTTATTTTGTAAAGTAACCTGTCATAATGGAAACTAAATAATGAATCAAAGTAACAATCACGAGGAAGTGAGAAACACACGTACACACATAAAAACACAATGAATAAAGATGCTTACAAAATCATGGAAACTGAATAATGGGAATATTTCCGGTGCGCTAGCCAGCTACATCTACCTGGAAAGTCCCACTGTTTCAAATCCCCCAAATATATATGACTATATGAGATATTGACAATGTTGCAGCCAACATTGACTAGCTCTTGATGAAATTTGCACAGATCAAAAGAATAATTCTTCAGTTTGTTTCTTCAGTTTGCACAGATCAAAGTTATACAATGGTTTTGTAGCTTTTGATGAAACTGTGTCTACCTGTGCTTATGTTTCTCGCTCGAGTTTACTCGCGGCTGAGCTTCATATTATCCTCAAGCTCGAGTTTACTCGCGGTTGAGTTATACACAGCGCCTACTTGCGCTTATGATCCCCACTCGAGTTTCAGGATCGGCCCAAGGGGGAAGCGGGATAAACAAGAGCTTTAGGCCTCAGCCAATAGGAGGCCTCAAATTTTTTTTTTACTATTACTATTAGTACTAGGTTTCCTAAACTAAATGAATTGATAACCTTATTAGCACATGAAATTAAAAAAAAATTATAAAAACAATTATCAACTCAAAAGTATTTTTCAAAGTAGATTTGAACAATGTAAAATGTATTAAGATATTTTTGGTTTTTTATTTAGCATTGAAAAAAATAAGGTCATTGAATAATGAATATTTAAAAGAAAATTGTCTTAACCTTGAAAATTCATTTAGACATAATGGCAACTCTGATATTGAGGGATTAAATCTATTTATGGAACTAAATTTTTTAAGAGAAATAATATAAGTGAAGAATGATACACCAAATGACATAATTATATATTAAGGGTTGATTCTTTTCCAAATGTGGAGATCACTTATAGAATAATGCTAACAATTTCAGTAACTATTACTTCGTCAAAAATAAGTTTTTCTAAGCTAAAATTAATAAAATCTTATCTAAGATCGACAATGTCTCAACAAAGATTAAGTAGACTAGTTTTATTATCTATTGAAAAAAGAATTGTTAAGTGAAATCGATTACAATAATTTAATAAATGATTTTGCATCTCAAAAAGCACAAAAGATAAACTTTAAATAAAAATATAATAATTTTAATAATAAATTATTATTTACTTTAGAAAGGCATCATTCTATAGTTCGCTTTAGGCCTCTATAACGGTTGGGCCGACCCTGTCGAGTTTACTCACAGTTAAGTTGTACATCGTGCCTACCGGCGCTTATGCTCTAACTTTTTGAAGGTAGTCCCACTTACGAAGTTGAGTAAAAGGACTTGACCTTGACCCTGACCCATGTGACGTTCTGTTTTCTAGCTTTTTAAAGGTAATCTCGCTCGCAAAATCGAGTAAAAGAACTTGACCTTGGTCCAAGTGGTGTTCTGTTTGCTAGCTTTTTAAAGGTAGTCCCGCTCGCAAAGTCGAGTAAAAGGACTTAACATTGACACAAATGGCGTTTTGTTTGCTAGCTTTTTTTTAAAGGTAGTCCCGCTCGCGAAGTTGAGTAAAAGGGCTTGACCTTGGCCCAAGTGGCGTTCTGCTTGCTAGCTTTTTAAAGGTAGTCTCATTCACAAAATCGAGTAATATGACTTAACCTTGGCCCAAGTGGCGTTCTGCTCGCTATAGAAATACATTTATATAATCAAGTTATAAGGCGTACTTGTTAATCAAAAAATACAATGGAGGTCAAAAACGACTAAAGTCGTGACTCATCCCAGCACTTCTGTTATCTTGTCTGTCAAGATGAAAGTGATTAAGCCTTGGCCATCCCGAGAAATTAAAGAAGATTACAAGCGAATAGTACTCCTTACCCTCGAGATGAATCTCGAAGAATAATGAGTAGGGGGCTACTGATGTGCATATTTTGGATCCGCCTCAATGGCGTGTGGGCGTCATCTAATGACCTATTATATTTTACATAATGTTAAAAGGCTTTGGCCGGGTAGATAAACCACTAGCTAGGCCCATTCCATCCAGGTATAAATAACACACACTAGTCCATAGTGAGGGGCTTCTCTTTCTTTTTCTGACGGAGAATCACACATGCACTTGAGGGCTACACGCCTTCTCTTTTATACGCAGTGTACTGATTAACACGCTAGAGGGTTTTTGGCGGGGCCATTCCCGTCGACTCACGGTGTTTATTTTACAGATAATATAGCCATCTATCTACCACCGATGACAAAATAGCCGTCAAACGACAACTCCGGTGATCCACGTCCACTGTTACCTTCAGCACCCCGTGTATGATTTCATTTTTGGATACATCAATATTAAAAAGTTGAAAAACCAATCACGACTTCAGCACACACACACACACACACGCACACACACATACATATATATATATATATATATATATATATATATATATATATATATATATATATATATATATATATATATATATATATATATATATATATATATATAGTGTAGCATTACAAATGCCACTTTTTATTTTTTAAGCATATTTTCTAAATTGATATCAACGAAAGTGAATCCAATGGAAAATTTGATTATGTTTTTGCTGAAATTTAAGCGAGATGCCCTTTTTATTAAAGTTTATGAGAATTTTGGGTTTGCTGATTTGATTCCATCATTAACAATTAAATATTGCATTGTCGAATCAGGTACTTTAAGTTTTAGATATTCCTTGGGATGACCTCACATCAATTGTTGCTTAACGAATGATGATTGCGAAAACATGGTGTTGTTAGCCAAATTTCCATCAATTAGCATAATATGTTTAGAGGTTTTTTAAAATTCTAATGTTTTAAGGTTCGATTTGAATAGAGGAGTCTTACATGGTGATTCTATTTTGATCATTATGCGTGATGAATGCTTTGGATCAAGCGATGCAAAAAATTTGCATCGCGATACACCGGTTTTGAATTGCGATGCAAAACATTACAATTGCGATGCATCACATTTCAATTGTGAAACGTCAATTTCTAATCATTCGACAAATTTGAATCGCGATGCATCATTTTCAAATCGCAATGCATCATCGTTTCATCAAAGTAAGTTTGACAATTATGCAAATTTGGAAAGTGAAGATGATAGTGTCTCATGCTATGACATATGTCCTATTCAATCTCAAAATGATATGCTTCAGTCATTAACAAGGTTGGTCATTTAAGTTTTATATATTCCGTGATATCTCACGTCAATTGTTGCTTAACGAATGATGAAGATCGGAGAAGCACGGAGTTGTTGGCCAAATTGCTCTTAGTTAGCATAAAATCGTAGACGTTTTTTGAAAATTTTATTGTTTAAATGCGTAGATTGAACAGAGAAGTCTTACATGATTATGCTATTTCGATCAAATGTACATGATGATTGTTTTGAATTTGGTAATTTGATTCAATTGTTACTTCGCGTGTATTGTATGCATTTCGATGCTTATATTGTGCATTGCGGGACCTGAAGTTATTGATCATTAGTGCGTTTTGGTTCAATAAGAGTATCTCAACTTTTTGCCCTAAAAGGACCTTTTATCGGTTTAAAAAAGTATCGTGGTCTTTATTGGTTGTAAAATACTTGGAAGGTACTGGCCCAATTTTCAGCCAACAAGTTTGGGCAATTTAATGGAGCTTGGAATGAAAAAATTGGAAGAACAATGGTTGTGTGGTTGACGATGACTGATACGACACGATAGCACGAATCAACATGATTTTTAAAACTAACATCATTTTTTAGCAAATGTAAGATACCTCTTCTATTAGTAATAATAGTAAAAGTTTTTTTTATCTAAAATTAAAATCAACATCACTTTCTAACCAATGCGAGATATACATATTCTATTGATAATAATGGTAGAAGTCTTCTATTTAAAGACTTTAAAAACAAACATTACCCTCTACCAAATGTATGATACATCTATTCTATTAGTAATAATAGTATTTTTAAAACCAACATTAATTTATAGCCAATGTGTGATACATCTTTTCTATTGATAATAATAGTAGAATACTTTGTAACCAATGTGAAATACTTGCATCATGTATTGGAAGCTTTAAAAACTTTTGGTTTTCAAGTGACTTTGAAAATCAACATCACTTTCCAATGTATGATGCATTTCTTCTATTGATACTTAATAATAGAATTTTTAAAACCAACATCAATTTCTAACTAATGTGGGATACATCTCTTCTATTGTTGAAAAAATAGTGTTTAATTTTAGTGAAAGAAATTGTGCAACTTGAGGCACGAAATTCTTTACGTGTCATTTGTTTATTGACGAAGGTAATTGCGCAAATTTGTACTACTCGGTGAGAGCATCAAAATTATATATTTATTTGTCCAAATCGAGTTTTGGGTAATAAGATATCAAGACTTAAAGTATAACACTTGTTAAAATAATTAGTGTTTTTAGTGAGATAAATTATGCAACTTGAGACACAAATTTCTTTACGTGTCATTTGTTTGTTGGCGAATGTAATTGCGCAAATGTATTCTACTCGGTGAGAGCATCAAAATCATATATTTATTTGTCCAAATTGAGTTTTGAATGAATAAGATACCAAGAGTTAAAGTATAATACTTATTAAAAATTAGTGTTTTTAGTGAAAGAAATTATGCAACTTGAGGCACAAATTTCTTTACATGTCATTTGTTTGTTGACAAAAGTATTTGTGCAAATGTGTTCTACTCGTCAAGAACATCGAAATGATATATTTATTTGTCCAAATCAAATTTTTGATGAATAAAATATCAAAGCTTAAAGTATGATGTTAAAAGTAAGTCATTAGAAGGAATATCTAACCTTGAAGAGTTTTATCCCACATTAGTTAGAAGTAATGTTAGTTGTAATTTTTTTAAATATAAGTCTTCTACTATTGACAATAGAAGAAGTTATATATACTAATACTAATACTCATTATCATTATGATTATTATTATATTATTATTAGTTAATGGTTAGAAAACCAAAAGTATATATATCTTATATTGCTAATAATAAAGTCTTTATATAATCTAAAATAATTAAAAATCAACATCATTTTTTAACCAATGTGAGATATACATTTTCTATTAGTAATAATGGTAGAAGTTTTTAACAAAAACTTTAAAAATCAACATCACTTTATAACAAATGTATGATACATCTTTTCAATTAGTAATTAATAATAATATTTTTAATACAAACATCAATTTCTAACCAATGTGTGATACATCTCTTCTATTGGTAATAATAGTAGAATATTTTGTAACCATGTGAGATACATCTCTTGTAAAAGTGAAAGTCTTTAGTCTTTTAAAGACTTTAAAATCTAACATTTTCTTTTAAACAATGTGTTATAATATAAAATAATTTAAACTCAACATCATTTTCTAGCCAATGTGAGATATACATCTTCTATTGGTAATAATTGTAAAATATTTTATCATATATATATATATATATATATATATATATATATATATATATATATATATATATATATATATATATATATATTGGTGAGCACTATGGTTGTGCCACCTCACCACCTTTGAATAAATCTTCATTCTAAAGCATCCATGTGGAAGCTTTAAAAACTTTTGGTTTTCTAGTGACTTTGAAAATCAACATCACTTTCCAACCAATGTATGATGCATGATGCATTTCTTCTATTGGTACTTAATAATAGAATTTTTTTAAACCAACATCAATTTCTAACCAATGTGGGATACATCTCTTCTATTGTTGAAAAATTAGTGTTTTTTGTGAAAGAAATTGTGTAACTTGAGGCACGAATTTCTTTACGTATCGTTTGTTTGTTGAGGTAATTGCTTGCAATGTATTTCTTCGGTGAGAGCATCAAAATGATATATTTATTTGTCCAAATTGAGTTTTTGATAATAAGATATCAAGACTTAAAGTATAATACTTGTTAAAAAATTAGTGTTTTAGTGAGAGAAATTGTGCAACTTGAGGCACAAATTTCTTTACGTGTCATTTGTTTGTTGGTAAATGTAATTGTGCAAATGTGTTCTACTGGTGAGAGCATCGAAATGATATATTTATTTGTCCAAATTGAGTTTTGGATGAATAAGATATCAAGAGTTAAAGTATAATACTTATTAAAAATTAGTGTTTTTAGTAAAAGAAATTGTGCAACTTGAGGCACAAATTTCTTTACGTGTCATTTGTTTGTTGACAAAAGTAATTGTGTAAATGTGTTCTACTCGGCAAGAACATCGAAATGATATATTTATTTGTCCAAATCAAGTTTTGGATGAATAAGATATCAAAGCTTAAAGTATGGTGTTAAAAGTGAGTCATTAGAAGTAATATCTAACCTTGAAGAGTTCTATCCCACATTAGTTAGAAGTAATGTTAGTTGTAAAAGTTTTTAAATATAAGTCTTCTACTATTGACAATAGAAGAAGTTATATATATTAATACTAATACCCCTTATCATATTGATTGTTATTAGGTATTATTATTAGCTAATGGCTAGAAAACCAAAAGGTTTTAAAACTTCCACATGGATGATTTAGAATGAAGATTTATCTAAAGGTGGTGAGGTGGCACAACCATAGTGCTCCTCACCAACTTTAAATATATATATATATATAGATTTCTTATGAGACATATTACTCAAAAAGAAATTTGTTTTAAAAATATAGTACAAAAACTGTTTTAAAAATATAATGGAGTGTGTAAGTGCAAAGAGGCCTCACCCTATTTTCCCTACTTTGTGTCGTGTTTGTAGGCTTGATAATCTGAAATGGTAATTTAACCTGTCATGGCTGCTTCCACCTCTTCTTCTTCTTCTTCCACTTCCCACATCCCACGGTCGTTTTACGATGTGTTCCTGAGTTTCTGCGGCCGGACTAGCTTTACAAGCCACCTATTGGCAGATTTAGATAGGCAACGCTTTACAACTTGGCTACGACACTGAGCTTACGACCGAGCCGGAGAGGAAGACATTAGTTCGGAAGCTGCTGAAAGCCATCGAGGTGTCTCATGTCTCTATTGTTGTGTTTTCAAAGAATTACGCGTCTTCAAGATGGTGCCTCGACGAACTAGTAAAGATAATGGAGTGCAGGAGAGGTTTTAACCAGATTTTGCCTATATTTTATGATGTTGATCCATCGGAAGTAAGGGCACAGCTCGGGAGTAACTCCGAAGAGTTTGCCAAGCACGAAGATGGAGTCAAAGAAGGGAGGTTGTCAAGGGAGAGGGTGGAGGGTTGGAGGGCAGCTCTAACTCAGGCTGCCAATTTGTCTGGTTAAATGGTTAATGGGTAATTAATTTCTCTTTTTCATTAATTTTCCATTTCTACCACTGTGTTTCACCAAAAAATTTCAATGAAAAATATAATATTAATAATATTGAAATTAGTCATAATTATAAAAATATTTAAGCACAAGTAATTTATATTATAAAAGAGCTCAGGGTCTAACTGGTGGCCTTACTCGAATAATGTTAAACTCAACTGACGGTTCAGATTGATTTGTAAGTATGTGAGTTACAAATGAACCTCTCAGTTATGAGTTATATTTGAATTACCTTCTAGAATTACATATAAAACTTTCAGTTGTGTGTTTTATTTGAATTACTCCGTTAGTTATGAGTTTTATTTATTCTGACCATTCATTGAGCTGGTCCCATACCGATACCGTATCTATGGTACGAGCACGTATACTAATGTATTTACAATACAAATGAAATATAAAGATAAACTGTTATATGAAGTGTAAACGTAATTTTCGAAAGTAAACTATTAAAGTGAAACATTTTAAAATAATATAGTGAATTATTTATCTGAAACTGAGTGAGTATATATTGATTGTCAGAATATAATTAAATATCAATTTTCCATTTTCTAATAAAAATTGAATTTTATGAAGAAAAAAAAGTCCAATAATATAGTCTTAAGCTTTCTTAATATCACCTCTCAATTTTTTGAATTTGATAGGGATGAGGCGAAGCTCATTAACATGATTGTTAAGGATACAATCATGTTATTGGATGGGGTCAAAGGAAGGACGATGTCAATGCGGAGTGTGGAGAGTTGGTGGGCATCTCTAACTCATTTGCAACCTGTGGCTAATGGGTAATTAATTTCTCTCTTTGTCTTTAATTTTCCATTTATAATATATTATCGGAATAGAAAGCATTAAATGTTGATTTTCCATTTTCTATTCTACCTTGAATTTATGAGAAACATGGGTCCAAAAGATTATAAATATTTATTTGAAGTAATTCGTAAAACAGAGTCATACTTTTTTTAACACAACTTATCAATACACAGTGAATCAGGTAAGGAATATTTATTTTATAAAAAATATTTGTAAAACCATTTTACCTAAGTTTTTTATTTATTTAGTTTAGGCTTTCATATTATTATCGCCTCCCACTTTGGTAAAAACTTAGGTACGACGGTTTTACGTAAATATTTTATAAGACTGATTTTCTTTACTCGATCCACCGTGTGTTGGTGGATTGAGCTATAAGAGAGTGGAGTTCCATCAGACGAATTAAGATTCGTAAGATCGTCTTACAGAAAACATACTCTCCCACTATTTATAAGGTTCTTATTTTTTTTAATTTTTTATGAGAATTGAATAAGGATGAGGCAACGCTGATTAACAGAAGGTAAAGACTTGTGTAGGACGGTCTTACGGATCTTAAATTCATAAGACGAAGCTCCATTTAGGAATTCACGGGTTAATAATATAACATGTTAAAACAATCATAATAATAGGTTAGGCAAGTTGGTCAGAGGTGACAGTTAAAGGTTAAGATCAAGAAGGTCGTTGGTTTGAAACGCCCCACTACAATATTTAGTTCTAATACTCATTAATGAGAAGTTCCTCTATTTGCTCCGATACTGCTGCTGCACTTTCAATATTTGTCGTCAAAATTCTTATGTTTCCCATGCCTTGCAGTTTAATCTTTTGTTAGCTTCGTTAACCATCCGTTAGCATCGATTGCCTTGGGATACTTGCCAGTTCGCGGACTTTGGCGAAATGATAAATGACACATTTAAAGCCAAGCGTGACACATTGAAAACACAAAAGTGCACATTTTAATGTTAAAAGTGACACTATAAAGGGAAATTTACTATAATTCTTATTAAAATATAAAGTAACACTCTTAATACTAAAAAGTGACACTCTCAATACTAAAAAGTGTCACTTCAATACTAAAAAACAAGGTTCTAAAAATCATTAGGCGACGCTGGGTGGTACACTAGCGCCTAGCGCTAGGGACTAGTCGGGCGTGTCGAGGCCTAGGCGGGGCCTAGAATTAAGACATAATTACAATTTTTTTGATAATTTACATCAAAGATCAAACACATTGAATACAAATTTAATTTTTTTATATATTTATCATTTTATCAAACACTTGTCTATATTTGTAAAAAGAACAAAAATATACAAATCTATCATTAATCTCAATTCTCAACAACTCCAAAGCAATAAACAAACCAAATTTATAACTAAAAACAAAAAAGATATTACTCTAGTTCGCCCCCCATTACCTCCCTCTACCTCACCATTACCACTCCCCTTTCTTCTCCGGTTCGTCCCCTCTTCCTTCTCGGTCACGCATACTACAAAATCAAAGCTACAAAAATAAATTAAGGTCAGCGAATGGTTAATTAAGCGGTGTTTAAGAAAGTCACGGCGGTAGAGAGGGGCCTAGCGCCTAGGCGGGGTCTAGGCGGAGCTAGGCGGGGAGTTTTAGAACACTACTAAAAAGTGTCACTTTAAAACTAACTTTGACTGCCAAAAATGATATATTTAATACTAAAATGTGACATTTTTAAGATCAATAACGACGATTTTTATTTATAAAGCAAAATAACACTTGTACGGTCAAAAGTAACACATTTAATTCTAAAAAGTGACACTTTTAATGTTATAAAGTAACATTTTAATGTCAAACGTAATGATTTTTATTTATAAAAAAACAAGACACTTTTTAAAGTGTAAGTAACAAATTTAAAATTAAAAGCGACACATTTAAGCTCAAAAGTAACACATTTTTAGAGAAAAATTATAATTTTCATTAAAAATGTAAAATGACACTTCTAAAGCCAAAAGTGACATATTTTATACTATAAAATGATATTGTTAATAGTAAAAAGTGACTATGTATATATAAATATGAGGGGTGATATTGTAATTTTTAAAAACTAAGGGATTGTATTAAAATTTCTAAATTTTGTCTAATTTAACCTGGATAGATCCGCCTTATCATTAGATCGTTTTACATGTGACCACCGCTTAACAAAATTGTTAACTGTTAAGGATAGAATCAAAAGATGCCAATGCCGAGTTAGAGAACAAACAAAAGTTCCAACCAATAATCTCATGTCCGCCATTTTCCCAAACGTCTTTTTAATTAACTTGGTCGATGAAAATGAGGACAAACTTTAAGAAAACATGGAGATCTATGAAACGTTCCACCTCCTGCTCTCATATGTTCATTTGGGGTTAGTGGGTTACTGAATTCAAATCTTATATCACTAGTATTCTTGTGCATTAATCCGGCGTCGGTTAATGAATTTATCAAATTACAAATTAATATTTACTTATAATTTGATAATATGGAAATAAATTAATATTTACTTATAATTTGTCTAAGTAAATTATGATAACAATTAAAAAGAAAAAAAAAACAAATATTTCAAATTACAAAACTTAAGATTTTTTTAAAAATTTATTTGTATACGAAATTGTGGGCCTGGAAAAAATTAAATTGATTAAGTTAATTACGATAACAATTAAAAAGAAAAAATTAAAATAGAAATATTCAAAACTTAGACATAAATTAAATTGAGATTCGGTTTCAAAAATAAATTGATTAAGTTAATTACGATAACGTTAAAAAAATATTTCAAATTACAAAACTTACGAATTTTTTAGCTTAAAATTGATTAATTAATTAAAGTATCGAAAAGAAAAAGGACGTGAGTTTGGTGGAGGAATGATTAGCGGCCACCAACCGTGAATAGTGGGGGGAGTTGGAGAGAGAGGGGGTAGTTGCTTAACCGCCGTTCACACATGTGAACTCAGAGAGTGATAATGACCATAGGATCTCAGTAAAAGAACTAATCTCAGCCCCTAAATAGTTTTAGCCAATTGCACATGTACGACTATGAGCTGTATTGTATTATAGATACATATGTCACACTCTTTATCTCATTGGATCTCAACCCTATATATATTCATATTATTTCACCTTATTTTCTTTTTATAAGGACACGTGTAAGATTAAGATTTAATGAATTTGGAACAAGGGGTGGGAGTGTGACCGGAGTTGAGATCTCATGTACTAGATACTATATTCTACCCATCACCCAGGTCCATCCCACTCACTGGAAAGTAACCAGAGCTCATAATGGCTCAACCAACAAATCAACAATCCTCGTTACATAGAAGGATTATCGGAGATACCTACCAAATGTGTTGGAGGGGGAGAGGAGTTCAGAGCAAATATATCTATGTTGTTGTGTACAGCTGAAAACTTTACAAACAAATACATAGTAATTACAAGATCAATCACATAAAAGAGATAAAGAGATTGGGGCCAACGAATTCTTGAAATTTTATTATCTCAACCTTAAACACGTTATAGGGGTTACAATTATATAGGGATATAATATCAAACCCTAGACTTGTCTAAATAAAAACGAAATCGAGCGCCACAGATGTGTGCATCGTCTTACTCGGCGACCGCATTACCTTCGATGCGCTTCGCATTTAACTCCACGAACTCTACAGCTGCATTGTCGGCAGAGACTTCCTTCGTTTTCTTCCTTTGTGATGCGCTCGCACCGCTCCTTTGGATACGATGACTGTCCTCAATGCGCTCGCATAACGCCAAAACACCAACAGTCCTCGAAGCAACTAACCTGTTTGCCAGAGTAATCGATCCATCTTATTCACAACATATGTGTATATATATATATATATATATATATATATATATATATATATATATATATATATATATATATATATATATTCTCAAATAAATCCACAAATTTGGAATAAAAAATAAGCAAAATTTGGAATATATTTGAACGGAAGCAGATGGAAGTAAGGCTATATTGTGTGTCAATAGAGAGAGAGAGAGAGAGAGAGAGAGAGTTGTTTTGTTTGTAGATATGAAATCTTCTAGTAACCTCCCTATTATCCGCCACCGACATAGATTTAAACGCCTTCTGCGGCGCTGTGAATACGTAATTTCCGTCCTTCATGTCTACATCGTTACTCCGCCAGAGTAGTAAATTGGGAATTGATGGATAGTTTGGGGAGAAATTAGTAATTTGGCCTTATTTTTGTTTAGATAATCCTAAAAAATGAGTAAGACAAAGTTTCTATATAGGAAAAAAACTATATTTGTTATTGAAAATTGTCTCTTGTAAGACATTAAAGCATAATACTCACGAGAATCAATGAAATTATATATATATATATATATATATATATATATATATATATATATATAAGAATTACTCCATCCGTTTCGAGCAAAGAGTCTCTGCTTGAAATTAATATTTTTTTAAAAAAAGACACTATTACAAGCCCATTAGTAATTAAAGAACACTTTCATACATTAATTTTTGAAAGTAAACTCTTTAAGTGAAACATTTTAAAATGAAATAGTGAACTCTTTGTTCGAAACGGATGGAGTAGTTTTTAAAATATATTAATAGTAAATATCACCTAATAATTTAAAATAATGATTATATTATAATATTAAAATTTTAAAAAATAAAAA
>CM028380.1:146895708-146970708 GCA_013146195.2 Codonopsis lanceolata
CGACCAAAGACGCCTCCTAATTCGATAGTGTATGTATTCAATCCCCTGCCGCACGGATGCATATTTCAAGACATTGCTCCCATAACAAAGAAAAGCTAAGGCGTTTGACTTTTTGCGAAGATGGTTAGCCAAGCTCCATTCGCATATATTCGTAAACATCATCCTACCAGATTCATGGCAATAACCTAGTACAGAGACTACGTGTTTGTGACTATACTGAGAAGACAGGTAAAGTTGATATTTAATCCATTTAAGACTGGGTTCCCATGACTCCGAAGAGAAGCACCTGATGGCAACGGTTTCTTTTAGCTTCTTCGTTCCAACATAATCAAAGATGGTGCCTTTGACACCTCCCAAGAACCGATCGAGCCCCCGATCACAAGGGCTTGGTCAAAATTATTGGTCGCCGTTGTTATCTCAACAAATAAAACCGAGCGAACTCTTCACCCAGTGGAGATCAGGCGAGGGAGATGTTGAAGACCCAAGGAGCCACCTCTTGATCATTTCTTGAGGATCCAATCTCTTTGAGGGGACTTGTCTAATTTCAGGTCCTTTAATCTCCCTACATATAATAGTGTGAATTGTTTCTTAGGAAATAATGTATAGATTAAAATAACCATATATATATATTAAACCAATCACAATCAATTAAGGTCTAATAAATAAATTTATCGTTAGTAGAAAATCATGTATAAACAAAAGTTATCCAATAAATTTAATAAGCAACTCATCATTAATTAAGATCAAACAAGTAAATGTCTAGGGGTTAATAAATTTCATGAAGATAAAATAATACTTCGGTCCCTCAACTTGTACCTTACTTTTAAGTAAGGTCTTACGTTTTCAAATTCAACTCATTTGTCCCTATGTCTTTTTTTTTTTTTGTAAGATTCTTTTTCTGTTACCAATGTTACAAATGTCGTCAAATATTTTTTAATATGATAAAAATACCTTTAATAAGCAGAGGGACCAAATATTTATTTGAATCTATAACAATAATAATGTGGTTTTAATTACCTATTTAAATATGTTTAAAATTTGTTACGATGAAATTTTGATGGTCATTATTAGATGAATATGAGAAATTGTAACTATAATAATGTATTGTTGGTGAGTATGAGATATCAAGCAAAGCAGTAGCATGTTAGTAATTACGAATGGACAAACTATGATATATGAGTTAAGAAAAGGTGTTATAATTTTGAAAAATATATATAGAAAAAATGCAGAACTCAGTTGATGAATCAGTGTGTTTTGACAAGAAAAAAGTTAAATTCTACAGTCTGCACCCTTGAATTTTTGAACTAACACAAGCAACCTTAATGACTATCATATTGGTTCCTGAGTTATAGATTTTACTAACAAATCTTTATTTAGTTAACTAACTATATATCTTTTGTTAGGATTTTGTTTGAAAGAGGGACACTTCACATGGGATGCAAACTGAGATATAATGGCTACTTCAGAATGCTAATCGAAGCACAACTTAATGATAAGATGTTTTGCCTACATTAAACTGGTTGTGGATTCCATCAGATAAGTGGAGAGCCACTATTGATCCTCTTTTAAAAAAGAAAAAAAAAGATGTTAATCGTATTTTGGCCTCATACAAATTAATTGTAAATATGCATTTTGGGATTGATAATTTGATTCCCTCTTGCACAAATATATTATTTTATAGTGTGAGTCAAAAAAATTTGAAATAATAAAAGCGAAGTGACCAACAATAATGTGCTTATCTAAGATCACTTGGTCTGAACTTTTTTTTTCAATTCCACATAAAGAGTGAATGAATTAAAATTTGGTCTAACTTTTTTTCAATTCACACATAAGAGTGAATGAATTAAAATTTGGTCTAACTTCTTTTCGAACCACGGTCACTTATAGTTTGAAAATGAGATTTCAATTTAGTTTTATTTTTCTAAAAAAAGCGATACAATGATTGAAATGTTTTAATATATTAGATTTTGAAACTTTAGTTCTTTTTTGCTTCTACTAGTTAATTAAGATACATTATGAACGTTTATGCTCAAAATGAACAAAAATGTCAAATTGCAAATGAAATTTTATTAATTTAATATATGAGGGGAAATACATATGTGTGTGTGGGCCTGATACCCACCGCCTAGGTGCCCTCCTAGGCGGTCTAGGCACCCTAGCGGCCAACTATTGATTTTGCTTTTTTTTTAATTATTAAAAAAAAATTGGCCCAAAATAATGTTATTTGGGTTTTTTAAAATAATAATATATCAATTTAAAATAATTAAATTATTGTTGCAAATTAATAATTTGTTAACAAACTTATGGACAATTGAGCTATTAACTATATTTGTAATATTTTGAACCTTAAAATGTTATGAAGATTCTGGTTTTATTTTTAAATTTTAATATTATAATATAATCATTATTTTTAAATTATTAGGTGATATTTACTATTAATATATTTTAAAAACTACTCCATCCGTTTCGAACAAATAGTTCACTATTTCATTTTAAAATGTCTCACTTAAAGAGTTTACTTTCAAAAATTAATGTATGAAAGTGTTCTTTAATTACTAATGGGCTTGTAATAGTGTCTTTTTTTTTAAAAAATATTAATTTCAAACAGAGACTCTTTGCTCGAAACGGATGGAGTAATTCTTTTATATATATATATATATATATATATATATATATATATATATATATATATATATATAATTTCATTGATTCTCGTGAGTATTATGCTTTAATGTCTTACAAGAGACAATTTTCAATAACAAATATAATTTTTTTTTCCTATATAGAAACTTTGTCTTACTCATTTTTTAGGATTATCTAAACAAAAATAAGGCCAAATTACTAATTTCTCCCCAAACTATCCATCAATTCCCAATTTACTACTCTGGCGGAGTAACGATGTAGACATGAAGGACGGAAATTACGTATTCACGTGCCGCGGCGTTTAAATCTATGTCATGGATAATAGGGAGGTTACTAGAAGATTTCATATCTACAAACAAAACAACTCTTTGCTCGAAACGGATGGAGTAATTCTTTTATATATATATATATATATAATTTCATTGATTCTCGTGAGTATTATGCTTTAATGTCTTACAAGAGACAATTTTCAATAACAAATATAGTTTTTTTTTTCCTATATAGAAACTTTGTCTTACTCATTTTTTAGGATTATCTAAACAAAAATAAGGCCAAATTACTAATTTCTCCCCAAACTATCCATCAATTCCCAATTTACTACTCATTGAGTAACGATGTAGACATGAAGGACTGAAATACGTATTCACAGCCGAAGGCGTTTAAATCTATGTCGGCGGCGGATAATAGGGAGGTTACTAGAAGATTTCATATCTACAAACAAAACAACTCTTTGCTCGAAACGGATGGAGTAATTATTTTATATATATATATATATATATATATATATATATATATATATATATATATATATAATTTCATTGATTCTCGTGAGTATTATGCTTTAATGTCTTACAAGAGACAATTTTCAATAACAAATATAGTTTTTTTTCCTATATAGAAACTTTGTCTTACTCATTTTTTAGGATTATCTAAACAAAAATAAGGCCAAATTACTAATTTCTCCCCAAACTATCCATCAATTCCCAATTTACTACTCTGGCGGAGTAACGATGTAGACATGAAGGACGGAAATTACGTATTCACGCAAGGCGTTTAAATCTATGTCTGGCGGATAATAGGGAGGTTACTAGAAAATTTCATATCTACAAACAAAACAACTCTCTCTCTCTCTCTCTCTCTCTCTCTCTCTCCATTGACACACAATATAGCCTTACTTCCATCTGCTTCCGTTCAAATATATTCCAAATTTTGCTTATTTTTTATTCCAAATTTGTGGATTTATTTGAGAATATATATATATATATATATATATATATATATATATATATATATATATATATATATATATATATATATATACATATGTTGTGAATAAGATGGATCGATTACTCTGGCAAACAGGTTAGTTGCTTCGAGGACTGTTGGTGTTTTGGCGTTATGCGAGTGCATTGAGGACAGTCATCGTATCCAAAGGAGCGGTGCGAGCGCATCACAAAGGAAGAAAACGAAGGAAGTCTCTGCCGACAATGCGGCCGTATTCAGGAGTTAAATGCGAGCGCATCGAAGGTAATGCGGTCGCATCGAGTAAGACGATGCGACCGCATCGGTGTGGCAGTTCTGATTTCAGGTTTCCTTATTTAGACAAATCTAGGGTTTGATATTATATCCCTATATAATTGTAACCCCTATAACGTGTTTAAGGTTGGGATAATAAAATTTCAAGAATTCGTTGGCCCCAATCTCTTTATCTCTTTTATGTGATTGATCTTGTAATTACTCTGTATTTGTTTGTAAAGTTTTCAGCTGTACACAACAACATAGATATATTTGCTCTGAACTCCTCTCCCCTCCAACACATTTGGTAGGTATCTCCGATAATCCTTCTATGTAACGAGGATTGTTGATTTGTTGGTTGAGCCATTATGAGCTCTGGTTACTTTCCAGTGAGTGGGATGGACCTGGGTGATGGGTAGAATATAGTATCTAGTACATGAGATCTCAACTCCGGTCACACTCCCACCCTTTTTTCCAAATTCATTAAATCTTAATCTTACACGTGTCCTTATAAAAAGAAAATAAGGTGAAATAATATGAATATATATAGGGTTGAGATTCAATGAGATAAAGAGTGTGACATAAGTATCTATAATACAATACAGTTCATAGTCGTACATGTGCAATTGTCTAAAACTATTTAGGGGCTGAGATTAGTTCTTTTACTGAGATCCTATGGTTATTATCACTCCTTGAGTTCACATGTGTGAACGACGGTTAAGCAACTACCCCCTCTCTCTCCAACTCCCCCCAGTATTCACGGTTGGTGGCCGCTAATCATTCCTCCACCAAACTCACGTCCCTTTTCTTTTCGATACTTTAATTAATTAATCAATTTTAAGCTAAAAAATTCGTAAGTTTTGTAATTTGAAATATTTATTTTTTTAACTGTTATCGTAATTAACTTAATCAATTTATTTTTTGAAACTGAATCTCAATTTAATTTATGTCTAAGTTTTGAATATTTCTATTTTAATTTTTTTCTTTTTAATTGTTATCGTAATTAACTTAATCAATTTAATTTTTTTCCGGCCCACAATTTCGTATACAAATAAATTTTTAAAAAAATCTTAAGTTTTGTAATTTGAAATATTTGTTTTTTTTTCTTTTTAATTGTTATCATAATTTACTTAGACAAATTATAAGTAAATATTAATTCATTTCCATATTATCAAATTATAAGTAAATATTAATTTGTAATTTGATAAATTCACAAACTGACGCCGTGCCATTGACACAGACAAGAATACTAGTGATATAAGATTTGAATTCAGTAACCCACCCCAAATGAACATATGAGAGCAGGAGGTGGAACGTTTCATAGATCTCCATGTTTTCTTAAAGTTTGTCCTCATTTTCATCGACCAAGTTAATTAAAAAGACGTTTGGGAAAATGGCGGACATGAGATTATTGGTTGGAACTTTTGTTTGTTCTCTAACTCGGCATTGGCATCTTTTGATTCTATCCTTAACAGTTAACAATTTTGTTAAGAGGTGGTCACATGTAAAACGATCTAATGATAAGACGGATCTATCCAGGTTAAATTAGACAAAATTCAGAAATTTTAATACAATCCCTTAGTTTTTGAAAATTACAATATCACCCCTCATATTTATATATACATAGTCACTTTTTACTATTAACAATATCATTTTATAGTATAAAATATGTCACTTTTGGCTTTAGAAGTGTCACTTTACATTTTTAATGAAAATTATAATTTTTCTCTAAAAATGTGTTACTTTTGAGCTTAAATGTGTCACTTTTAGTTTTAAATTTGTTACTTACACTTTAAAAAGTGTCTTGTTTTTTTATAAATAAAAATCATTATGTTTGACATTAAAATGTTACTTTATAACATTAAAAGTGTCACTTTTTAGAATTAAATGTGTTACTTTTGACCGTACAAGTGTTATTTTGCTTTATAAATAAAAATCGTCGTTATTGATCTTAAAAATGTCACATTTTAGTATTAAATATATCATTTTTGGCAGTCAAAGTTAGTTTTAAAGTGACACTTTTTAGTAGTGTTCTAAAACTCCCCGCCTAGCTCCGCCTAGACCCCGCCTAGGCGCTAGGCCCCTTTCTACCGCCATGACTTTCTTAAACACCGCTTAATTAACCATTCGCCGACCTTAATTTATTTTTGTAGCTTTGATTTTGTAGTATGCGGTGACCGGAGAAGGAAGAGGGGACGAACTGGAGAAGAAAGGGGGAGTGGTAATGGTGAGGCAGAGAGGGAGGTAATGGGGGGCGAACTAGAGTAATATTTTTTTTGTTTTAGTTATAAATTTGGTTTGTTTATTGCTTTGGAGTTGTTGAGAATTGAGATTAATGATAGATTTGTATATTTTTGTTATTTTTACAAATATAGACAAGTGTTTGATAAAATGATAAATATATAAAAAAATTAAATTTGTATTCAATGTGTTTGATCTTTGATGTAAATTATCAAAAAAATTGTAATTATGTCTTAATTCTAGGCCCCGCCTAGGCCTCGATTACGCCCCGACTAGTCCCCTAGGCGCTAGGCGCTAGTGTACCACCTAGCGGCCGCCTAATGATTTTTAGAACCTTGTTTTTTAGTATTGAAGTGACACTTTTTAGTATTGAGAATGTCACTTTTTAGTATTAAGAGTGTTACTTTATATTTTAATAAGAATTATAATAAATTTCCCTTTATAATGTCATTTTTAACATTAAAATGTGTCACTTTTGTGTTTTCAATGTGTCACGTTTGGCTTTAAATGTGTCATTTATCATTTCGCCAAAGTCCGTTAGAATCCGTCAAGTATCCCAAGGCAATCGATGCTAACGGATGGTTAACGAAGCTAACAAAAGATTAAACTGCAAGGCATGGGAAACATAAGAATTTTGACGACAAATATTGAAAGAAGCCGATTCGAGCAAATAGAGGAACTTCTCATTAATGAGTATTAAAACTAAATATTGTAGTGGGGCGTTTCAAACCAACGACCTTCTTGATCTTAACCTTTAACCGTCACCTCTGACCAACTTGCCTAACCTATTATTATGATTGTTTTAACATGTTATATTATTAACCCGTGAATTCCTAAATGGAGTTTCGTCTTATGAATTTAAGATCCGTAAGACCGTCCTACACAAGTCTTTACCTTATGTTAATCAGCGTTGCCTCATCCCTATTCAATTCTCATTAAAAAAAATAAAAAATTAAGAACCTTATAAATAGTGGGAGAGTATGTTTTCTGTAAGACGATCTTACGAATTTTAATTCGTCTGATGGAACTCCACTCTCTTATAGCTCAATCCACCAACACACGGTGGATCGAGTAAAGAAAATCCGTCTTATAAAATATTTACGTAAAACCGTCTTATCTAAGTTTTTACCATAGTGGGAGGCGATAATAATATGAAAGCCTAAACTAAATAAATAAAAAACTTAGGTTAAATGGTTTTACAAGTATTTTTTATAAAATAAATCTTCCTTACCTGATTCACTGTGTATTGATAAATTGTGTTAAAAAAAAGTATGACTCGGTTTTACGAATTACTTCAAATAAATATTTATAATCTTTTGGACCTATGTTTCTCATAAATTCAAGGTAGAATAGAAAATGGAAAATCAACATTTAATGCTTTCTATTCCGACAATATATTATAAATGGAAAATTAAAGACAAAGAGAGAAATTAATTACCCATTAGCCACAGGTTGTAAATGAGTTAGAGATGCCCACCAACTCTCCACACTCCTCATTGACATCGTCCTTCCTTTGACCCCATCCAATAACATGATTGTATCCTTAACAATCATGTTAATGAGCTTTGCCACATCCCTATCAAATTCAAAAAATTGAGAGGTGATATTAAGAAAGCTTAAGAGTTAAGACTATATTGACTTTTTTTTTCTTCATAAAATTCAATTTTTATTAGAAAATGGAAAATCGATATTTAATTATATTCTGACAATCAATATATACTCACTCAGTTTCAGATAAATAATTCATTATATTATTTTGAAATGTTTCACTTTAATAATTTACTTTCGAAAATTACGTTTACAATTTATATAACAATTTATCTTTACATTTCATTTGTATTGTAAATACACTAGTATACATGCTCGTGCCATAGATACGGTATCGGTATAGGACCAGCTCAATGGATGGTCGGGATAAATAAAACTCATAACTGACGGGGTAATTTGATCAAATAAAACACACAACTGAAGGTTTTATATGTAATTCTAGAGGGGTAATTCAAACATAACTCATAACTGAGAGGTTCATTTGTAACTCACATATTTACAAATCAATATGAACCGTCAGTTGAGTTTAACATAATTCGAGTAGGGCCACCGGTTAGATCCTGAGCTCTTTTATAATATAAATTGCTTGTGCTTAAGTATTTTTATAATTATGACTAATTTCAATAATATTAATATTATATTTTTCAAATTGAAATTTTTTGGTGAAACACAGTGGTAGAAATGGAAAATTAATGAAAAAGAGAAATTAATTACCCATCAACCACATAACCAGACAAATTGGCAGCCTGAGTTAGAGCTGCCCTCCAACCCTCCACCCTCTCCCTTGACAACCTCCCTGCTTTGACTCCATCTTCGTGCTTGGCAAACTCTTCGGAGTAACTCCCGAGCTGTGCCCTTACTTCCGATGGATCAACATCATAAAATATAGGCAAAATCTGGTTAAAACCTCTCCTGCACTCCATTATCTTTACTAGTTCGTCGAGGCACCATCTTGAAGACGCGTAATTCTTTGAAAACACAACAATAGAGACATGAGACACCTCGATGGCTTTCAGCAGTTCTGAACTAATGTCTTCTCCTCTCTGAAGCTCAGTGTCGTATGCCAAGGTTGTAAAGCGTTGCCTATCTAAATCGGCCAAGAGGTGGCTTGTAAAGCTAGTCCGGCCACAGAAACTCAGGAACACATCGTAAAACGAACGTGGGATGTGGGAAGTGGAAGAAGAAGAAGAAGAGGTGGAAGCAGCCATGGCAGGTTAAATTACCATTTCAGATTATCAAGGCTACAAACACGATACAAAGTAGGGAAAATAGGGTGAGGCCTATTTGCACTTACACACTCCATTATCTTCACTAGTTTGTCGAGGAAGGTTACTCAATTTCGATTTCAGATTATCAAAATGAGGAAGGTTACTTAATTCCCCAATCTCTTAAGATATTTTAACTGTTTTATCATTTGTCTATATATTGTTTGGCGACTGGGATGGGTTAGAAAGACGTCCAATTCCTTGAAGAAATAATAGTGAGTTCTTATCCAGCAAGAATTATTTATTGAATACTATTACTAAACAACGACCCAAATCATAAATAAATTTGATTTGAACCTGAAAATAACGACCCAAATCATAATCGACGGAAGGACCAATGACGTTTAACTTTATCCGTACAAGGATTCAGAATTTTCGAATTTTCCCCAAAAAATAATTTTTTAAATACTACTTTTTTTTGTGATAAAAAGTCTCTGTTTAAAAATCAACATTTTTAAAAAATGATATTTTTAGTAGTTCATTTGTAATAAAATAATATTTTCATGAAGGCAAAGACTTGTGTAGGACGTAAATCCGTAAGACGGAGCCTTATTTAAGAATTTGCGGATTAATAACTAAACATGTTAACAAAAATATAATGAGTTGTTAGTCAAGTTGGTTGGAGACACTGCTTCAAGGTTTAGGGAAGGAAGGTTGATGGTTTGAAACTCCTTAGTTACATTGTTTAGTTTTAATTCTCATTAACGAGAAGTTCTTTTATTTGCTCCGGCGCCCCTGCATTTTCAATGTTTGCCGTCAAAATTCTTATGTTTCTTACGCCTTGAAGTTTAATCTTTTGTCAGCTCCGTTAATTATCCGTTAGCATCAATTGCATTGGGATATTTGACGGATCCTAACGGACTTTGATAAAATGCTAAATGACACATTTAAAGCCAAACGTGACATATTGAAAACACAAAAGTGCACATTTTAATGTTAAAAATGACACTATTAAGAGAAATTTATTATAATTCTCATTAAAATACAAAATAACACTCTTAATACTAAAAAGTGACATATTTAATTCTAAAAAGTAACACATTTAATACTAAAAAGTGACACTCTTAATATTAAAAAGTGACACATTTAATACTAAAAAGTGTCACTTTAAAACTAACGCTGACTACCAAAAGTAACACATTTAATACTAAAACGTGACATTTTCAATGCTAAAAAGTGACACTTTTAAGGTTAATAACGACGATTTTTATTTATAAGGCAAAATGACACTTGTACGGCCAAAGTAACACATTTAATTCTAAAAAGTGACACTTTTAATGTTATAAAATAACACTTTAATGTCAAACGTAATGATTTTTATTTATAAAAAAATGAGATACTTTTCAAAGTGAAAGTAACACATTTAAAACTAAAAGTGATACATTTAAGTCCAAAAAGTAACACTTTTTTAGGGAAAAATTATAATTTTCATTAAAAATGCAAAGTGACACTTCTAAGGCCAAAAGTGACATTTTATACTATAAAGTGACACTGTTTATAGTAAAAAGTGACACTCTGCATATATAAACATGAGGGGTGGTGCTGTAATTTTCAAAAACTAAGGGGTTACATTAAAATTTCTGAATTTTACCACATTTAACTTGGATAGATCCGTCTTACGGATAAGGATTCATAATACCGTTTTACAGAAGACCACCTCTTTCATAAATTAATTTTTAAAAACACTTTTTAAGTAAATCATCCTAAAATAAATAATAATTTTTTTTTATCTAAAACGAAAGGAGTACTAAACAACTACCCAAATCATAGTTAAATTTTGAACAACCAACCCCATCATGATAAAAAAGGAAATGATGGCTCAAGTTATATACTCTCTTCGTCCCTAAATTATCATCCTCCTTTCCTTTTTTGTTCGTCTCAAAATAATTATCCACTTTGAAACTTATCTTTTTAGGACAACACTTTTATCACTTTACCCTTACTTTTTCACCATACTTTAATTATGGGTCACATACGCATGAATTTTAAATGAAACTACACATTAAATCAATATAAATAATCAAGTTATTTTTTTTCTTAATCTATGTACCAAGTCAACTAGGATGATAATTTAGAGACGGAAGGAGTATGACATAGTAAATTTATTTAGATGAAGAGTAGAAGACCCCATTTGAGAGGACCTATTATAAAATAATATTTTCATGAAGGCAGAGACTTGTGTAGGACGTAAATCCGTAAAACGGAGCCTCATTTAAGAATGGGGTGGTCTCCTGTAGGACGGTCTTACGGATCTATATCCATAAGACGGAGCCCCAAACAGTAAAACAGATCTAATGCACAAACGCAAGTTAGCAGCAACACAAAACATAAACGCAAGTTATCAGAAGGGGGCGACAAGAGATCGACGCAAGTTATCATTGATCTTCATCTCAAGAAAGCTTCATCCATTCTCACTTCATCTTCTTCATCTCGAGAAAGCTTCATCCATTCTCACTTTCTACTTTTGCATGGATTGAGATTCAATACACGAGGACATAAGTCAATCAATAGAATACGATTCCAAACCAATCAAAGCAGTTCTTCCTTCCGAATTTACAATGGAGAACGAATTTCAAAACAACTCATCCATGAACGAAGGTAACATATCAGTTTTTTTCCAAATCACTGTATTGATGCAACGATTTCGATAGCTTATCAATGAACGAGGATATATTTTTAAGTTTTTTCCAACGATTTTGATCCTTGCCTGTCAATTTCATGTCTTAGTGCAACTAATTTATTTTTAAATTATTTTTGAACTTGCAGGTGAAAACTTGTATTCAATGGTAGTTGTTTCTAGTGATGGAGATGAGATAGAAATCACAGAAGGTAAACATTTTAAGAAGTCACGTATTTCAGTTGAAAAGTGACACATTTGCAGCCTAAAAGTAACACACTCCAAGCCTAAAAGTGACACTCTTATTGTAGGATTATAAAAGAGAATTCTTTTGCCAAAAGTGACACACTTAAAACGTAAAAGTAACACACTTAAAACCTAAAAGTGACACTTTGATTGTTACAAATTGATGAATTTAAATTGACATTCTAAGCCAAAAGTAACACACTCCAAGCCTAAAAGTGACACACTTAAAACGTAAAAGTGACACACACAATGTCACTCTGATTGTTACAAATTGATGGATTTAAATTGACATTTTAAGCCAAAAGTAACACACTCCAAGCTTAAACGTGACACACTCAATGCCTAAACGAGACACACTCATTGTCACTCCAAACCTAAAAGTGACACTCTTATTGTAAGATTATAAAAGAGAATTCTTTTGCCAAAAGTGACACACTTAAAACGTAAAAGTGACACACTTAAAACCTAAAAGTGACACTCTGATTGTTACAAATTGATGAATTTAAATTGACATTCTAAGCCAAAAGTAACACACTCCAAGCCTAAAAGGGACACACTTAAAACGTAAAAGTGACACACTTAAAACCTAAAAGTGACACACTCAATGTCACTCTGATTGTTACAAATTGATGAATTTAAATTGACATTTTAAGCCAAAAGTAACACACTCCAAGCTTAAACGTGACACACTCAATGCCTAAACGAGACACACTCAATGTCACTCCAAGCCTAAAAGTGGCACTCTTATTGTAGAATTATAAAAGTGAATTCTTTTGCCAAAAGTGACACACTTAAAACGTAAAAGTGACACACTTAGAACCTAAAAGTGACATTTTGATTGTTACAAATTGATGAATTTAAATTGACAATCTAAGCCAAAAGTAACACACTCCAAGCCTAAAAGTGACACACTTAAAACGTAAAAGTGACACACTTAAAACTCTGATTGTTACAAATTGATGGATTTAAATTGACATTTTAAGCCAAAAGTAACACACTCCAAGCCTAAACGTGACACACTCAATGTCTAAACGTGACACTGTGATTCATAATCTACTCTGATTCGAAGTAGTTAAGCTAACCTAGTTAAAAATGATCTGAGGCAACAATTGCCCAAAAGTGCACACGTAAGGACTAAACGTGACACTTTTCAAGCTCAAAAGTAACACATTCAAAGGCCTAAAAGTCAGACTTTATTGTTACACATTTAGACACATTCAGCTAATCTGTTATTGTTACACATTCAAGCAAAACGTGACACATTTTCAGCCCCAAAAGTTAAACACTTATTTCTTAAAACTAACACTCTGACTCTTATACATTTAGACAGTTTAATATATCTAACTTTTTGAATACTTTTAATCTGTAATTCTTCTCAATTAAGGAGCTCATACTCAAAGAGTTGTTATAGAAGAGAATACAATAACAGAGCCTGAAGGTATTACATTTTATTAAAAAAATATTTGTGAATAGCTTCATAGATTAAAAGTACTACGTGTTCATATTTGTGTTATGGTTGTTGTAGATATATCTGGCTCTCTAATGGGTTTGAAAAGGAAGACACTTGATGAGATTTATAACTTGTATTGTCAACATGGTTGGGCACTTGGTTTTAGTATTCGTAGAGCAACTGCTAGATCTCGGGATGATGGTATTGTGCGAGAGAAATACTTTGTATGTTCTTGTGAAGGACTTAGGAGAAAATCAGGCTCAAGGGACTTGTCTATGGCTTCACAAAATAAAAAAAAGAAGAATTGTCCTCTTACGCGTACAGGGTGTAATGCTTCATTGCGGGTAAAATTAAATGATGAAGACTTGTATGAAGTTATTAATCATGACATGCTACATAATCATCCATTTACTAGAGCAGAGTGGAGCCACCTTCATCGTTCTGAAAGAACAATTACAAGTGACAAAGGTAAAGCCATAAAAAGTATGGTCTCTTCTGGAATGAGACCAACAGATTCTTATCGTTATATGGCACATGAAGTGGGGGGAGATGATGTTGTTGGTCACACTATAAAAGACCACCTGAATTTTGTAAACCGTTTGAAAATGAAAGAAAGAGAAAGTGGTGATTCACAAACACTAGTTGAAATGTTATTCCAACAACAATCTGAGGAGGAGGACTTTTTTTTCAGAGTTAAGTTGGATGATAGGTGCTCTTTAAGTAATATTTTTTGGAGGGACTCGATGATGAAAGAAGATTATGACATATTTGGTGATGTTGTAATATTTGACACAACCTATCGCACTAATAAATACAATTTGATTTGTGCTCCAATAGTTGGCATCAACAATCATTGGAAAAATGTAATGTTTGGTTGCGCATTCCTATCTAACGAGAAAAGTGAATCATTTGAGTGGCTTTTTGAGGTTTTTAAGAAAGTCATGGGAGGAAAATATCTTGTCACTATATTCACCGATCAAGATCAAGCAATTGCTAATGCAATTGAAAAGGTATGCATTCTAAAACATGAAGTATTTACTGTTTATGTACTGTATGTACTTTACATATTTATTGTTTCGATTGAAGCGTACATACTTTACATATTTTTGTTTGCATTTAGGTTACGAAAAGTGACACAGACAAAGCCTAAACGAGACACACTCCAAGCCTAAAAATGACACATTAAGGCCAAAAACTGTCACTTTGAATTATGCAGGTTTTTCCAGGAACAAAGCACAGACTATGCCAATGGCATCTGTACCAGAATGCTATAAGCAGATTTGGACATTTGAAAAACAACAACTCTTTTAAAGATGCATTTAGGAAATGTTTGTCAGGTTGTGTTGATAAATATGACTTTGAGAACTGTTGGAGTACTATGATTTCACAATACAAATTGGAAGAACATTCTTGGTTTCAGCGATTGTATGATTTAAAGGACAAATGGTGCACTGACCTTAAACAAGGACTTCTTTTCTTGGGATACTTTCTTCACAAAGAAGTGAGAGTACTAACGGTGCAATGGGATTCAATGCCAAGAAGACCACAAGTTTGGTGAATTTTATGGTATATTCAAGAACTTAGTGAGGAATTGGAGAATGAAAGAAAAACATGATAAATTCCAATCATCAAGATCAATTCCAGTAACTACGCTACCATTAACAGGGATGTTAAAGCATGCTTCCGAGTTGTACACCTTGACAGTTTTTGAAGACTTCCATGCTGAATTTATTGCATCGATTTCAACTAGTTGTAGTCTTGTTGATCAAGAAGAGATAATCAGTACTTATGCAATTTCTTCTTATGGAGGCGATGGGGATAAAAAACATGTGATGTTTGATCCTACAAGAAACCTGATCTGATCATGTAAGAAATTCGAAGAATGTGGTATGCTGTGTTGTCATAGCTTGAGGGTCCTTCATCATCATAATTGTATGAACATACCAGAAATCTATATTTTGAAAAGGTGGACAAGAATTGCCAAATCTAATGTGTGGGACAAGTTAAATTGCACTGTTTTGAAGCTGGACAAGCCTACAACTTGCATACCATGGCGCCATGAAATGTCAAGAAAGTATTATAATCTCTTTTTGGAGTGCCAAGGAAATGAGGAATCAAGAAAAATAATTGAAGAAGGTTATGATAGAGATTTTCTTGCTATTTCTTCCTTAAAGAATTTATCGGATCAAAATGAATCATCTCGTGTTTCAAGTTCATCTACTACATGCTTAGATCCTGCTCGCTCTATTACGAAGGGAAGGAGAAAAAGAATTAAGGGAAGTATTGAAAAGGGGAAGAAAAAGACTACTGATTTTTCTGATTCCCATCAAGCCAAAGAATTCGGTTCCAAGACTCCTAATGCTCGGTTATTTTAGTCATATTTTTAGTAAATTTTGTAAAGTTTGTGTAAGAAACATATACTTTACCTTGAAAAAGTTATGGTTTTGTGTTTTTAATGATTGACACTTGGGATTATATACATTTCTATTAATGAGAAGATATGTTTCAGTAGAGTTCAATTGGTTATTGTTGTTAAAATCACTAGCCCAAAAGTGACACACTTTAGTCCTAAAAGTAACACATTCTAACCCTAAAAGTGACACTCTTATTGATACAAATTGTATGATTATAAAAATGGGTTGTTTTAATAGCTAGCTTTAAAACATGTAAATGGACCTGAGGTAACACTTGCCCAAAAGTGACACACTTTAGTCCTAAAAGTAACACACTCCAACCCTAAAAGTGACACTCGTATTGATACAAATTGTATAATTATAAAAATTGGTTGTTTTACCAAAAATGACACACCTAATGCCTAAAAGTGACACACCTAATGCCTAAAAGTGACACACTAAACGTGACACTCATGAATAAAAATTTAAAGATTTTCTTGCCTGAGCTGCCTGGCCCAATAAGGCCCAAGCCATGAGCCACGTGTTAGGCGTGTGTATCCTCCGAGCAAGCGAGCAAAGGTGTTACGCGGGCAACCGGGCAAAACCTTAGCTTTTATCAGGAAAGCTACTTGCGAGATGGGGGCTCAATTAAGCGAGCAACATCGATAAACGAGCATTATTGCTCGTCTTCGTCAGAAAGAGCCATTAACAGTTGATGACATTCATGTCCAGGAAAGATCAAGTTATTAGTTGAGGGTGGTCACACCCGAGCAAGAATCTTAGCTAGTGATAGCGCCCGGCAAATTCTCTGGATAAACCGTTGTCATTAGTGGGCTAGTTAAATGCGCTCTCATTAAGGACCATGACCGTTTGTGGGGTAGTTAATGACATTTATGGGTGGTTAATGGAGATCATGGGCAGTTAATGCCAATCATGGGTGGTTATTCATGGTTATCGGCGGTTATGCCTTCCGGTGCATATAAAAGCTTGGCAAAATACGGAGGGAGGTATGCGCAATCTAATTCTCTAGCCGAAACTCTGTCAAATTGCTTACTTTCTTGTACTAATTCACACACCGGAGGGCCTTTGCAGGGAGTGCCCCTGCCCAGTTTATGTTTGTTCATTGACATTGCAAAGTTGGGCTTTGAGGATTCAAGAACACGTTGAAAGCCAGGTGTTCGGATTGGGCTTGTCTAGTGTGTCCAGATTTCTTGGACGCATCAGTTGGTTCCGTTGCCGGGAAAGAGTTTTTGTGGCATTAAAATTCAGTTAGATATTTTCTGTCTTTGAGGTTTCATCTATGGCGGAGAACGGAATTAATGGTGGTAGCGGCAGTCGTAGAGAGGAGGTACACCAGAATCCCAGCCTTAATCAAGCTGCCGGGAATAATGACCCTCCGCCCCATGATGCACGCCACCAGCTTAATCAAAGGCGTGGGGTTGATTCACTGGCTAGAAGCGCTGAAGCTGCAGTTGGGTTAGCTCATGAGTTTCGCGAGGAAGCTTTGCGACAACGAGCTATTTACTTGGGCCAGATGCACCAGCTCAACCTGCAATTGATCGCGATGGGCAAGCCGCCATTACCCATCGAATTAGATCCACTACCAGCTTTGTCGGCCCCGAGTCAGGCACCAGTGTTTCTCGTACTGGGGGTAACCAGATGAATCCTTTGGTTGTTCACTCCCAACCACGAGTGCATGGTTCTAAGCGTCACGAGCAGCTAGAGGGTAGTAAGGCCAGTCACAAGGTTGTTCCTAGTGTTCACTCAAGGCTGGGACCGCGAGTTGGCGAGGATTCGGCTCAGTCACGTCGTCGCCGACGTTCGCCTTCACCCCAAAGGTCACATGCTCGCAGACTCCGTTCGCCTTCATCGCGGCGATCTCGTGCCTATAGTCGCCGTTCGCGATCGCGAGGGATCACGAGGGTTCGTTCGTAGGCGTAGAACTCCCTCTCCTAAACGGTCTCATCAGTCAAATGCACCTATTGCCGGCATTTGGGGCACCTCGAGGGCAGTGGCGCGGGCCGTGGGGGTTCCATGGCCGTTGCGGTTATGGGACCCCCGGATCCTCCTTTACGTGAGTACGACCTCGGCTCGGGGTGGTTTGCCTGCAACCATAAACATGCAGGATTTCGAAGAGTTGAAGCGCCGGATGGAGGCCTGGGAACAAGGAAAGGCTCTAGTTGGGAATTTTTTGGGTACATCTGCCAGCCCGTTAGCCCCATGGATCGAGAATGCTCCACCAGCACAGGGGTTGATATTCCCCAACATTAAAGAATATACGGGCAAGACCAAGGCCAGGGACTGGTTGATGTCTTTTGAGTCCCAAATTGGCTTGGTGACTTCAGATGAAGCATTAAAGATCAGAGCTTTTGTTGGTGCTTTGCAAGGAAAAGCTTTAGCTTGGATGGGAGCATTGCCACGACGCTCGATCAATAATTGGGCAGACTTGCGAGCAAAATTCTTAGGCTGATTTTGGGACGGCTGGTTCGTTAGCAAAGACAAGGGCTGACTTGTCTAAGGTTAAACAAGGTGCACATGAGTCAACGGCGAGCTACCTTGAGAGGTTTACCAAGGTCTTGGAGCAAGTTCCTGGTCTGACCGAGCAAGAGGTGACATTGTGTTTTGAGACTGGATTGCTGGAAGGTGAAGGTGGTTTGCGCTCAGAGTTAAGCATGCGCGAACCAAAGACGCAAGCAGAGATGCTCATGCGAGCACAAAAATGGTGCGCTGGGGAGACAGCGAAGAAGGAAAAGAAAAAGGAGAGTAGCGAAGCCGCGAGGAATGCCAAGGGAAACGGCCAGGCAGGAAGTGGAGGCTACAATAAAAGCAAGTCTCGGTATGATCGGCCGAAGGAGTTTCTTCGTGAATCAGACTTGACCCCGCTCAACAGCGAGGACATTTATGTCGAGATAAGGAGCGAGGCTTCCTAATCCTCCTCGTATGAATCCAGCTACTGCCGGCGAGAGGGATCAGAGAAAGAGGTGTGCCTATCATGATGATTATGGGCATACTACAGAAGAGTGCTGGCCATTGAAGAAGGCCATTCAAAAGTTGATCAATGAGGGGCGGCTGGATCGCTTCAAGCGGGATGCAGGCAATAGAGGGAATGCCCCTAGGTGGGAAGCCCCACCGATCAGGGGGGTAATAAATGTTATAATGGATGAGGAGCTCACTCCGACACAGCTTGGCAAGCAGATCTACTCTTTGTCAAAAGTGGCAGGCGAGCAATCGTTGATTGTCTCAGCGTTGGTTGATGGCTGGGTCGTGCACAGAATCTTAGTGGATACAGGAGCATGCCGGGATGTGATGTACTATTCCTGCTTCCAGGGGTTGGAGTTGAGTGATGATCGCTTGAAGCCGTATGCTGGGGCTTTAGAGGGTTTTACCAATCATAAGGTTCCGGTCAAGGGCACCGTCGAGTTAGAGGTGTTTATTGGTGAGGGAAGCAAGACCCGGGCTGAGAAGATTACCTTCATGGTAATCGACCTGAAATCTCCTTATAACATCATCTTAGGTGTACCGAGCATGGCCAAGTTTCAGATGGTGGCATCAATCCCACATCAGAGAGCCAAGTTCTATACTGATCAGGGAGTGGGGGTGTTGCGGAGCCAGCCGCGAACAGTGCTCGAGTATGTGCGAGATACGCAGAGGAAGAAACAGAAGTTAACCTTAGAGGGTAGCGAGCAGAAGGTTACTATCAGCACTAAGGAAACTTCGTATGTGACTGTAGGACCATCAGTGGTAGCGATGGTACAGGTGGATTTGGAGATGGATGCAAGCTCTGAGCCGACATTGAAGTCGGGGGAGCAATGCCAAACTAAAAGCTCTGTGCCGACATTGAAGTCGGGGGAGCAATGCCAAATTGAAGAAGATATGGCAGTGGTTGCTGCTCGAACAGATATTGAGGTTATTTCATCCTTGCCATCACCTGAGAAGAGGTGGCCGAGGAAGGTGTTAATAATCCTTTGCCGACACTGACGTCGGGGGGATTTAAGGAGCCGAATGAGGTCGTTGACCTTATGGATGAATCTTTGCCAACAGTCATGTCTGAGGAGCCAGTAGAGGCTATGAATGTAGATCAGCTTGATAAAGTCGAAGATCGAGCTGAGAAGGATGAGAAGGTGGAGTGTGACACACTCCAAATGCGAGATGAGCCAGAGTTTACAGCTCAAGATGAGCTGGAGGAGGTTGTCATCAATCCTGCTTATCCCGAGCAGAAGATCAAGATTGGTAGACCTTTGACGGCAGAAGCCAGGGAAAGTTTAATTAAGCATTGCAAGGCCCGGATGTTTTTGGCGACAGAGGACATGCAGGGGGTAAGCGAGACTGTGGCTTTGCATCAGTTGAATGTTGATCCAGTTTTTCGACCAATCCAGCAGCGACCTCGAGTTTACTCGGTGGAAAAGGATCAAGCGATCAAGGAGGAAGTCGAGAAGCTGCTTAAGGCGGATATTATTGAGGAGATACATTATCCAACTTGGTTGGCTAATGTGGTTATGGTGAAGAAGTCAAATGGAAAGTGGCGGATGTGTGTTGACTTCACGGATCTGAATAAAGCTTGCCCGAAGGACTGTTATCCTCTGCCGAGAATTGACAAGTTGGTCGGCGCCATTGCGGGGTTCGAGCTCCTCGGCTTTATAGATGCCTATTGCAGGTACCATCGGTGAAGATGGTGAGCAGATAAGGCTCGGCTGACTTCCGAGCGGCAGGGGGGGATGTATTGTTACAAGATGATGCCTTTTGGCTTGAAGAATGATGGAGCTACTTACCAAAGGATGGTGAATAAGGTGTTTAGGTCGCAGCTCGGGAGAAACGTGGAGGCTTATATAGATGATATGGTGGTCAAGACCAAAGGGAGCGAGCATACAGAGGATTTGGGCGAGACCTTTGCCAATCTCAGGAAAAACAGTATGAAGTTGAATCCGAGCAAATGTGTGTTCGGGGTAAAGGCTGGCAAGTTCCTCGGTTTCATGGTTCGAGAGGGGAATCGAGGCCAATCTGAGAAAATAAAGGCATTGGTCACTATGAAGCTTCCTCGCTGCATTAAGGACGTACAGAGGCTTAATGGCAGGGTGATTGCTTTAGGAAGGTTCATCTCGAGGTCGGCAGAGCGGTGCTTGCCTTTTTTCAAGGTTCTTCGGGGTAATAAAGGGTTTGAATGGACTCCTGAATGCCAGAAAGCTTTTGAAGAATTGGTGAAGTATTTGGGAAGTCCACCCTTGTTGAGTAGCCCGGTCTTTGGGGAAAAGTTGTATGTTTATGGCGCTACCGAGGCGGTAGCCATTGTTTGATTAGGGAGGAAGGCAATGTACAAAAGCACATTTATTATGTATCAAAAGCCCTCACCGATGTAGAGGAAGATATTTTAATGCGAGAAATTGGCGTACTCGCTTGTTGTTCTTTGCTCGGAAACTTCGAGCTTATTTTTCTGCTCACTCAATTGTTGTGTACACGGATTTGCCTTTGAGAAAGATTTTGCACAAGCCAGATACTTCTGGTCGGTTACTCACTTGGTCGATTGAGTTAACCGAGTTTGATATCGACTACCAGCCACGGCGAGCTATCAAGGCGCAGGCTTTAGCAGATTTCGTGGCTGAGACAAGCTTCAAGGATTCTGGCGAAGAAGAAGTAACAAGTAAAGCAACAGCGACGAGCAATGCAAGTCCAAAGCCGAGGCCAGAATATTGTTGGGAACTCCATGTTGATGGTTCGGCTAGTCGATTTGGGAGTGGTGCTGGTCTAGTGTTAGTTCCACCAGAACAAGATGTAGAATTTGAGAAGGCACTGCGTTTCAAATTCCCAGCTTCAAACAATCAGGCCGAGTATGAAGCTTTAATTGCTGGGCTCGAGCTCGCACAAGACATTGGAGTGCGGGCAGTGATTGTGTATTGTGATTCTCAGTTGGTGGTGAATCAAGTCAAGGGCGATTATGGAGTACATCACCCGATCTTGGTCCGCTATTGTGCGATGGTAAAAGAAATTTTAAAGGATTTTGATTACTGGGAATTAGTGAGAATTGCTCGGGAGGATAACATGCGAGCAGATTACCTGTCGAAGATGGCTGAGGATGAAATTCAATCTTTACATCCTGGAGTCATGATCGAGCATTTGGAGGTTCCTGTCATTGAGAAGGAAGTGGTTATGGACATAGAGCCGGCTGCAAAATGTTGGATAGATGATCTTCGGGCTTACATTGAGCACGGTCTTTGCTGAAGACAAAAAGAAGCTAGAACCATCCGTAAAGCGATCATGTCGTTATCTTGTTTTGGATAACATTTTGTATCGGAGATCTTACACCCGACCTCTGTTGAGGTGTGTTGCGACCGAGAGATGACGGAGGAATCTTGGGCGAAGTGCATGAAGGTAAAGTGTGGAGGTCACCACGGTCGGCATTAGCCGAGAAAGTGTTAGCTGCTGGATTTTATTGGATAACCTTGCGAAGGGATGCCGAGATGTATGTTCGCCGATGTGACAAGTGTCAGCGTTATGCGGATATTCCACGTTTGCCATCCACCGAGCAGACCCCTGTTATAGCATCGTGGCCGTTTGATATGTGGGGAATAGATTTGATTGGTCCTTTTCCCGTAGCTCGCTCGAAATTCAAGTATGCAGTAGTAGCTGTGGATTATTTTACGAAATGGGTGGAAGCGAAGCCATTGGCAACCATAAGTGAGGTAAATGTTATCGACTTTGTACACGAGCACATATGGTGCCGGTTTGGAGTCCCGCGAGCAATTGTGTCTGATCATGGGACTCAGTTTTCGGAAAAGTTTACTAAGGCATGCGAGCAGATGAGAGTAAAGCATTGGCAATCATCTGTGGCATATCCACAAGGCAATGGGCAGGCTGAAGCTGCGAATAAACAAATCTTGCATGTTTTGAAGAGGAATTTGGAAGAAAAAGCTGGAAGATGGGTAGACGAGCGCCTTGACCTTGTGGGCGATTAGAGCGAGCGATAAGGGGTCCAACAGGAGAGACCGCTTTTCTTTGGCTTATGGGTCTGATGCTATGGCCCCGGTGGAGATGTATTTACCCACTCATAGGGTTTTAAACTACAATGTTGAGTCTAATAACACAGCTCGAGCAGCCGATTTGGATTTATTGGAGGAAAAACGATTGGAGGCCAAGATGAGAATGGCCAACTATAAGCAACGAGCAAAGGCTCACCACGATAAGAGAGTTCGTGGTCGATCGTTTGCTGTGGGGGATTGGGTCCTCCGTAAGATTGAGGCAACGGGCCATCGAGCTGAATGGGGAAAGCTGTCACCAAACTGGGAAGGTCCTTTTCAGATTTCGAGAATCATTAAGGAAGGCACTTACATGTTGCGAACAGAGGATGGTGACGAGTTAAAGCATCCATGGCATGCGGATCATTTGAAGAAATACTATTGGTAATTGATTTGCAATATGTAATTCTTTGATCCTTTTTCTCATGATATTTAATAATGGTGAAACTCGATTGTCTTTTCAACCTTGTGTTTGGAAAGTGGGTCTTCGAGTTGGCTTTTGTTGTTTTCTCGATTATTCTCTTTATCGAGCATGAGCTTTTCTAGCTCGGTTAAAGGGTTGGTGTTCGAGTTGAATATCTCTTTAAGTCTTTGTTCGAGCATAAAGGGCTTTATGTTCGAGAAGATTTGAGGAGAGGTTTCCCGGTCCTCGAATTAGTCTCTTTTTACGAGCATAGAGGGCTTTATGCTCGTAAGAGGAGTTGGTGTTCGAGTGGGACTTAGCTAAATGGTGATCGCTTTAGAGCGAGTAAAAGGTGATTTTGTTTGACCAAAACTTATATTATGCAGTCATTCAAAAATAAAGGAAAGCAAGTTAAAATATTACAGACAAAAATTAAATTGTTTGAAACAAGGCACGAAGGCCAGAAAGGCACGCATGCCAGTGTTACGAGTTCAAGCACAAGGGGCAGTGTTATTCTCGGTTGAAGCAGGAGCAGGTTCCTCGGTACCTTCAGTTGATTCCAAGATGGTAACTTCGTCATCGGCCTGGACTTGAGCGTTATCGCTGGTGGCTGAAGGAGCTTGAGACCTCCAAATTTCTGTCATAAGCTCGGTAACAGAAGGACTAATGACAGGAGGGGGGTTCCACGGTGACAAGCCCTTTTCAGTGTCAGTTTCAGCCAGAGACTCTAGTTCATCTTCATTAAACGGCACGAGGGAGTGGCCGGGACGGGCAGACGAGCAAAATAACGGATTGGCCCCCTATTCGGCGAGTTGCTCGGGACGGATTTCTAGTCCGCTGCAAGCAATCTGTCGCAAAATATGATTCATGCCCTGTAAGAAAAACGGGTAAGCTTCACCTTCAACACTGGTGGCGAAGTCGCTCGAGCCCTTGTAATCTTCAATGATTTTTAGTCTCTGTTCTTCACTGGTCAAGGAGCCAGCCTCCGTCAGCTTTTGTTCAAGGTCGGTGATGGTGGCGTTGGCAGCTTCGAGGTCGCTTTGACAAGCACGGAGTTCCCTGCGCACCCCGGCTATGTTGTTGAGAGCGGCTTCTTCTGATTTCTTGGAAAGGCTCAACTGGGATTCTAGGGCGGTCTTCTCGGCTTCGATCTTCGAGAGCTCGGTCACCTTGCTCGTGAGGGATTCCTCGGTATTTTTAAGGTCGGCTCGGATGCAGTTGATTTTTTCTTCTAGCGCGTTCTTCTCGGTGGTCAGAGTCTCGGTCTCAGCAGTGAGAGCATTGTTTTTGTTGAGATTGGTGATCAGGCGCTCATACATCAAGATGGACTTGTTGGCAATCTGTCAGAAAAGTTGCAGGTTGAAAGCGAGAAAAAGGAGAAGGAAAGTCAGTGGTAAGAGGAAAGGGTTACCTCAGTCATGCACATGCCCATCTCCCCGATCAAGACGGAACTCGCTTGGTCGGCGTATTTCGTCTGGATGCCACTATGGTGGAGTCGCTTCATCAGACCAAGTCCAGCAGTGGCCTGGAAACCACTTCGCTTGTGTACAGCGATGTTGTGGAGATCCGGTACGTTGGCGAGCTCCCTAATGAGGGCAGCAGCTTTGGGTTGGTTGTCGGGCATGACGAAGTCTTCCTTCTGCCAAGAGGGAAGTTGGGGAGTGCTTTCTTCAACTATAGCTTTATCTGCCCGGCGTCTGTTCCTCCTCGGGCTTTCAGTTTGCTCTACATTGATGATAGGTGGGGAGACATTTACTGCTTCTCGCACAGCAGGTACGGGGATAAAAGTTGCTGCAGGTTGACTGGGCTCGGGTTGCTGACGTTTGGTTCCTCGGCTTGAAGTGTTGGCCGGGACTGTCGGAAGATTGATAGCTGGCTGGGTTGACAAATGTTTTGCTCGCTTGTTGGAGCTCTTCTTCGCAGCCTGCATGAACTTGCTCACGTCTGTCAATTGCCTCATATCTGCAATAGATCAAGAGAATATTAATCAGGGAAAAGCATAAATTTGTAGAGTTATTTTAAAAGGGGTGATGAAGTAAGAAGCAGTTGAAATATAACCAGAGAGCGAGAAAGAAGGTCGGCAAAGAGCTCCGGCACTAGCACAATCCTCGCATTCGTTAGGAAATTTATTCCTATGGCAAGAGCCCCAGTATGGATGGGGAGTTTCTGGATCGATAACAACTCGGGGTTCGACTCCTTCAATGGGAAGGTAGGAGATCCCAGCAGATCGTAGAAGACCAAGCTCGGAAGTGAGAATTCGCCAGTCCAACACAAAGTCCTGTCCAGCTCGCCCTTCCTTTGCTCCCAGTAACTTCCTGAAGACCTTAACTATTCGGGGTTCCCCAGCTCGGTAAGCGTTTTTGTCGTGTTCGGGAAGACCGTAGTCGCTGATGTAGGGTGCAAAGGGCCAGCCGATGCTCGATTCAACGAGCAAGGCCTTAGATTCCCAGCCATCGACCTTGTTGGGACCATCAGTGAGAAGTTTGAAGAATCCGTGGTTGGAGCGGCTGTTGATACGACCAGTTTTCTTGTCAAGAGAGAGGAGGAAAAATTTGCGGAATAGAGTCATATCGGGCTCGAACCCGAGTGACCGGCAAGCTACAGTGAAAGACACAAGGAACCTAATGGTGGTCAAAGTTAAGTCACAGGGAAGAGTGTTGGAGGCATTCATTAACTCGACAATGAATGGGTCGAGGGGAAGACGGAGCCCAACTTGAAAGAAATCGAAGTAAAATACCATTTTGTCTCCCTGAAAGTTATGGCCTTCTTTGTCTATGTCTAAGTTAAAGGCACGAACACGGTAAAGTTTAGGGTCCATTCCTAACGAGTAGAACCAAGTACTGACCTCTTCCTCGGAATTCAAGTCTTCCCATCTGATTGAGGGGGAGGAGTACGAAGAGGCGGGAACGAATAAAGTTTGGCTTGGCCCAGGTAGTTGGTCGTTTGGGTGAGGAAGATCATCTGCTTGCGCGGTTTCACAAGGGATCTGAGAGCCACTGTTCGCTGGTTGCTCGCTTAGTGGTACGGGTTTTCGTCGGCGAGTAATCAATGGAACCACATCTTGCTCGCTCTCTTCAGAAGACGAGGTCGAGGGCAAAGGCATTTCTTCTGGAGCTCCATGGTCGTAGCTCCGGCCTTCGATTTCAGAAACAGTTCCTTCGCTAGACATCCTACAGGAAGAGGAATCGAGAATTGCAGGTTAAATATTGATCGGGCGAAGTATGACGAAAAAGAAATTGACTGTGGTACACAGGTTGTGAGATCAGTAAACGGGGTACTGATCATGGATTTCTCGATTCCTTTGGTCTGGGTTGTAAAAGGGTTGAAAATTTGTGGAAAACAAAAGGGGATTGAAATTTGGTTCATTACACTAATCGGATGAACAGTTCGTAAAAATAGAAAAAGAGGGGTTTTAGTAGAAACCCTAGTTCAGAGTTCAAGTAAGGGAAATGCAATTGGAGAAACAGAAGTCGTGAAATACCTGGAAGTTTTGAAGAATTTTGATCTTGCTTTCGAAAGTCCTGAGGAAGGATGAATCTGGAGATTGGCTCCTGATGACAAATTGCAGAAGGTTTCGCCTTTGTTTTCCTTCAAGCGTCTGGGAATCGTCAACTGGGTAAAGTTGGAAATAGAGGGAGAATGGGATTTTTATACCCAGCGAAACCGTCGGATGAGGGAACAAATCATTTGGCCCGAAGCACGAGGCGCGGTGAACGAGGCGGCATTTAATGCGCATGAGGAGTTGAGCCCGCTTTTTCAGACTGGCGGCTGGCAGCTGGCTGATGTGTCATGCTTCCAAGAGACGTCTCTTTAAAGCGCTTCATGAATTGCCGCCTATTCAGCTTTTTGGCTCCAAGATTATTCGAAAAGAGGTGTGCTTTGAAATTTTTTGGGTTCCTCCTCGTCACGAGCATGAATACTCGGTAAGACAAGGAGTTGGGGGCTACTGAGCTGCCTGGCCCAATAAGGCCCAAGCCATGAGCCACATGTTACGCGTGTGTATCCTCCGAGCAAGCGAGCAAAGGTGTTACGCGGGCAACCGGGCAAAACCTTAGCTTTTATCAGGAAAGCTACTTGCGAGATGGGGGCTCAGTTAAGCAAGCAACATCGATAAACGAGCATTATTGCTCGTCTTCGTCAGAAAGAGCCATTAACAGTTGATGACATTCATGTCCGGGAAAGATCAAGTTATTAGTTGAGGGTGGTCACACCCGAGCAAGAATCTTAGCTAGTGATAGCGCCCGGCAAATTCTCTGGATAAACCGTTGTCATTAGTGGGCTAGTTAAATGCACTCTCATTAAGGACCATGACCGTTTGTGGGGTAGTTAATGACATTTATGGGTGGTTAATGGAGATCATGGGCAGTTAATGTCAATCATGGGTGGTTATTCATGGTTATCGGCGGTTATGCCTTCCGGTGCATATAAAAGCTTGGCAAAATACGGAGGGAGGTATGCGCAATCTAATTCTCTAGCCGAAACTCTGTCAAATTGCTTACTTTCTTGTACTAATTCACACACCGGAGGGCCTTTGCAGGGAGTGCCCCTGCCCAGTTAATGTTTGTTCATTGGCATTGCAGAGTTGGGCTTTAAGGATTCAAGAACACGTTGAAAGCCAGGTGTTCGGATTGGGCTTGTCTAGTGTGTCCAGATTTCTTGGACGCATCATTGCCAAAAGTGATTTTTTTGCCAAAAGTGACACCTAAAACTTAAAAGTGACACATTCTACGTTTAAAAGTGACACTCTGATTTAAAGTAACTAAGTAAAACTTAATCAGACCTAAAGCTACAATTATCCAAAAGTGACACACTTATGTTCTCAAAGTGACACACGCCAAGCCTAAAAGTAACAATTTGATTGATGGTAAATGTAAACAATGCCAAAAGCCAAAACTGATAATTTTCATTCAAAAACATAATAATTGTTACACATTGAAGGTCAAAATTGACATAAATCTAATTGCATTATGTTTCCTATATTTTGTTGTTACTTACATTTGGTAGCAACAGTTTACACCAATCAAAAATTGACACTTTGTCACAATTAGAAAACCAAACAAGGATCACAAGAAGTTGTTTTGTGAAAACTTCAATTTTTGGAATGCCTACATCCTGAACTTTTGCAGTAACAGTTAACATGGTGTACAAATGTTTTACACATTGAAGGTCAAAATGATTGTTACACATTGATGGTCAAAATTGACATAAATCTAACTGCATTATGTTTCCTATATTATTTCTCCACAAAGAAAATAGAGATATTGATGTTACTTACATTTGGTAGCAACAGCTTACACCAATCAAAAAGTGACACTTTGTCACAATTAGAAAACCAAACAAGGATGAAAAGAAGTCGCTTTTGTGAAAACTTCGCTTTTGGAATGCCTACTTCGAACTTTTGCAAGAATGCTAGCTAACATGATGTACAAATGTTTTATCAGAAAACAAAAGACTTTTCACGTCACTACTTCAAGTCAGTTTACGCAAAATCAAATGTCTACTTCTTCGACTTTTTCTTGTATCTCTTCAACTCAACAGCAGCTTTTTTTGCATCATCAATCTTCAACTTCAAATCTTGTTTCTTTGAGCAAAACGCAGCAATTTTCTTCAATATTCCAAGTTTTGCCTCATTGAGTTTACTCAAAAGAATTCTTAAACAAGTCTTTGCTCTCAATACTCTTCGTACCAGTGCCTTCAAAAAAAAAACATGTATAGTATAACAATTAGCAAAAGAAACAAAAAAAAAAAAACAAATAATATTAATAATCTGTCATAGAAATGATACCTTCGTCAAATCATCTTCACTATTATAGACTTCACCTTTAAAAAACTCCAAGTGGTGCATCAAAAATATACCACAATCATTTGCTTCTTGTGGTGATTGCCAAGGGAACTTGACAATTTCTACTTCATAATGATCAACAAGATTGGCTTTTACATGCTTTCTTTTACCAAGGAATACAGCCAATTGTCTTTGCTACATAACATAAAAGTCCAGAAACAAAGTAAGAAAACAATAAATAAAGCAGTTTAATACATACATGAAATATAAAGAACTGAACATCTTTATACCACCACTTTCACAGATCTGACATAAAAGCTTGGATCTTCGTAAAGTCTATTATCCAGTAAATATACTTTTCCATGAATGAAGTTCACCGTGGCACAAAAGAAGTGTGATTTCAAATGTATTGGGACAAAAATCTACAAAATAACAATTTGTCCAAGTGTTACTTTATAAATACTTAAAACTAATACATTTCATAGAAATATATAAGTACTTCTCAAATAAAACATAACTATTACTAACCATGTCACATATGCTCAATTCTTGATAAAAATATGGTATACAAGACTTCCAACATGATCTCAAATTTTTTGCATTCATCTCTTCCTCACCATCTCCTTCAAGTATCTTCGACAAATAAAACTTTTGTGGAAATATTGAATTAGAAATATTAGTAAACATTAATAAACAAATGGAAATACTATAAAACTTGATTTGTAAATAAGCTACAAATGAGAGTATTCAGTCACACTTTAAAGATCAAAAGTGACACTCGTTAACTCCAAAAGTGACACTGTTAAAGGCCAAAAGTGACACTTTTAAGTAAGAAAGTGATACTTGTAAAACTTACAGAATGAGTAAGATCAAAATATATGCATTTGCATCCACTCTCATTCTCTTGTGCTTTGTTCATAATCAGCACCCACGCATCAATGATATTTGTATAAATCCATTCTCTTTGATTTAAAAATAGGATTTCCTTCTTCGATATATTCAAAGCACCATGAGAAAAAAATGTATCCCTGAAATTCAAAAAAAAATTAAAAAAATATATATGTTACTGTACAGTGAAGACTATTTTCAAACACATAAAAAATTAGAGAAGAAAGTATTACTTACATTTCATAAAATGGTTTGACATCAAAGAAACAAAAATCAAGTATTTGTTTTTCACGTATATCCATCTGTACCAAGAACCTCTTGTTCGGGACATAAACCGAAATATATCCAGCTTCTCAAAGAACCAAGCAATCATTCAATAACAAACATCCATATACTTGACTAGATTTCTCATGATGCGTTGAGCTAGCTGACTTTAGAGCTTCATCCAATCCATCACAATCTGCATCATCAACAAGGTCTTGCAATTCCACAATTATGGAGTTTACAATACCTCCAATGTCCTGCCCTTTATTTCCTTCTTCATTTTCCGGAGTCAAATTATCCGGTGGTAAAAGATCAAAACTTGGCATCTCCTCAGAAAGCTTCTTCATAGAGGTAAATTTTTCTACTACATCATCAATAAACTTTAATACATTATCATCAGAAAAAAATTTCTGAGTCTGAGACACTGTAGGGGATTGTGATGAAAAGGGGGATTGAGATTGCTTTGGCAGTTTTTTCTTCATTTTAAGCAATCGATCCATATAGAAATCTGAGACAATTGCCATGTCTCTTTTCAGCAACAAACACGTCTCATGAACATCCTGAAATGATAAAAAATAAATATTGAAAACCAAAACTAACACTTAAATTCACAATGTCTGTTACCAAGCTTAAATTAAAAATATCAATTTACATTTTATCTACTTGTAGTATTACCAAGCTTATCGTATTGACAAAACAACACCAATGCATAAGAAAACGTTTCAATTGTTGGATTGAGATATGCACTAGCTTAAGAGAAATCAAACATAAGCTAGTTTAAATGGACCTCAGGCAGCACTTGCCCAAAAGAGACACACTTAAAACTTAAAAGTGACGCACGTCAAGCCTAAAAGTGACACTTTGATTGATACAAATTGAAAGGACTGAAAATAACATTTTTAGCCAACAGAATGAAAAAAAAAACTCTGTTGGCAGATTGTGATCAACAGAATGAAAACAAAAAGTGCAAAAACAGTGAACTTAAGATCCTGTCTCTAATTAAATAAAGCAGACAAAAAATGATACTTTTAAAATAAAAGGTAATACTCACATCTTTAGACAACTTGTGAATATCTGCATCACCTATTTGTCCCTTTGGTAATGCAAATTTGATATAACTTTGTCCCTCAAAAGTTTCCTGATCACAAATTTGATAAATGAAATGTGATACTTTTAATTTAAAATACATATAGAAGAAGGCACACAAAAAATAATTATTCTAAAATAAAGAGAAAAACTATAAACATGTGTTTCGTTAACTCACATTTGTATGTTTCTTTGGTAAACCAAAATTGATTTCCTCCTCATCCTCCCCACATGAAGACAACTTTTCTTCTTTCTGAACTACAACTTTTCCTGATATAGGGTAGGTGTCCACCCACTCTCCCTGGCCAAAATATCCTGCACTTCTCTCTTCCTTAATTCTGTTCCGTATTTTTGATGTGGTCCAATGTTGAATTAATGGAAGAATAGTAGGCTCAGCATTGCCTTTCCATTTCAATCGATGGAAGTAGGCAATTTGCAGTACCATAACACACCCATTTACTTGGGTAGAAGACTTGCTATTGTACTTAGAAACATATTTACAAAGCCTATCCAAAACAAATGAGCACCAGTCCAGTTGTGAAATTTCATCCACATCCATCAAAGATTTTAAAAAGGAAAAATCTATCGTATAGTTAGAACTTGGGGCCAAAAAACTTGCCAAGCTGAACAAAACAAAAAGCCTTTTGAAATCATCTCCACCTTCTTTAAAACGGGTAAGAAGTAGACTTTTCAAAAATGAAACAGATGTGTTTCCAACAATACCACACCTCTCTTTGAAATCAGCAACCATATCTATGCTTTCATTCCTTTTTAAAACCAAAACATCTCTTCCACTATTCCTTGGAAGAAGAAAAATATCAGCAACATCATCAGCCGTAATAACAAACTGTTTTGTCTCATTTATATTTAGCATCCTACTCATTCCATTAAACCTATTCACTAACCAACCTAACATATGGACTGGGAGATAATTTATTTTCATCTCCAACAGCCCACCAAATCCAATTTTGGAAACATCCTCTTTTTGAGCTATACTCATTTCCTTCACAACATCATACAATCCTTGGGGCCTAGACTTAGAAAGTAAGTCGCTGCAGAAAATAAAAGCATAAGATATCAAACAAAGAATAAGAAGATCACTGCAAAAAAAGTGGACACCATTCAAGCCAAAAAAATGTGACTCTTATGAAAATACGTGAAGTCAAGTCTAGTCCCAAGTGATCATCATAGATAGATTTATTCATAATTTATTCATGCATGAACCTGATCATTTACATAATTCATTGCCACACATTTGAAATGGTACCATGTTCATTGAATAAACTTAATCAGTCCGAGTGACATAGTTGCATCCTAAAGTGACAAAATCAAGACATTAGAGCTTCTTCTAGACTACATACTTGGAAAAATAAATGGTTTAAGAACATATCACTAACCTCTCATTTGAAACCTTTGGTTTCTTTGTAGAAGTTCTTGATGAACTTCGTTGCTTCCTCTTGTTTTCCATCTGGACATATACAAACAATTCCAAAGTTTACTTACAAGCAAGATGCAAATTAACTTTCACAATTACTAGCTAGCTTTAAAACAAGTCTGAAGTCTGAAGTCTGAAATGATATATTGTTTAGTGCTAAACATGTAAATGGACCTAAGGTAACACTTGCCCAAAAGTGACACACTTTATTCCTAAAAGTAACACATTCCAAGCCTAAAAGTGACACTCTTATTGATACAAATTGTATGATTATAAAAATGGATTGTTTTACCAAAAGTGACACACCTAATGTCTAAAAGTGACACAATTAATGCCTAAAAGTGACACACTAGAAACCCTATTAAGTAAGCCATTTTATACTACTGATAGTTTTACTAATTAATTGTTGGTAGTATTGGCATTTGGCATCCATCCCCAGGTTCAATTTACATTTGGTTTCTACTGAATGTACAGAGTACCAGTACAGAGGCTAATGGAAAGATCAAACATGCTAAGAACTGGAACCCTAGAAACCCTAGAATGAACTAAAACAATCATAGCAAAATTAAACACACAATACAAGACAACACGATATAGACCAAGGCGAAAAAACAACAATGGTCGAATTTTGTTTTGAACAAACTATTTCTAAATACCTTGAACAAATCAGCCGAAAAACAACTGAGACGAACAACGACGACGGGCGACGAACGAAGAAAATGCTTCACACTAACGGACGGACGGGCTTCGCACGAACAAACCGATGATGAGAGCAGAAATCACTTCAGAGAGATTGGAAGAGATTGAGAGAGCAAAGACGAGGAGAAAGGAAGAGGGAAACGAAAGAGTAAAGTAAAGCCAAAGTGTCTGATGAGCGGGAAACAAAAAGATTGTAAAATAATAATACGGAAAAACGGGTGGGTTATGAACTTGGGCGGGTTGTAGGATTCGTCTTACGGATTGGGATCCGTAAGACGGTCTTATACAAGTTTTTGCCTTTAAGAATTCGCAGGTTAATAACTAAACATTTTAACAAAAATATAATTACTTGTTAGTCAAGTTGGTTGGAGGCACTGCTTCAAGGTTTAGGGAAGGAAGGTTGATGGTTTGAAACTCTTTAGTTACATTGTTTAGTTTTAATTCTCATTAATGAGAAGTTCCTTTATTTACTCCGGTGCCCCTGCATTTTCAATGTTTGCCGTTAAAATTCTTATGTTTCCTACGCCTTGAAGTTTACTCCTTTGTCAGCTTCATTAATCATCCATTAGCATCAATTGCCTTGGGATACTTGACGGATTCTAACAGACTTTGACGAAATGCTAAATGGCATATTTAAAGCCAAACGTGACACATTGAAAACACAAAAGTGCACATTTTAATGTTAAAAGTGACACTATAAAGGGAAATTTATTATAATTCTCATTAAAATACAAAATAACTCTCTTAATACTAAAAAGTGATATATTTAATTTTAAAAAGTAACGCATTTAATACTAAAAAGTGACACTCTTAATACTAAAAAGTGACACATTTAATACTAAAAATTGTCACTTTAAAACAAACGTTGACTACCAAAAGTGACACATTTAATACTAAAACGTGACATTTTCAATGCTAAAAAGTGACACTTTTAAGGTCAATAACGACGATTTTTATTTATAAGGCAAAATGACATTTGTACGGTCAAAGTAACACATTTAATTCTAAAAAGTGACACTTTTAATGTTATAAAATAACACTTTAATGTCAATAGAGGAGTCTATCTGCTCTTACTCAGCTTCTACGGCAAAAGATAAACTAGTTCTCAAAACTCTACGGATGATTTTGGTGCTTACTTGTAGACTTGTAGTGAGTGACCACTTTATAATCCCACATTTACTCGATGTGGGATGAAAGTATTACAAACAATTAGGCCTGATAATTGGGTGGATCGAATTTGAATGAGTAGCGTGTTGAAACGGGTCGAAACCCGTTAGAACCCAAATCTCAAACAAATCGAAATTGATCGGGTTGGAACAGGTTGTGTTGAACTGAGCAACGGGTTAAAGCATGTCGACTCGGCTTAGCCTGATTTTTTCCAAAATTAAAAGGAGTTTATAGTATTAAATAGTTGTGAGTCGAAATGAAACGACCCGACCCGGATTCCAACACGAAATCCCAAGGTCGTGCCGCTGGAACTAACTTAAGAAGAGGACAAGCACTTGATAAGCAGTAGTGCTAGTCAAACAGTCGAGCAAACTCGCTCTAAACATGAACATAACACCGCACTAAAATACGGTATTTCAAAAATCGAATCAGCGGAAGCAATATAAGAAAGAAGTCCCAAGCTATGAAGCTCGAAACCAACGACAATGAAAACCAAGAGAGACATTATCTCTCAAAGGAGAAAAAACAAAACTCGCGTGCCGCAACATTGCAGACGCTAATCAAACCATCGGCACTCCAGGCCGGCGTTTCAACAAAGAACCAACCTGATATAACAATTACCTAACGGCTAAAGCATACCGGGGTCAAGCAAAAACTATAAAAACTAGAATAAGGAAATTCCCCAAAGCTACTGCGTGCCCGGGAGACAACTGAAATAAATACTAAAACCGCAAACAAGGCACGACACAACACGTCGGCCCAAGAAAAACCAATACAAGCAACGAAGGCAATCCCGAGAAACCATAAGGCTCAAACGAAGCAACAATGCTTCTAAACTCTCAACCAAGCATACAACAACTAAGATGAACATTGTAAATCTTATATGCAAGGTACTAAGATTCCAATGAGACTTATTTAGGTGCTATCATGTTAAGATAAACACTCGACGCATTAACAACAAAGCATGCAACACGAGAAAGTCAAATACACGAAGGTTCGGGGTCTTACACGAAACGGGTAATGGGGCTGAAACGTTTTAACCCGACCGACCCGCTAACATTTTCAGGAAATTAGTGAGTTGGGTTGGGTGGGTTCATGAGTAATGAGTTATAATTGTTAGGCTTATACAATGTAACAATTTATTTATGGGAGAAATTCGGGCTGGTATCATGTGATGTAGTTATAATCAGAAAAGTCTCATATATTTGTTTTAGCTAAAGTACACTTTTGGGGGAAATGACAAAGATAGCCTTAATGATGAAAATATGCACAGACAAAACTATTGAATTTGGGCATTAAAGCTGTCAAAACGGGCAAAAGCCCGCGGGCATGCCCGCCATGCCCCCTATTAGGGGCGGGTTGGGCTGATGTTTTTAATACTCGTTAGAATGCGGGCTTTTCGGGCTTTACCCGTGCGGGCCGCGTGCTTTTGAGGGTTGGGGCGGGGCGGGGCGGGCCACGGGCAGCCCACATTTTATGAACTCTAGTTTATGAATCACTTAGGATGGTGCGGACATGTATACTGTAGACCATTGATGCACGATTTAGCTTTTGTGATTAAATCAATATCAACATATGTAGTGGAGGTTGAGGAAAACAAAACTAATATGAACTACAACAATTGAGAAGAGCATGAGTGAGTGGTTCTAGTGATGTCCTTGATTTGGACAATAAAGAATGCCGAAAAAGGATTTGTATATCTGACCCCAAGTAACTGGGAAAAGGCTGAGTTGGAATACCCTATGGGCTATGAGTGTTAAACTGTGCTTGCTGTTGATTATGGAGATGATTGCTTTACTATGTTGTGTGTGGAATGTCACATTGGCCAGATGATTGAGCACCCTTATGTACTTGCATAGGTTGCATGCATGATAATGTAGTTTATAAGTTAACTAATTTTGTTATTTTGTTATTTACTTATTTAATATTTTAAGTATTTGGAATATATTAATGAATATGTAATTTTGTTATTTGAAATATTATGATTTTAATGGTTTATTTGTTGAAAATTTAAATCTATCAATTATCATGATTCTTGAATTTAAATAATTGAAAATAAACCCAAAAGCCCGTGGGTTTGCCCGTTTTGCCCGCGGCCTTACGCGGGGCAGTTTGGGCTAGGGGTTTTCAGGCCCGTTATGTTCGCGAGCTTTCCCGCCCCGCCCCGTTTCTCAGCGGGCTTTTTCGGCCCGCGGGCTTTCCCGCCCCGCAAGCCCGTTTTGACAGCTCTAATCGCAATACAAAAATTAGGCATCTATAATTAATTTTGGGCATAAAAAAAGTGATGTTGGGAATGAAAAAAGATTTTGGGCATCGATAATTAATTTTGGGTATCGATCATTAATTTTGGGATGCAAAAAAAGTGACGTTGGGAATGAAAAAAAACTTTTTTTGACTTTCTTTTCTCTCTCACATACTCTCTCTCACACACTATATCACACTTCCCTACACCACCCACCTCAGGCTCCATTTTTGTTCTTTACAAAAATTTCGACGCCTAAAATTCCACCCACCATTTGCCGAGAGAAATGGCCCTCTATAGTAACACATTTACTAGCTTCCAAATCATTCAATGTGTTCTCCACAAGCTCCGACAGGTGATCCGATAGATGCATTTGACTAACACCTTGAAGATTGCAATAGTTTGAGTTCTGGGTAAGCCTCCGATACATAATTAATGTCAAAGTAAGATAATCCACCGCATCTTGCTTGTTTGCAATTATCTACTGTTGCTCCAAATGAAGTTGGTCATGGTTAAGATGTCCAAATCGGAGGTAACAATGCCCAAATCGGAGGCAACGATGCCCACATCAGAGGCAACAAAGCTCATATCGGAGGCAACGATGCCCACATCAGAGGTAACGATGCACAAATTAGATTTGCCTACAAGTGATTTCTTCGGCATCTCTGAGTCTCTCTCCCGACTTCAATCCAGATCCGGTCATGGTTACGAGGGTAGTGGCAGAAAGACATGTGGTGATATCCAACGAATAGCTAAGGTTTGTTGGAGGGGCTCATGTTTAACTTCCACTCAAACCACATTAATGGATTCCGATCTTCGTTAAATTGAACATTTGAACATTGATCGATTGAATCAATTAATTTGAACAGGAGGGGGTCATATCCAAATACTCTGTTTTGTTTTACATATTCATTGGAGAGCCACTACAAGCTAGGAAATGGCAGGAGAAGAAAGGACACAAGGAGGAGAGCATTTGAGGAAGAAAATAACGAAAATAGACTTATACTGGAAAAAAAAAACACAGGTTACCTGGGCGGTTATATTTCAAGGAAATGGTACCGGCTAGTAATTATTCTTTTATTTATTTATTTAACATGTATTGCTTACTACAGAGTGCATTTATTTTAACAGGATTTTTTTTCTTCAAATTAACTAGACCCCTGTATAGGCAGTCAATAAGAATCAAGCCAGAAGCCACTGAGCCAACCTTTGATAAGAACAGTGACACTCATGCATGTGAGCATCTAGCTTGAATAATGGTAATACAATACTTAACTCAATTGAGATATAAAGTATATAACATATAATGTTTTTTATTATTATTAAAGGAGGACAAGTCATTGATTTATCTATATATTCATTTCTATGTCGGATAAAAGAAGTTGTTAGCTGAGATTAATAAAAACTCAACTTTCAGATAACTAAAGATTTTCTGTTCAAACTTTTTGTTTCTATCAATGTAGGATGCTACTATGTTTTTTGAAACGATCTTAAAACTTATATACGGACTAGAGAAGTTCATTACATGTAATAGACTCCCAATAATCTTAGCATACTAAGATAGATCGAAAGGATCATCTGAAAGTGTAATAGTTGTTAGAATTCCAAAGAAACTTTTAATACACTGCATCCAAAGGTGTATTGATCACATAATAAACAAATAAACAACAAAAATATTTAATCTAATAAAGCGGTACTAAACACAAAAGTTTATCAAATAAACTACAAACTAAGCTTGTAGATCCAGCCCGCTGCCCAAAAAGGATTTCACTAAAAAAATTATGAGTCTTACAAACATCATGAAAACTAACAAAATATCAAAACCTCTAACAAGAAATCAAGTATGTAGAGGAAACCCACAAAAATACGAGTAAAACAAACATGAAATGAAAAAATAAGTTTCCTATCCAATAGGAAAACAAACAACAAATCGATCAATGCAGCTCATGATGTTACTGGCTGCATCCAAAACACTTAAGTGAAGCTCTCTCAACTTTTTCTCTCTATACAATCTCTCTGAACGTCTATCTTTTTGTGTGTCTCGAGGTGTATTGACTACACAAAGTCTTCTTGTACTTATATTTGAGGTATAGTCGTACACAAATAAGAAAACCAATAACTCCAAGGAAATATAGATTATTAGGAAATACAAGGTTAGTTTTCTAATTAAATTCAAAGATTTTACCAAAGATTTTGTTCAACTTAATTATGGACTCTTGAAAGCTTTTGAAAGTATTTAATTATGACAACACTTTACCATTATTTAAATAAAATAGGATGTCTCTATTTTATCCTTGCATCATCCATTTCTCTCTTTAATTGAGTGTTATATCATCATAAAAAATGGAATTAAATATTTTTTTGGTCCCTGAACTATACCAAAACTCTGCGTTTCGTCCCTCAATTTGATTTTTTTGGTCAATTCTCTCTTCGTACCGTTACCGTTACTGAAAAATTTAACATTAACTAACTTTTCAAAATGTCCAAACTATAGGGACTTAATGTGCCAATTGAAAAAGATGAAGCTCTCTTTAAAACTTTAAGACCACCATTACGGACCGTCTTCTTTTTCGATTCCCTTCATCTCTCAGTTGCCCTTCATCTACAGACCCGGCGATTCCCTTCCAGCCGCAGCCGTCTCCGCTCCACCTCCGGCTAAAACCTCCAACCGCCTGCCTTCTTCCTCTGTCCTGCCAATCTCTCTTCTCCGATGAGTCGCCCCCATCTCTATCTTATCCCCTATCCTCTCCATCTTCTCCCACCATCTCTTACCCATCTCCATCTCTCTGCTCCAAGCCGCCGCTACTCGATTGCCGCCTCATCTAAACCAAGAATCTCCATTGCATTGAAAATGCATTTCTCTAGCTTTACCCTGAACTTCACCTAGGGCGAACTCTAATGGAATCATCTACATCCAGATAACACAATCCCCACAGGGGAGATCTATTCTCACAGAAGTCACTCGAGATCGAATTCACAGAAAGAGAGGACTTCACACTAACTGGAGACGAACCAAAATCTGTAAAATCAGTAGAATTAGAAACTCTTTCTCCCACATCTTCCATCCACCCCTATTTCAATTTCACAACTGGCCCTAGCTTCAACCCTGCTAGCCATAGCAAGCTCCACCAAGCAATCCAGCAGCCGCTAACCCCATCCATTTAATCTCCACCTTGCCAGCCCCTAGCAGCCCTGTCATGCTCTAGTTTCTCGCTGTCGGCCCAGATACTTCATTTCGCCGCCATCGTTCTTTGTAGATGGACAACCCAAGTAGTCCAGCGAGGTTCCGTTTTATTCTCAGCCGCCCCCAAGTGAATCTCCATCGTCGAACTCCAATGCGGGCTCCTGTTTCATCTTAATTTCGAGTTCAACCTGGAAATTGGAAACTCCTCCATTTCAGCAATTCAAGTAAGATTTTTCTAATTTGTTTTGAAATAGTTGCTGCAATTTGAAATTGTTACCCAATTTTGAGGAAGTTTGGGAAATTTGATTTTCAGGAAGTTTCAGGAAATTTGATTTTCGAGTTCAACTTATTACTTTCGCATCTTTTTCAATGGGCACATTAAGTCCCTATAGTTTGGATATTTTGAAAAGTTAGCCAATGTTAAATTTTCAGTAACGGTAACAGTACGAAGGGGGAATTGACCAAAAAAATCGAGTTGTGGGACCAAACGCATAAAAAAAAATTTGAGGGACGAAACGCAGCGTTTTGGTACAGTTCAGGGACCAAAAAATTATATAATCCTAAAAAGTGATCACTGATTTGATATCGAAAAGTTCAAACTTGTTAACAAATGTTTATATACAAGAGTCATGATCTTTTAAAATAATACACCTAAAATATATATTGCAAAATAAATATATACGCATAAACTTTTGAAGTGTTCATGGTGATAAAAAAATAGTTTTTTTTTCCGTAAAACAGCATAATGAAGCAATAATGACAACACTAACTTACTAATAAACAGCACAACAAAAGCGAACGTATCCTAGAGAAAAAAGGGAACCCAAAATGATCATTGTACATGTGTTTCCAAAATGGATTTGTAGATCGGTGATTCCCATTGCATTCAAGGCGGTTTCTTGATTCTCCTCCCCAATCCTTGGAAACTATGGTAAGCACATCACAAGTCTTGCACAACACATACCTGTTATGCTAAGTTAGTCACATATTGACTTTTAAATATAGAAAGTTGACTCTTTGATCATAACAAAGGATGGTAAGTAAAGCGAACAAGGCAAAACAAAATAAGAGGCTAGACACTTACCATCGCTCACGGGTGCACTCATCACAAGCCATTGCTTCCTCACACTTCTGGCAAATGAATGCAGGAGGAGGCACTCCCAAAAGCTTCGCCAACTGTCTTGTCTTGTAAAATACTTCAACACCCCCAGCGTATTTTCCTCGTATAAATATTTGTGGCAACCTCACGTCTTTCATGTTTCCAAAAAGATGTTTGAATTCTTTTGAATATAGATCCTTGGTCGGGTCTCTTTCGTCAATAGGCACTCCAAATCTCCGTAAGAACAACCGTACCTTGAGACAAACTTCAAAAGTCCTTGAAATATCTTCTGGATTTGATGTATAATAGACAACAACTCTATCTTCACCACCGGGTAAATAGAATAGTCCTCTAGAATCACTCTTTTGCCAAGCCTTTTGCCATTTTTTTGCGTTCTCTAGCACAGACACCACATCGTTCATACTTGGGCGTATTTTTGGATTAGAATTTAAGCATTTCTCTAGTATATCTGTAAACCCCTCTAAACACTCGGGGGAGATTGCCCCTTTCAGATCAGGATCAACATTCTGCTTCGCCCATAGGCTATACTTCTCATTCTCTGTAGCGTAGAAGATGTCCACCTCATTTTCCCACGGCTTCTTCTTACATAAAACTTCACATAATATAATGCCAAAGGCATATACATCTATTCTCTTTGTGATCATGATGTAGAACAAGTAGCCGAGACGTACTTAAGCAAGGCATTTGGGAAGAGTTCGAAGTTCAGGGGGTCCAGTGGAAGTTTCTGAAAATTGGGTCTGGCAGCTTCTCCGTTAGTTTCCGTTAAGCAATAGTAGAGAGCACCTAACGGTCGGCAGAACTTTAACGGAGCATAACTTTCGCGTCCGGATGAGTTACGGGACCCACAACATATCAAATCGAAGCTCTCGACGAGATCTACAAAAGTCATTGGGATTACCTTGTGAATAGTTCGTTTTTAGCCCAAAAAACGTCGTTTAAGCACTGTTACGGGCCTTTGAAGTTTTCGGGCTTTTTCGTCTTTTTTGTTTAAGTCTTTTCCTTTTAGGGTTTGGATTGTTAGGGCATATAAATACCCTATTAAACATTATTTCAGTAGCTTTTTAATAAAAATTCGAGTTTCTTCAGTTTTCTTGCTTGTGCTTGAAACCCTAAAGCCGTCATAGGCTTTGTTAAGGAATTTCTCGTGGAAAGAGTTCCTATTTGATTGTTTCGCTGCGTCAGTTGGTATCAGAGCAGATTAACATCCTGTGAAGATGGCGACTAACGATGGCAATAACAATGTCACCAACGCTGCTATACTGGCCGCTCTTACGCAACTACAACAGTCGATGCAACAGTCGATGCATGACATGACAGTTGCAATGAATAACATGGCAGTACAGTTTCAGCAGGGTGGTGCAAACCCTAAGCAACGGGCAGGGGCTCGTGCAGAACCTGTAGGACGCGGGGTGAACCCTCCTCGTGACCCGCCGGCCAGGGCAGTGGTAGATTCCGATTCAGATGGGGAAGTGGTATCGTTTGTAGGAGCAGTGGATCAGTATCCGAAAATCAAGGCTGATCTCTTTTTTTTCACAAGCGAGGATTTGGAAGATTTAAATTTGCTTGAGCTTGCGTTTGGAAACATGCATGATGATGTTGAGCAATTATTTTTTGAGCGAGATAGTTATGAGAAACATAATTTTGGGGATATAGGAGATTTTGGAGTTGCAGATTTATTTGATGAGGATGATATGGGGCAGTATGTGTCTACTATGGCATGCCCACGATCACCCGTTATGCCAAGCGAGTTTCTGTTTAGTTCTCCTAGTTTCTTTCGAGTTTTTGAGTCTTTTTCAATTTCAGATTTGTTCAAGGATTTCGAAGATTCAAGGTTGCGTGAAAGGCTATACTACTCAAAATATCTCTTTGTTTGGCATGGACAATTTCAAATTTCGGGTATGAACTCGAGGACGAGTTCTTTTCAAGAGTGGGTGACTGATGTAGGACAAGATTGGATTAGTTTTAATTTTAAGATTGAGTATTTTTATTTTATTGTAATTTTCGTATTTAATTTTAATAGGGTAATATTTTTATGTTTAGAAGTAGATTTAGGTATATAAGTGATGAATTTAAGTCCTATTAGGTTACCATATATGTTAGGTTACTTTTTAGGAGATTTTAACTTGTTTTCCAAGCATTATTAGTCCTATAAAAATAGGCTTGATTGTAATTCCGAATTTGAGGTATATTTTAATTAAATTAGAGTTTTCTCTTTTATCTGGTGGATTCCAGTACGTTATCTCTTCCTAGTGGATTCTAGGTTGGTTAAGGTTTGACGTGTTTCAACCTTATTTTCAAGGGTTTCTCGTGGTAAGAGCCCTTCATGTTATTTTCGCTGCGTCAGATCATACGGGGGTCCTGAAGATATTTAGGAGCATAATACCCAATTGTACCTTTAAGCCTAGTGGCTACCTCAGAATTTGTATGATCTTGAATACTCATCTTAGACAACCCAAAATCTGAAATCTTAGCAGCAAAATTTTTATCCAGTAGAATATTAACGGGTTTCATGTCACGATGAATGATTCCTTTTGGTGATTTTTTGGTGCTAATGTGCAAGTGTCTTAAGCCATGCGCAACGTCAATGCAGATATTAAGGCGTTTCTCCCATGAAAGAGAACTCACTCTCAGGGCATTTCGTAGGTTCCCGTTGCGCATGTACTCATAAAAAAGGATCTTTTCATCTGATTCATTGCAGTAACCAAGCAAAGAGACCAGGTTTGGGTGATCAAGTTTCAAAAGCATCTTAATCTCCCTTTAAAACTCAGAAGAGTACCCGGGTTTTAAGCACTTGACAGCAACAGTAATGTTAGCCTTTGTCACGCCTTTGTAGACAATACCTTCCCCTCCTTCTCCGAGGAACTTCTCAAAGTTTTTTGTCATGCCTTTGATCTGATGAAATGAATAACGATGACAAATTCTTTGAGAAGATGATGCCTTTGCAAATTCAAGCTCTTTCACCACTTGAGTCATAGAAGGTCGATCCTCCTTTCTAGTTTGCAAGCATTCACCTGCAATACGTACAAACGCTTTTAAATGATCTTGCAAGATTTGTGCTTTCATATCGGGATGGATGATCCGATCAAGGGTTCCGTTCATGATGTCCTCCCGGAACCGTTCACCTAGATTCATGTCCTCTTCGTCAAAAGACACCTTCCTGGACAACACTTTTACCAATAACACCCCAAAAGCGAATACATCTGATTTCCTACCCAAACGGCCAGGAGCGATATTCGGATCGAAATAAGCGGCGTCGTACTCTCTCCAGATTCTTGAGAATATACATCGAAATCTTTGCAACACCATTCTTATCCAACGGGATGTTGGTAGGCATCACGTCGAGAATGAAAACACGAACTATTGTGCGGAAATTTGATAGTGTGCGGTACTTCAATCCCTGAGCTGCCCGATGCATATGTCAAGGCATTGCTCCCATGACAAAGAAAATCTAGAAGGTGTTGACTTTATGTGAAGATGGTTAGCCAAGCTCGGCATATATTCATAAACAGCCATCAGCCTACCATGTTCATGGCAATAGCCTATCACAGAGACTACGTGCTTGTAGTAATACTGAGAAGACAGGTATATCTGATCTTCAATCCAATCGGGTTTGGGTTGCTATAACTCCGAAAAGTAGCACCTGATGGCAACAATTTTCTCGAGCTTCTTTTCCCCAACTTAATTATAGATGGTGCCTTTGTACACCTCCCCAGAACCGACAGATCTCCAGATAACAAGGGCTTTGTAAAATTGTTAGTTCTTGCTGCTATCTCAAGTTCGAAAACTCACGGCGATCTCTTCACCAAGGGGGGGCGGGCGGCGAAGGCGAAGGCGATACTGAATCTCTTTGATTGGACATGTCTTCTTCCTGGCCCTTTAATTTGTAAAAAGTCTGGAAAAAATGGTGGGTACCCGCTGCTCACAGTCAAATGGTAGCTAGAAACAAACTGTAAAATAGCATACTAGGGGATGAGTAGAAGAATTAATTAGCATATGGTTGATATAGGGAAATAAAGGAAGATGGAGGAGAACCAAAAGGTACAAGACTATTGAGTGGTATGTTATACTTTTATATATGCATGAGTTCCAAACATAAAAAACATTTCATAGAAACTCATGATACTTTAATACACTCAAAATCTTAGAACACATAATTCTCATGATTTAATGTACAAGAATATGTAATGGAAACTAACCTGGATCCATGATGTCGACTTTATTTTTCGGCAATTATGGAAGCGGTATTTTCGACCTTGCCTTGTACTTTAATTACCCTTTGATGGCGAAGAGAATTTCCTTTAATTTCCCATTTATTTTCGGAGACTATTATTTCCTTTCGTAACCAATTTCTCTTATTTTCTCTTACCGTTCTTTGGCCATTGCAGCAGATCCCTTAAATAGGGAATAGATCACATTACTATGAAGTCTCTTAGTGATTAAGAAATCTTAATCACTAAGAGTCCAAGCCGCCCACATGCCAAAATAAAGGAAATGACATGCGGATGATCATTGGCTTTGGTCAATGATCAATTTCTCCCATGGGAAATATATATATACATATGTGTCCATTATTATGTATATATTGCGTACAATTTTAAAAGGCACAGGAAGAGGGAGTACCACTTTAAAACTCCCAAGCTTTAACATAATTTTATTCTCACTTAACCATCGAAGTGGGACACTTTACATGTTAAAACTTTATTTACCATTAATTCATATGGGTCACATTACAGGATAAATCTAACATTCTCCTACTTGGCCCATATGACGATTCAAGAATTTAACAACTTTAAGAGTATACAACGTTAAATCGACTTTAATGTCAATTTGACTTTCTTTTAATTAAGTCAAACTAATCGGATCATGGCGGTTACATATCATTTAAATTGATATGTTCCCTTCCAAGTATCACAAATTAATTCAACTCATCTTTAACATTAATGAGGTAAAAACATAAGCCTCAACTTTACTGTCTTCAAAGAAGACTAAATCCTTTCTTACATTGGAACGTACAATGTAAATAAGCAGAAACATAAAACATATACATGAGCTCAGAGTGTCATAACCTAAAGAGCAAAACAACTGTTATGTATATATATACATGCCCATTATGTTAACAAGGATTTTTCCATGATACCCATCCTATCGACATGACCATGAAATGTCTTAGGTGGTAATCCGTTAGTTAACGGATCCGCTATCATCAAGTCGGTGCTAATATGCTCTATAGACACTCTTTGTTTCTGCACTTCTTCTTTAACAACCAAGTACTTTAATTCCATATGTTTAGCACCTTTAGAGTACTTGTCGTTCTTAGAGAAGAAAACAGCTGCGGAGTTATCACAATAAATTCTCGGCTTAGCTATCTTTGTCGACAATTCCAAGCCCTGAGATAAAATTCCGCAACCACAATCCATGAACCGTGGCCTCAAAGCATGCCACAAATTCAGCTTCCATAGTGGACGTAGCAATGACAGACTGCTTTCCACTCCTCCATGAGACTGCTCCTTCGGCTAAAAGGAACAAATAGCCAAATGTTGACTTTTTGGTGTCAACACATCCGGCATAATCAGAATCTGAATAACCGACTACATTGAGGTGATCAGACCTCCTGTAAGTGAGCATGTGATCTTTGGTGCCTTGTAAATACCGAAGAACTTCTTTGCGGCCTTCCAGTGGTCTATTCCGGGATTACTTTGATACCGACCCAGCATTCCAACAGCAAAGCTAATATCAGGTCGAGTACAAGTCAGTGCATACATTAAACTCCCAACCATTGAAGCATATGGAATAGAGTTCATTTCCTTCCGTTCCAAATCATTTCTTGGACATTGCATTAGACTGAACTTGTCCCCTTTCTGTATTGGAACTATCCCAGCTGAACAATTCTCCATTTTGAATCTCTCTAAAACTTTATCAATATAGACCTTTTGAGACAATCCTAACAATCCATGTGACCTGTCACGGAATATTTCTATTCCTATCACATAGGATGCCTCACCCAAATCTTTCATTTCAAAGTTTTTAGAGAGAAATTCCTTTACGTCATGTAACATTCCAATATCATTTGCAGCAAGCAATATGTCATCAACATACAAAACCAATAGTATGAACTTGCTCCCACTAACCTTCATGTAGATACACCGATCAACGGTGTTCTCCGTGAAGCCATAAGATGTAATGGTATTATTGAACTTCAGATACCATTGACGGGAGGCCTGTTTCAGTCCATATATTGGCTTCTTTAATTTACACACTAAACTTTCTTTTCCTGTGGTCACAAACACTTCTGGTTGGTCCATATAAACTTCCTCTTCCAACTCACCATTTAGAAAAGTGGTTTTAACATCCAATTGGTAAAGCTCTAAATCATAATGAGCAACCAAAGCCAAAACAATTCTTAAAGAGTCCTTCTTAGATACTGGGGAGAAGGTCTCTTTATAGTCAACGCCATCCTTCTGTGTATAACCCTTAGCTACAAGTCTGGCCTTATACCTTTCGATGTTACCTTTCGAGTCATGTTTGGTCTTAAAGACCCATTTACAACCGACTCTTTTAGAACCTTCAGGTAACTCTACTAAGTCCCAAACCTCATTGTCATACATCGACTTAATTTCTTCTTTCATGGCATTGAACCACTTTTCAGAATTGTTACTATTCACCGCTTGACTAAATGAGACTGGATCTTTATTAATGCTCAAGTCACATTCATGCTCAAGATTGTACACCACATAGTCATCAGGAATAGCTGATCTTTTCAGCCTTACAGATCGTCTTAAAGCTACTTCCTGTTGTGGTTCATTAATATCTTGCTTTCATTTGTGGCCGGTTCATCTATAATATTCTCATTTTGTGGGTTTTGAACATTAACATGTTGTTCTGGTATGTTGTTTGACTGTGACACAACAATTGGAACAACAACTTCAGTAGGAATATCGGGTAATGACATTTCTACCCGAATTTCCTGAATGTCAATTTCACGAGGTTTCCCATTCCCACTGATTGAGCCATTTTCTATGAACCGAGCATTTCCTGACTCAACAATTCTCGTACTATGGTTAGGACAATAGAACCTGTACCCCTTAGACTTTTCAGGATAGCCAATAAAAATCCACTGACTGTCCTAGCATCAAGTTTCTTTTCATGTGGATTATATACTCTTACTTCATTGGGCAACCCCAAACATGAAGATGCCTTAAAGCTGGGTTTCCTACCGTCCATAACTCATAAGGTGTTTTAGGGACCTTTACTAGGAACCCTATTGAGAGGAGATACGCAATGTCTTTAATGCATGCATCCACATTGATAGGGGTAAGGAACAATCATTTAACATACTCCTAACCATATCCATTAATGTACGATTTCGTCTCTCAGCAACACCATTCTGCTGAGGAGTCCCGGGAGATAATTGCAAAAAAAAACCCTGACCTATTTTGTGTTTTGCAAAATTAACCTCGTGTTTTGATTTTCGACAAATTGAACCTCCACCTATTTTTTTTTTTTGCAATTCAAACCTTCCGTTAAAGTGGAGTTAATTTTTTTAACGTGATGATGAGTTGGTTGCCCAGTAGGCAGCTGACGTGGACAGTACACATTCCAACTGATTTTTCCCGCTTTTTTCATTGCAAATTAAACCCTGTACATTTGTTTGTATTGCAAAAACAACCTTGGTCAAACCGTAGTTTATTTCCCGCCATTTTTTGATTGCAAATTAAACCATGTACATTTGTTTGTATTGCAAAACCAACCTTGGTCAAACCGTAGTTTATTTCCCGCCATTTCGATTGCCAAATAAACCCTGTACATTTGTTTGTTTTTGCAAGATGAACCTTGGTCAAATTACTTGGTAATTCCCGTCTTTTTTATTGCAAAGTAAACCTTGTATAATTTTTTTTTTGCAACATAAACCTTGCCAAAAACCAGATTTTGGCTATATATATATACTCATTTCATCCTAAAAAAAATTCATCTCATTCTCTAACTAACAATCCATTTCATTAATTATATTTTTTATTTCACGATGAACACAGTTCGCTGCCATTGTGGAAGGATGGATGTCATACGAACATCATGGACGGATCAAAATCCAGGAAGGAGGTTCTTGGGTTGTGAAAAATATGGGGTAAGTTATTGATTTTTAAAAATTTTAATTTTCTAAAAAATTATTATTTTTTATTTACTTGTTTTATTTTTTCTGTTCTTGTAGCTAGAAAGTGGATGTCGATTTTTCCTCTGGTTTGATCCTCCTCTAAAGGCAGTTGAAGTTGAAACTAAAAAAAGCAACAAATGCCTTTGGTTTTGTTTTGTGTTATCATTCGTGTTCAACATCATCTTCATTTTAATCATAATCGGGCATGATTAAGCTTTCGGAGTATGGAAGTATTAAGAAATGGTTGGGGTTAATTTTGTGGTATTGTATATGTTTTGTTGGATGTGTTAAAATGGAAACTTATTAAACCCCTAATGTATTCTCTTTATTTTGCCTATTGGAAATGAATGGAATGTTTTTGTTTTTATTTTTTAATGTAAGAAATCTTGATGCATATGTATATCATCAACAAACTATTGCAACAAACACCAAATTATTTATATTATACAAAGACAATAAAACACAAACACAATTCCATGTATTATACCCACTTCACTACAAAACACAAAAAATCCCCAAGAGTGATTCCATGTACAATGTTCAAAAAGGCCCTCAGATTCCATGCACTATGTCCAAAAAGTAATACCCGATCATGCATATGTATATCATCAACAAACCGCTGCAACAAACACCTAATTATTTATATTATACAAAGACAATTGACACACAAACACAATTCCATGTATTATACCTGCACTTCACTACAAAACACAAAAAAAATCCCCAAGATGCCACTCATGTATTCCATGTACTATGTTCAAAAAGGCTCAGTATTCCATGCACTATGTCCAAAAAGTAATACCCCTCGATCACGCAAAACACGTAAAATGCAATAAAATAAGTCGATGAGATTATACAAATATACACCAACAACAAGCAATAATTAAAATAATAGACTAACCTAAAAGAGTCTACTCATCAAGGTCAATATGTTCTCCGTGCTTGAATCCATTTGGTTGAGAACCCGACATTAAGCAACTGAAAGACCTCCTAGGGCTCGTGTTGAAGCACCTGCAGCTTGTCTTGGAGTAGGTTCAAAGTTGTGTAGAAGGTGGTGGTGGTGTTGAAAGAAGTTGGCTCATAGTAAATTCCTCAAAGTTCTTGGTCTTGTTGTGGCTCATGCAAAGACATTTTCTTGACATTTTCTTGTTGTGGCTCATGCAAGATATTTTCTTGACATTTTTTCTTGTGGCTCATGCAGTACATTTTCTTGGTCTTCCATTGGTTGATGATCGCTTTGGGATTGATTAGCTTCCTTACTTGGACATTTTCTTTGTTATGCCCAATTTCCTTACAAATGGAGCATTTCACAATATTTTGACATTGCTCTCAAGTTGACCAGTTTATTTGACACTTTCTTGCACTATGTCCAAGTAACTAACAATAAGAACAAGTGATCGACCCACCCCCTCTACCTAGTTTCTCGAATCCCAACAGTGTACGTTATCTTGATTCTCATTAGGTTCTGTCCTCCTCAATTTTTTGGCCTCCCAAATTTTTTTTTCTTCTTCCTAACCGGAGCAAGGATAGGTGGTAGCCCCTGCTTTTTTTTCCACATTGCGCATCCATGGATTGCATCCTGTATTGTTGTAAAGCTTGATGTACAATTTCTCTTATACCAAGCAGGACACAAAGTCCTCCACTTCCAAACCACTATAACACATGGTCGACATACCATGAACACATGGGATTCCAAAGAGCTCCCACCTTCTACAAGAACATGTCTTCTTTTCCATGTCAACTATGAACCTGTGTTCCCTACTTAAAACCTCAAACTTTGAGTTTCCTGTCCAGTAGGTACACAATGTGTGGACTCTATCTTGGTTTTCTACAATGACATGAATCTTAGGACATAACAAGCTTGTTTTTTCTTCATCTTATCTCTCAACACATGTGTTCTTCTCATCAAGATTGCCCTAATGTTCTCCAACATGGTGATTATAGGCTTATCCCTAGCTTCTAGGATTCTTTGCATTAAAACTCTCACATAAATTATTTAGCGTATATCACATTCGGCCATGTGCTAAAGTGTGACCTAGACCATTGTTGAGGTGGCTTTGCATTAAGCCACTTGAATGCTTCTACATCTATATCTTTTAAATTCTCCATACATTTCTCAAAAAAGCAGGATTTGAAGCCCTTGCACGCCCCACGCCTATCTTTCAATACAAGACCTTTGTGTATAAGCTTGAAGTTGTTATACAAATGCCTAACACAAAACCTATGCTCGAGTTTGGACACAAGAGTTCAAGTGCGGAACCAATCCCTATAATTAAACATTTAAACAATTAAACAATTAAGAGTTTAACATGATTCTTAAATTAAACAATACAAGCGGGTTGTAATATATTATAAACAAAGGTAAAAGGTAAAAAGTTCAAGGGTAATGTACCTTACGTTTTATCCGACATAAAACTCCAATGGTAGGAGTTGACCATTTTGATATCCTTCTTCAACAAATCAATAAACCACAACCAGATCGCTTGTTTTCACTTTCCACAACGGCATACACAAATGGATAAGTACAATTATTTCCATCTATGCCCACGATCGGTAATATCCCTCCCCAGACCTTTCAAATGGCGGCACCATCCGGCCCAATTATTGGTCTACACCCTTCTAAAAACCCTTTCTTTAATGGTCCAAGGCGGATGTACGTCTCGAAATCTATTAAGCTCATCCGTCATCAACTCCACAGTTGAACCGGGCTAGCCCTCCTTAATTCCTCACAATAATCATTCAACTGTTATCTTGCCTCCCTCCATACTATCGGCTTTAATGCCATTTGCTTAGCCACTGAAACACTTATGTATTGACACTTTTGCTTGGTTCGGCCAATTGTGTAATCGCTTGCATATGAGTATTGGACCTAAATTTCTCCAAATATTTCTTAGCAATGGACCTTTGCTTCGATTCATTTGTATTATAGAAAGTCCTATAACATTTGTGAATTTGGATTGTATGTCCTGCACCGGATTGTATTCTTGCCTTCACTTGGATATATAAACCATCCAATCACATCCATCCTTACACACTACCCTCACCCTATTCTTCTCACTTTTTAATGAGATATATAAACCATCCAATCACATCCATCCTTACACTACCCTACTTTATTCTTCTCACTTTGTTTGTAAACTTCTGCAATACTACTAAATGCCATCCCAATTTTAAACCTAGGGTCTTCCATACGGATATCTTTGTTAAATGTAAATTACAACTTTTTCCCCTGTTTCTTCATCACTTTCACCATCTAAACTAGCCAAATCATCATCACTTGCGGGAAACTTATCATTAAAATTCTCAATTCCTTCCACATCAATGGAGCGATCAACAACCCCTTTTCCTTTGTCATTTTTTTGTTATTTACACCACCCCATTCGGCATCCTTATCAATATTTGCATCAAACAAACCATCATCACCCGGATCATAATCAACGTCATAAAAATTATCATCCTTAGCAAATGACTCATCACTATCATCATCATCATCCCTGTATTTACCTCCCTTGTATTGACATCCCTGTATTGACTTGGCCCAACTACCTCATTTTGTAATCCTAAATCAACATCTATATCAAGTCCTAAATCAAAATCCTCCTCAACCTCGATATTTCAATATTTTTACTATTAGCCTTGATGAAGTAAAAGACAATAATTTGTTCACGAGACTAAACCCATCAACTCCTTATCATCCTTTATCGCACAAATTCATCCCCATTATGGACAGACTTTGTAGTAAAATTTATGGACCTTGGATCATAACCTAAAGTTTCAGCCATATCTTTCATCTCAATCAATGACCATTCATCTATATCACGCTTATCAAAAAATTCACATTTCCCCCAACATATTTGCCCCACTCAAATTGACCACCATGATGCACTTTAACGGTAAAAAAAGGGCCATCAACATCTGAAAAAGGTCAATATGACAAAAATAAATTATTTCTCCAAGTGGAGTGAACCACAAAGCACATGATAACAAAACACACACATATCAGTGCAGTGGAGAAAGAGAGAGAGAGAGAGAGAGTATGTCTAATTTTTAACACAACCCTAACAAAGCTGACAACTTAACATTTTGTAATGCAACATTCTATATCAAGTATAGGTGATTAATAAACCATTAAGCAGAACATAGGGTTAGTTTACCAAAGCAGAACATAGGTGATTAAAAAATCATGATGCATATTTGGGAAATCGAATACCAAAGCAGAAATGAAATAAAAAATTCTAGGGTTAGTTTACTTACCATAATTAGGGGCTCCATGATCATTCAACAACCTTAGAGACCGCATTGCATTCACTATTATTCTCGATTCACTATAATCTCCAAGTCTGAATGAAGAATTTGGTCTTGATGAAAAAACCCTACAAATCGCCTCCTTCTCTCTCCCAAGAAATCGCCAACTGATTCAATTAGAGGTTAGGAATTAATTTTAATTGATCACGTGAAACTCACGTGTATAAACTACGGTTTTGACCAAGGTTCATCTTGCAAAAACAAACAAATGTACAGGGTTTATTTTGCAATCGAAATGGCGGGAAATAAACTACGGTTTGACCAAGGTTGGTTTTGCAATACAAACAAATGTACAGGGTTTAATTTGCAATCAAAAAACGGCGGGAAATAAACTACGGTTTGACCAAGGTCGTTTTTGCAATACAAACAAATGTACAGGGTTTAATTTGCAATGAAAAAAAGCGGGAAAAATCAGTTGGAATGTGTAATGTCCACGTCAGCTGCCAACTGGGCAGCCAACTCATCATCACGTTAAAAAAATTAACTCCACTTTAACGGAAGGTTTGAATTGCAAAAAAAAAAGGTGGAGGTTCAATTTGTCGAAAATCAAAACACGAGGTTAATTTTGCAAAACACAAAATAAGTCAGGGTTTTTTTTGCAATTATCTCGAGTCCCGGGCATTGTATACTGTGCACAAATGCCACGACTTTCAAGGAACTTTGCAAATGGACCTGGACATTGTCCCTTTTCAGTAAATTTTCTGTAATATTCACCACCTCTATCTGATCTCACTATTTTCACTTTCTTATCTAACTGCCTTTCCACTTCATTTATGAACACCTCGAGGATGTTCACTGAATGAGACTTTTCATGCAGTAGATAAACGTAACCATAACGTGAGTAGTCATCAATAAAGGTAATGAAATACTGTTCGCCGCTCCAACTTGGAACGTCAAAAGGACCACAAATATCAGTGTGTATCAGCCCTAAGAGCTGAGTGCTTCTTGTGGCTGATTTCTTTACTGTGGTTTTAGTCTGCTTTCCTTTAATACAGTCCACACATACGTTCCAGTCACTAAAATCCAATTGAGGAAGAATTTCACTTTTCATCAACCTCAATAACCTTTCTTTGGAAATGTGACCCAATCTTTGATGCCACAAGTAAGCTGAACTTTCATTTGGTGTACTACGTTTAATGCCCACATTACTATCAACATGAAACAAAGATTCAGCAAAATCGTTGTTGAGATTTATACGATAAAGTGAGTCATACAACTTTCCTGACCCATAAAAACAATTATCTTTGTACAACAAAAAACTGCCCTTACAAATCTCAAAACGATAACCCATTATATCCAGCTTCCCTACTGAAACAAGATTTCGGGCACATTCAGGTACATAGAGACATCTTTCCAGGTTTAAATGACACCCACTGTCCAAAAGCAACCTATAAGTCCCTATGCCCTCTATTCTTGCCTTCATCCCATTTCCCATAAACAAGTACTGCTCATTTTCGTTTATGGGCTGGATCGTACTGAATCCCTGCACAACATGAGACACATGAGTAGTTACACCAGAATCTAACCACCAGGTATTAATAGGAACTTCTATAAGATTCAATTCGAAACACACAGAAACATAATATGTACCTTTCTTTTCGAACCATTCCTTTCGTTTAGGACAATCGGCCTTTACGTGTCCTTCTTTGTTACAGAAGAAACACCTAACTTTCTTTTTCTTGATTTGGCCCTCAGAAACCTTTATTGGGGCCTTATCACTTTTCTTGCCTTTGTCCCGTTTACCTGGTTTAAACTTGCTGCTGCTAGCACTATCATAAACTGTGAGGTGGATGGAGTGATCTTTTATTTTCTTTAATCTCCCTTCCTCCTGCACTAACATGGCCTTTAACTCTTTAAAGTTCCATTTATCTTTCATGGTGTTGTAATTCACCCGAACCGGCCAAATTCGGCGGAAGGGAATTCATTATGAACTGCGTAAGAAAGCTATCACTCACATCCATTCCCATAGTCTTTAACTTTGCTGCTAGGTTGGACATCTCTGTTACATGATCATGAATTGACTTTGACCAATCAAATTTCTTTGTAGTCAATTCACCCATTAGATTGCTTACAATGGATTTATCAGCAAGATCCGACTGGGAATATTCTTTAACCTTCAGCATGAACTCTCTAGCATTTTCAGTCTTTAGCATCGATGGCTTAATATTTTCAGTCATAGTCATTTTCATAAGGTTCAAACTCAGCCTGTTAGATCGCTCCCAAATCCTATAGATGGATTTGTCATCTTCTGAGCTAGTCTCTGTAATGGCTGCGGGCTTTTCATCTGATACTATAGCCATGTCTAGATCCATAACACCCAGTGTAAACTGGATTTGTTAAGACCAGTCTGTATAGTTTAGCCCGTTGAACTTAACAACTGAACTTCCTGATGCGAAAAGACTTAATGAGGCTGGAAAACATTATACATGCTCAACCATTAACGCTTTGAGTTGACTTTACTAAAATCAGAAACTGTCATGAACTTTAAGCATGTATTTAAGTTTACCTTTGGGTAAGCCTTAAACACATAAACAATTTAATCGATGTCATATAATAGAAACTTTAATGGATAATCATAGCACACAATAGTCAAATAGGTTGTCTATCTTTGGATATACACCACATTTAACCAAGGTACAATGATTAGTCTCTTTAATGATATAGACTAGTTGCAATGGTCCGTCTTTGGACGACCTTCTAGCAATTAGTCTATAAATCAATTGTTCAATCAACTTTTCTTGTCATTTTAGAGGCATCTCTGTACTCATGAACAACTGATATAAAATTAATTTAATGTATTAAACATTCCATTCAGTCAGGCCACTTTGGTGACTAACAAGCTATTAATGTCTTAACAATAAATTATACTTTCATATTTCAAGCTTTTAACAGAACAATAAATTTTAATTTTGTAAATAAAAACATAATATCCAATTTGTTCTGCAAATTTTCGGTAAAGCTTGAAATTCAACATAACCGGTGTTAAACACCCAATTAATATTGCGCAAAACTTTACTGCATAAAAATATAATTTTGCTCCGAACAGTACAAGGGCAACAAAATATTACATGTGCAATTACAGTACAAACTTTACAGTCAAAATATAATACACTTAATCGGAGAAATTATGAGTTCGCAACCTTAAGCTCTGATACTACATGTTATACTTTTATATATGCATGAGTTCAAACATAAAAAACATTTCATAGAAACTCATGATACTTTAATACACTCAAAATCTTAGAACACATAATTCTCACGATTTAATGTACAAAAATATGTAATGGAAACTAACCTGGATCCATGATTGTCGACTTTATTTTTCGGCAATTATGGAAGCAGTATTTTCGACCTTTCCTTGTACTTTAATTACCCTTTGATGGCGAAGAGAATTTCCTTTAATTTCCCATTTATTTTCGGAGACTATTATTTCCTTTCGTAACCAATTTCTCTTATTTTCTCTTACCGTTCTTTGGCCATTGCAGCAGATCCCTTAAATAGGGAATAGATCACATTACTATGAAGTCTCGTAGTGATTAAGAAATCTTAATCACTAAGAGTCCAAGCCGCCCACATGCCAAAATAAAGGAAATGACGTGTGGATGATCATTGACTTTGGTCAATGATCAATTTCTCTAATGGGAAATATATATATATATATATATATATATATATATATATATATATATATATATATATATCCATTATTATGTATATATTACGTACAATTTTAAAAGGCACAGGAAGAGGGAGTACCACTTTAAAACTCCCAAGCTTTAACATAATTTTATTCTCACTTAATCATCAAAGTGGGACACTTTACATGTTAAAACTTTATTTACCATTAATTCATATGAATCACATTACGAGATAAATCTATCATGGTAAGCTTGTCAATATATGCTTGCTGCAACATTATCTATGAGTTTGAAACAGTCAGATTTTCCAGCAAGAGCAGGTAGATGTAGTTGACAGTGCAGTAGAAATATTCCCATTATTTAGTTTCCATTATGACTTTGTAAGCCTCTTAGGGCAGGTACAATGGTAGGGGAAAATCAAACTCAAAATCAAACTCAATCCATTAAAAACTAATAAACTAATCTATTAGATACATATTTGATTTAAAACAAAAAAACACTCCCAATGATGGCACAAAATCCAACATATTTACATACTTCACTATTTTTATCTCAAACAACTTTACCTACCCCACCATCTTTATATCTATTAATTTAATATATTATTTCAATTTATATTAACACATAAATTTCATATTGCATAAATAATTAATTTCAAAATTATATAAAATATTTAAGTAGTAAATAATAATAATAATATTAATAATAAATAATACACAACTTAAAAATGGATTAATTAAAAAATGAAATTTGGAGAGAAAGAGGAGAGAGAGAAAACTTACAAATAAATTCAAATTTTGCAAAAAATTCATTTGGTATCCAAATGAGGCAAACCAAGTCTCTATTTGTAGATAAAAATGTGTATTGTTTTATATAAAAAACAAAATTAAAAAAATCTTTTTTGAATACCTTAACTGCCCTTAAACAGCAAATAAACAAAAAAAGCTTCTCAACCACTTTAGGCACTGTTGTGGAGATGCCACAAATTGAGAAGTTCTTCTACCGATACTTTTAATTTTAAATCACCTTTTGATTTATAGAAGATTTGCTAAGATTTACCATTGCAAGCCAAGATTTTTGGGAGATTGGTTTTAAAACCTCCGTTGTACTCTCTCTTATGATTGTCTTTGTGTGTGTGTGTGTGTGTCTGTGTGTGTTCTCTCTTCCTCCTTATTGTTAATTTGATCCATCTTTGTCTGACAGGTTAGTGCCCCCTACCATACAATGAAAAGGTCCATATAAGCTAGCTCTTAACAAATATATGCAGTACTGTCATGAAGTTGACTTGGGGGTATTTAAAAACATTACAAAGTGGGAACTAGCATGTGTTGACAATATAAACATAACAAATGGTAAAATACTTCTCATTATTGGCGCTTGACATGTACCACTCAATTTGATTGACGCGTGCAGCTCACGTGCCAAAAAAATTGCATGGAAAGAATGTAAATCGGAACCATCGAACCACGGAACTGAATCAAACCAAATTAACCAAACCAGTCGGTTTGGTTCGGTTTTGGTCGAAAACGGTTCGGTTTCGGTTTCAAGAATTGAAAAACCACGCTGTTCGGTTCGGTTCACGGTTTTTGATATCGAACCAAACCACCCTATATATTTTTATTTATTTATTATATAATATATATTATATTACATTTATTAACGATTTTGAACCTTTGATTTATTCATTATATATATAGACGGATACTAAACCAAACAAAATCTTAATTATTGGAAAACTATTATTTCTTCAATTTTTTGTGTTTATTTTAGAATTTGTATTGTTTTATTTATGATAATTTGTTGTTAGTAGATTATTTCCTAATTTTGATGTTAATTACAAATTAAAATATTATTTTTATTGTTATTTTTAATGTTGGTTAATTTCATAAAAAATAATTTATATAAACCACAAAACCGAACCAAACCAAACCAAACCAAGTGGTTCGGTTCGGTTCGGTTCCAAGTCTTACTCGGTTCGGTTCGGTTTGAGATTTTTAGAACCACTAGGAGGTGGTTTGGTTTGTGGTTTTGACATAAACCAAACCAAACCGAACCACTTACACCCCTAGAAAGCACGTTGGCACGATTCTGGTTTTGCGGCGTCGTTTCCTTTTTTTTGTTTTTATTCTTTAGTTTGCTTTTGTGTGTGTGTTTTAACTTTTGGGTAAAATTCTGGCATGTCTATTTTTTAAAGTTTTTAATCCTAAAAGTTCATCATTATTTTTTGTAATCGTAAAAAACCACTTTTCGAAATATTATTCCAAAAATACTATCGTCTTCTTCAACAGCTCCGATAATAAACTTTGCATTCGAAAATCATGATTGTGCGCAACGAAACGAGGATCGACATGTCCCGTCAGGTCGAGGGGACAACACCCCTTCGTGAGGTTTCGGGGGCAACGTTCCCAAAAGGTAAACGAGTTTTTTGATTTATGAAATACGAAACTATAATGGAAGTTAAAAGATTTTTTAGTTGGGACAAAGACGGAGAAGGAGAAAGAAAAAGACTTACGATGGAGGAGATGGAAGACGAAGGTGGAAGACGTAAACTGATTATTTATGTTTTTTTATCACAGTGTAAAAATGAATTAGAAAATATTTTTACACCGTGTTTTAAAATTTAATTTCCTAGTCTATTTTTGAATTGTGGTTCATAAATTTCATTGCATTAATTTTTATACCGAGGTTCAAAGTTTAATTTCCTAGTCTATTTTTGAACCGCTGTTCATAAATTTCATTACATTAATTTTTGTACCGCGGTTCATAAATTTCATTGTATTAATTTTTACACCGTAGTTCAAAGTTTAATTTCCTAGTCTATTTTCGAATCACGATTCATAAATTTCAGTGCATTAATAAAAAAATAATCCTCTCGTGCGATGCGGGGGAAGTATATTAATACAATAAAACTTATTTTTTGTTACTTCAATGCATAAAAATTAAACAAATAGTTACAACGTAAAAATGATAAATAAGTGAATTTAATTATAGAGTATTACATGAATTTAAAGTTATTATAAATTGAAATACTCATTCTATGTTTAAACACAACATCGATCGTTGAACCTATATGTGTTACTATCGTTAATCTATATTTTTTTTTATTTTGACGTAAATAAATGTTTTTGTTTGTTATATTCCCTCCGTCCCTAAATTATTATTTTTTTTTTTTTGTCAATCTCAAAATAATTGTCTTGTTTGAAACTTACCTTTTTAGAATATCATTTTTATCATTTTACCCTTACTTTTTCACTCTACTTTAATTATAGGCCACATACATATGGACTTTAAAGAAAAGTACACATTAAACCAATATAAATAATCAAGTCAATTTATTTTTCTTAATCCATGTGCCGAGTCAACTAGGACAATAATTTTGTGATGGAGGGAGTAACTATTTTGAAACTTTTGAATTGAACTACAAAATTTTAGATCTGAAATCTATGGTGTTTGACATTATGGATTCAGAATATGATTTTGCACTCTTTTATTTCAACATAAAAGAAATGTTTTTTTATAGTTATTTTGAATCTAATAATAACAATGTCAAATTTTTTACATTCTTATTAGAGGTGGCCTTCTGTAAGACGGATCTATTCAAATTAAATGGGGTAAAATTTAGAAATCTCAATGCAATTCCTTAGTTTTTGAAAATTACAGCACCACCCTTCATATTTATATATGCAGAGTGTCATTTTTTACTATTAACAGTGTCACTTTATAGTATAAAATGTGTCACTTTTGGCCTTAGAAGTGTCACTTTGCATTTTTAATGAAAATTATAATTTTCCCTAAAAATGTGTTACTTTTTAGGCTTAAATGTGTCACTTTTAGTCTTAAATGTGTTACTTTCAATTTGAAAAGTGTCTCATTTTTTTATAAATAAAAATCATTACATTTGATATTAAAGTGTTATTTTATAACATTAAAAGTGTCATTTTTTTTAGAATTTAATGTGTTACTTTTGATCGTACAAGTGTCATTTTGCCTTATAAATAAAAATCGAGTGTTACTTTTTAGCATTGAAAAATATCACGTTTTAGTATTTAATGTGTCACTTTTGGCAGTCAACGTTAGTTTTAAAGTGACACTTTAATTTTAGTATTAAGAGTGTCACTTTTTAATATTAAATATGTCACTTTTTAGTATTAAGAATGTCACTTTTTAGTATTAAGAATGTCATTTTTTAGTATTAAGAATATTACTTTGTATTTTAATGAGAATTATAATAAATTTCACTTTATAATGTCACTTTTAACATTACAATGTGTCACTTTTGTGTTTTCAATGTGTCACGTTTGCTTTAAATGTGTCATTTAGTATTTCGTCAAAGTCCGTTAGGACCCGTCAAGTATCCCAAGACAATTGATACCAACGTATGGTTAATGGAGCTGACAAATGATTAAATTGCAAGGCGTGAAAAACATAAGAATTTCGGCTGCAAACATTGAAAGTGTACAGGTACTGGAGCAAATAAAAGAATTTCTCATTAAAAAGCATTAAAACTAAATAGTCTAAGACAAGTAGTTTTGATTTTTGAACTCCCAATCGCCATATGCTAAACTTTTAAGGGAAGCACATGACCAACTTAGCTCATATGTAATTATTATTTTTATTAACATGTTTATTTATTAACTCGCGAATTTTTAAATAGAGCTCTGTACCGTCCTACACAAGTCTTTGCCTTCTTATTAAGGGTGTGAATATATGCTAGCTATCATTTTTCTTTTTTAATAAACTCTTTCTACTGGTTTTTTTAGAGGTTCGTTTTGATTGAATGTGAATGAAGAAATACAAATTGCCACATATAATTGAGGATGTTAATTACCCATGATCACGTAAGATCAAATCTACAGTTGCATCAGTGATGCTCTAAACTTTACAATCCCCAAATCATGGGTTTTATAATGAAAAATGATTAACAACAACCCTATAGGATAATTAGATAATAAAACAACGTAACACCATTTAAGTGGTAAAATTACTTCACTACCCCTCTCCACATTTAAACTATACAACCCCATCATTAGCTCCATAAAACAAATACACTCCCTCCCTCCCTCCCCCCTTCACGTAATTTTGATTACTTGTCATTATTGATTTGTTTTCCATTGTTAATGCATGATATCGTCTGTGAATTTGATTGATTTTGATTCGATTTATTTTTTCTTTTCAATTACAAACAAAAAACCGTTGATTTTCATTTTTTTCAATTCCAGACAAAATAACCGTTAGGGCTTAGTGGATGTTTTATGTACCGCAAGTGTGTAGCGGCTGTTTCAAAAAATTCTTTTTTAAAATTAAATTCTTATGTAATGTGTGTGTGTGTGTATAGTCTCATTGAGTTGGAGAGGTTGGTTGGTTGGTTGGGGAGAGTAAATGAACGGTGGGTATCTATTAAATATTAAAAAAAAAATACTTAGATCATTTTATATATTAAATAGTGTTACGTTTAGGAATACCGGTGTTACGTATAAGATCACTCTAACAAAAATACCATGTTTATAACTATTCTACAACTAAACCTCAGGAACCGGGTGGTGCCATAATTATGCTTGCATTGATGGGCAAAAAAGGAATTGGGTTTAGAATGCTTGGGAACAGTGATAAAGGTCAACATAGCAATAGCATGACGGGTACCCTGCCTTCAACAGCTTTGCCTCCATAATTGCCGAAAAAACCCTTAAATTCCACATATTACAATTGTAGGTCAATTATGTTCAAAATATAAAACACAAGCATATCCATTAACTATTAGCCTTGTACAACCAAAACAGGGCGATCTTAGTATTTATTAATAAGACCCGGGGGCAAAGTTAAAGAAAGAGCCCTTATTTAATTAACAAACGTGATATTCATACATAAGTGACTCAAGTCATAACATATTCAAAAGTCAAGAAAATATTAAGACTAAACTATCATAATAGTATCTAACACATGTTGCAAATGTTAACAACAACAACATCGACAAATTGGACTAGAAAATAAATGGAAACACATATATGGAGTAACTAGGTTACAAGGAAAAAACAAAGGCTAACTCTTTAACTTTTTTGTTCTAACTCTCAGTTAGACTTAGAAAGACATAAATAAATATAAAAAATTGTTATATAAAAATCTAATTCTTGAAACCGAGAATAGTTAATAGTCAAAATCTTTTTTTTAATAGCTAGAATGAGTTTCGGAGGATGAAGTTATAAATGGATAAATAAATAATAAATTAATAGTTTATTAGTGATATACTATACATAATGAATCAATGAACATGAGGGAAAAAATATAGGGAAAAATACTAAAAAATTCGAGAATGAATTTTTGAAAGAGACTTTTGGAATTTAATAGTAATAATATTGATGAAGATAATAATATTACTATTATAATAATAATACTATTGTTATAATAATAATAATAATAATAATAATAATAATAATAATAATAATAATAATAATAATAATAATAATAATAATAATAATAACTGTATAATAATAATATTCAATGTAATTTACATGACATAAATGAAAAGAAAAATGTTTCCTTTCAAATAAACCTTCATACCCTAACGATGTTAGTAGAAACGTTAAGTTTTGGACTTTTTGGTAGTAAAAGTTAAAATTTTGAGACTTTTTGGATAGAAGAATTATTTTTGAAACTTTTTGGATATGAGAAATTTATAGTGAGACTTTTTGGTATTTTTTTAATATTGAAATGAATGAAATTTAAATTTCCAAAATGATTCAGTCAATGAACAAACAAAAATTTAAGGTAATAATGATGTGTTAATTCATAGAAACAAACAATATAATTAGGAAATTTATAAAGAACTAATTACTAAAGAACATACCACGATAATTGATACCACTATCGGGCCCAACCCAAGCACAAAATTGATCATTTGTAATTGGCAAATTGATTTGAAATTGGCAATTTGATTTACTTTTTGTTCGGACTCTTGCGGCTGATGTTAATGCCGATTTCTTGCCAATTGGAGTATTATATTGGTAATTTGATTTGCTTGTTGTCTTGGCAATTAGGCTGTAACTTGCCATATATTGTATTGGCCCAATTTCTTGCTTGCCGATGTTGCTGTCCTCGAGGCCTCTTTCTAATTGCCTCTTGCACTTCCAATTAGGCTAGAAATTACTAATAGAGGTAACCAATTGGGCTTGGGCCCCCTAATAGTCTAGGCCCTGGGCGGTTGCCCTGCCTGCCCTTACCCAGGGCAAGGAAAGACTGCGTAATTCTTGATTAAAATCTGAAAAATAACAGTCAGATTGGTCCAGGAAGATTATTTCTTCCTAACCATCGTCAGCTAACATTAAGTGAAGAAAAATCAACTTATGACAAAAAAATCTCCGACTGCATAACCCAAACCCTGAAGAGTCTTTAGACATTTTTCACGCTGGTTGTGATGGGCTCAACTTATGCTCGGTCTTATGAAACAAGACAAACAAAAGGATCCTAAACTAGACCATGAAGACACACGATAGAGAAAGGGAAGGGAAGAGAAAGAAAGATTTGTTGTTTGAGTAAACTGCTCAAAATCTGCTGCTTGCATTTTTCCACTATTACCGAAGTATATATAATACAAATACACATGATTAGAAAGAAGACTAATTACATACATAGAATCTTGGTATATGTAAAGACAAAAGATGGACCACGCAAGCCAAGCGTAGTTGGTCGAAGCTGCATCTTGGTTGTAAGTAGTTGCATCCTACGAAAAGTGAGACATTTAGTGCAGATATCTGTAACCTGATCACGAGTGGAGATGTAACTTAGATGAAGGACGAAACCATATTGTTGTAACTCACGAACAAAGTGGAAGTCAATCTCTATATGACGAGTACGAGAATGAAAGATTGGATTTCAAGACTTATGGATTGCTGATATGTTGTCACAGTGAAGTGTAGGAGCTTGTAAGTATAGACCACGTTTGCGATATGGAAAGGAGAACCATTTTAATTCTGCTGTCGTTGTGGCCAAATCGTGATATTTAGCCTCGCTACTTGACTGGGAGACTGTGGTTTGCTTCTTAGATGTCCATGCTAGCAAGTTTGGTCCTATGAACACATAAGCACCTGTGGTGGATTGTCTATCAACAGAGGACCCCGCCCAATCAGAATCAGAGAAGGCTGACAAATGAATATACGGAGATGCTTGGTAGTACAGACCATGACTAACAGTCCCTTTTATGAAACGAAGAATTCACTTAACAACTTGTAAATGTGATGTCCGACAAGCGTGCATATGCTGGCACACGTGATTTACTGCAAAAGAGATATCGGGACGGATTAAGGTTAGGTATTACAAGCCCCCGACCATACTTCGATATTTAGTTACATCGGGTAAGGGATCACCGTTGGTGGAATCAAGATGGGAACCAGCAATCATGGGTGTATGGGCCAACTTACACTCTTCCATGTTAAATTTTCGAAGAAGCAGCTCGGAGGCATAACGAGATTGTCTTAGGTTGAGGAGAGATTTTGTACAAGAAGTTTTAATGCCCAAAAAGAAACCCAACAGACCTAGGCGACGACCTTCGAATGTGTCACATATTTGATCAAAAACTCTGTTAACAGCCACAAAAGATGACCCAATAACAAGGATATCGTCGACATACACCAGAATTGCTACCATTTCCGAACGAGAGTGACGGATGAACAAGGAACTGTCGGACTTGCTGTTGAAGAAACCGAGGGAAACTAAGAAATCATGAAGCCTCTGAAACCACGCCATCGGTGCCTGTTTGAGGCCGTAAATAGCCCTATGTAATTTGCAGACATGATTTGGAAAGAGAAAATCTTTAAACCCAAGTGATTGGGCCATATAAACATCCTCGTGTAGAATGTCATTAAGAAATGCATTTCGAACATCTAGTTGTTCAATAGGCCATTGTAGACACCCCAATTTCGTACCCCTGGTATGTGACTGACATAAAATATCAAGAACTGTTAAAACTTAACAAATGTCGAGTTGCAGGAGTCAAAAATGCGAAAGAAAAAGCAGGATGCGCGAAACAGTGAACTGCAGGGGAGTAAAGTGACAAATTTTCAAACTTCAAAAGCAGCTTGGTGCCGCCAATGAAGCCCATGGTGCCGCACCAAGCATTGCCTTGGCCGCACCATGGGATTTCCTGTGCGTCTCTCTCAGATCAAATAAGTACAAGTCTTAAAGCGCAAGGTACAAGCTGCTGATGCACAGGCAACAAACGCACAAATTCCAGCCGTGTCCTCATCCTCTACTATAAATAGAGGGTCCCGGCCTCTCATTCCAGTTGCTCATTTTACGCGATAGAAAAATCGCAGCGAAGCTCTGCTTCTGCGATTCCTCCGATAGGTTAGTACGAGAGGTGCGAGATAGGTGAGTGGAAGCCCCTATAGTCTCCAAACCCCGTCCAAACTCTGCCAAATCAAAAACCCATAGGTTATAAGTGATCCCTAGCCTAGTTGTTAGGTATCCACCTCAAATCCCCAGTCCAAAAATCCCAAAGTAAGTCGTTACTCTGCCCGAGTAACGAGCTAAAAAGTCAATAAATTAAGTCTAGGTTCCGCCCAACCAAAAAGGCCAAAACCTACCCAAATAAAGCTGTCACTCTGCCCGAGTTGATAAGCCCACACTTCAAAAATCAACACAACAACACACACACAAACAACAAAAAAGACTCCCTCTCCTCGAAGGACACACCGCTCTAAAGGTAAAACCTTTAAGAGCGTTGTTATTTTTATTTATTTACATTTTCTGTCTTTTTATTTTCAAAAGTTGTTATTTAAATCCGGCGCAATGTAGCCAATATAAGCCGTTGTGCTGCCCGGATTAGATTAGGAAATATTATGTAAAAGAGCCGTTATAATGGCCAAATATTCTTGAATATGTTTGTAATTATTGGAAGGAGACGGCTGCGAGTCCGTAAATAATGTAGCCACGAATGTATCTGTTTAAATTTCCCTTGTCAAAATAAGACCTTATTTAATTGCTAGATAAATATAACAATGAGCATACTTCAGCCAAAAACGTTTTGAGACCGAAAGGGCGAGTTGGGTGCCTAGCACCTTCCCAACTCGTAACTTAGCCCCCGAACCCGCTTTCTAAAATCTCTGGTTTTCTTTTCTGGTTTTCCTTTATTCTTGCCTTAAAATAAAGGTGGCGACTCTAAAACTTTCAGATCCAGTGGGGCCTCGCAACATTCCCTCTTTGCACTTTCCTGTTCTCCCCTAAAAAAGAGAGATACGGGAATGGAGGGGTGATGTATTCCCATATCCTGGTATCCCCTAAACAAGGGATAACTTGATGCGGGAAACCCATAGCTCCCATAGTGATCTGAATGGGCCATAAGGCTATTTTCAATAAATCCATAAGTGGGGGCGTCGCAATATCCTTTCTTGCACTTCTCTATTTTCCCCTAACGAAAACAGGGGAGAATGGGAATGGAAGGGTAATGCATTCCCATATCCTGTTATCCCCGAAATAAGGGATAACTTGACATGAGGAAACCTTTAGTTCCTATTTTGGATATAAAATCCACTCAAGGCAACCGAGGCACATTCCAACGTGCTAACATAGACAGCACTCCTCTCGCACTTTGGATTTCGTCTTCCCCTAAACAAGGGAGGGTGGAACGAGAGCAGTGGTGTCCCGCATCCGCACGTACGCGCACCCCTATCCAAGGGCGCGCGGGGCGCGGGTCGCACCTTGGGAACCTCACAGCCATCCACGAGAATGAGCAAAAGCAAGAAGAGTTCACATTGTCGATGGCTTGACAACCGGGCTAAAGATCTCGCCATAATCAACTCCCTCCTGTTAAGTGTAACCTTGAGCCATTAAGTGAGCCTTGTGGTGCTCAATGATGCCATCGACGCGCCGTTTGATTTTGTAAATCCATTTGCTTCCAACCACATTCAAACCTGGAGTACGAGGAACAAAGGACCAAGTTTGATTTTTATGAAACGCATTGAGCTCATCGTGCATAGCATACTGCCCGTGAGGTAGAGGAGAGGCCTGTTTGAATGTTCGAGGCTCAAAATTAATGGACTCGGTGGTGATCACCGATAAAGCTTCGGGCAAGGGATGCTTATAGATAGGATCATTTATGCTTTTAAATTTTCGGGGAGGAATAGAATCCTCACTACTGGAATCATCACGAAGGGCACACAGAACTGGACTGTGAGCGAAGGTAGGATGATCGCTTTGAGTGACTACTTGTGGTGGTGATTCGGGTGTGTTTGCAACGAGTTGAGATGAGGATGACAGTGTAGGCTGATTAGGGGTTGGTGTAAGGAGAGCAGGAGTTGCTTGAGCACGAGAACTAGAAGGTGAATTCCGAGTTGGACTGGAGTTGAATATGGTGCGCACCAGTCCAATGTCTGGACGAGTGGGCTGAGATGGATGTCCATGATGAAGAAGAGGGCTTGTCTGGTAAAATGATAGAGAATTGATATATTGAATCGGTTGGCAGGTGCTAGAATTATTACCTGTAAAAGTAGATAATCGAGCGAAAGGATAACATGATTTGTTAAACAATACAAGTCTATAAATGTACACCCGGTTAGTTACCATATTGACGTAACGATAACCTTTCCGAAAGGTGTCATATCTAAGAAAAACACATGGTTGTGACTTAGGCAGTAATTTGTGTTTCTTATACAGGACTAAATGAGGAAAACACACACACCCAAAAGTTTTTAGAAATTGGTAGTCAGGTACCCGTTGCAACAACTTTTGATATGGGGAAATGTATTTCAACTGACGCATTGGAAGACGATTGATGAGAAAAACCGCAGTGGTGAATGCTTCAAGCCAAATTTTTTGAGGAACCAAAGATTGACATAATAAGCGAGACCCATTTCTACTATGCCTATGTTTCCGTTCTACAACCCCATTTTGTTGCGGATTATAGGGACACGTAGATTGGTGACGAATACCATGTTGCTTGAGAAAAGAAAGGAAATGTATACTCATGAATTCACCACCCCCATCGGTCTGAACCGTTTTAACAGTATGAATGGCGTAAATTTTTGTAGACAATTAATTTTTGACTTTTGTTTTAAAAGTAGCAAAAACAGATGCTACGTCCGATTTGTTAACTAAAGGAAAAATCCATACATACCGAGAGAAATCATTGACACTACTCAAATAAAATCGAAAACCAGAATTAGATATAATTGGGGAGGGTCCCCATACATCTACATGAAACATGTCCAACGGTTTCAAGGAATGGAAAGTACAAGACACTTTTAGTCTCTTAATGTATAAGCCATTATGAAAGTGTGTCACTTTCGGTTAAGATTAAAGTCGTAATAGAAATTTGGTCATCCTTTTGCCTATTAAAGAAAGGTAATACCTATCATATTCATCTATCACACGTAAATTAACTCATTAGGGTTTTTAAGCCAAAAGGGAGAAACTGTATACCGTCTTCGCTTCGCTATTATACTATAGATTCTGGATCAAGAGCAAGTTACTAGAAGTAACATGTCATTATAAGGTATTTTAATTAAGATTATTGTGTATGATATTGTGATTGTCATGAAATTCAAGATTTAGGGTTTAAGATTAATAACTTGCAGAATATCCTCATCCTACATCGAGTAGCTAGATGTGGAAAATGAATGTGTTTTTTCTAGGGAAAATTGTGGGCTGGTACACTTTTCCCTCAAGTTCAGCGTTCTTTTTTTCAACCGTTAAAATCCATTTTTGAAATATTGTTCCTAAAATACCTGGTTCGTCTCATTCCACAGCTCCAATCAACACTTTAAGTTCGAAAATCACGATTGTGTGCAACGAAACTAAGATCGACCTCTCTTGAGTTGATGAATTTTCAGTAGGAACGAAAGTAGAGGATGAGGATGAAGAACAAGGCTAACGATGGAAGAGATGGAAGAAGAAGACGAAGGACATGGTCTGGTTCATTATGATTTTGCATCGCGGTGCAAAAATGTGATGCAGCGCGATGCAAAATTGGATAAGGGATTTAAATTGATGTATCGCGGTGAAAAAATTGATGCAGCGTGGTGCATTTGAATGAATAATCTGTAGTGGGCCTCAGGCTTATTAAGGGGTATCGTTGTCTTTTTGTCCACAAATTTTTTTTTTCCGGCTGAAATAAAACGCGGTACTAGAGTGGACTAACCCGAATTTACCCCTTTTTTTATATAAGGTGACTAGATCTTCATGCTCGTGCCTATGACACGGTGCTTGTATATTTGATTTTGTCAATTGAAATAATAGTGCCTAAACAGAAGGTGCGATTTAAAAAAAATGTTATAATTGAGGGGTACATTGCTTCAAGTTATAGTTGAGGGATTGATGTTTTATAAGAGGTGATTGTTCAAAAGATTAATCGCAGGGCGTGACTTTGTAAGATGAAGATAAAACATATGAAGAAGAAAAATGGGTGACTGTTCATAATATTAATTGTAGGGGATGACTTCTAATAGGGAAAGAAAAAATAGGGAGTTAAAATAGATAACTACTCGAACATGTGAATGTGAGGGTGAATCTCAACCTTTAAATTTTTTTTAAGATAATTTAATCTCAACCTCTGAATAACCCTAGTTAATCACCTAGCTGTTTTATAATATAGAATCACCGATTACCACTGGCCATGAACAACATATATGAACTTTTTGGTAGACTTGTGATAGACCAAATGAACCAAAGATACTAGATGATTAATGGGATAATGTGTAGGTTATACGTTGTGGACTGGGTTTTAAGTACATGAGAGTGTAATTGCAATACCCCAATCCCACGTCGAGTCGATTCGGGACTTGTGTGTGATTTATAAGATAGTCATGCACTACTACTGGGCACCAACATCATCCATGGATTTTTGGATAGGCTTGTGGTGGGCCTAATGACCTAAGGTGCTGCGTGCTCAGTGAACCAGTGTGTGGGCTACACGTAGCGGACCGGGCTCTCGGGCTCGAGTCATTACAAATGGTATCAAAGCGGGTCCCGGCTGAAAATGTGGGAACAAAGTGTTGTGCGAACCAAAGTGCTATACCGTAGAAGGTGGGAGTCACCTTTTGACCCCCGTACGAGCCACCTCTTGAATCCTGCATCGCACAGGTTACGATTTGGCCTTGACGAGAACGTCAAGGATTTAAGTGGGGCAGATTGTAATACATCAATCTCACATCGGGTAGATGTGGGACTTGTGTGTGATTCATAAGGTAGTCATGCGTTACTACTGGGCACCAACATCATCCATAAACTTTTAGGTCGACTTGTGGTGGGCCTAATGACTCAAGGTATTGTGTGCTCGGTGGACCAATGTGTAGGCTACATGCAACGGATTGGATTCTCGGGCTCGAGTCGTTACTGTAATACCCCCATCTCATGCCGGCCTAGGGAAAAATTATAAAAGGTGTTAATTAAGATTATGTGTAGGCCAAAATGATGTTTAATTTAGTTTCTTTTTTATTTTCAACATGCATCTTTACTCTATAATTAACACATACCGACTAGTCAGATACTAATGATTATTTATTTGCTGAGTAACAAGTGTTACAAACATGTCAACCAAAAGAGACAAAGTCAACAATTTTATGTTGGGGGTTGTTAATTTGAAAAGAGAGATGTAGGGAAAACTTGAATTTAAAGAATTTATTGATGATTTGCTTCTCAAAATGTTAGACCACGATCTAGATATCTTCATTGATCATTTGATATTTACTTGGCGTTTCTAGGTTCGCAAGTGTTTCATTTAATGAAAATTAAAATTTAGGTCGTTGACAAATGAGCTTACATTGCAATTTGACTATGAACATTTTATTTTCATATAAATTAGTTTTTTCATTCGTGCGTTAAAGTAACGTACGACATATGTTTTTTTTTTAACTAAATTATATAAAAGCAAAATAAAGAATGAAAACAATATTAAAAGAATGAATTGAAGGAAACTGTTTAAATATAAATATATAATTGTAAGACTAACATTGTAGATTGTGAAAATTTTTCTTTTACGCAATATTTATTGTTTATTTGTTCCCTTATCATCGATATTCCATATCAATATCTTCATAATGAGTTGTTAACCTTGAAGCTACGATATATAACTGTCTTTGACTTCTATTGATTTCTTCAATAAGAGTCTTATAAGTGATATTGATTGATGTTAACTCTTGTTAATTACTATTGCTTACAATACAATATAAATTTCCTTTTATGGAACTTGAAAGACAACGTGATATGTGATGGAGTCAATGAAATTTTTAGGATAAAACCCAATAAAATAAGTATTAATTTTTGTATAACGTATTCTTCATGATTTGAAATGCATTAAAAATATAATTATTTTAAATTTTAAATTTTTAGTTGTTAATAATCATAGATTATAGCAAAAAATGCATAAGGTGAGATTATTTACTAAATAATAAATATCATCAATAGAAAAAATGGCATGAATAAGACGTATTCAACTTAATAATACAAAATTTAAAATGTAGCACACACAAAAAAATGTTACATTAAGAAGAGACAATGCATTTTCTTGCTTAGAATAACATAAACAAAATTATTTGAACCATTTTCATGATTTCTAGAATAAACACTTCACTACTAGAAACAGTGCCTTCAGCGACGGAATTCTTAGCGACGGAAATTTTCCGTCGCTAATTAACTGAATTTTTTTAGCGGCGAATTTTACATCACGAATTGACCATCGGCGGCGAATTTAGCGGCGGCGAATTTTCCGTCGCTGAAGGCACCTTAGCGGCGGAATCAGCGGCAGAATTAATCATTAGCGACGGAATTGAACATCACGAATTTATCAGTGACGAATTTTTCGCTTCTTTAGCGGAATTTTCCGTCGAATATTTCAAATTAATTTTATTTTATTTTCAGCGACGGAAAATTCGTCGCTAAATTTTCCGTCGCTAAAGGATTTTAAAATTAATTAAAATTGAATTTAAAATTCCGTAAAATTCGCCGCTAAAGGCTTTTAAAAATTAATTAAATTTGAATTTCAGCGACGGAAAATTCGTCGCTAAAGGCTTTTAAAAATTAATTAAAATTGAATTTCAAATGATTTTAAATTCGTCGCTAAAGGCGTTAAAATTTAATTAAAATTAAATTTGAAAATTCGTCGCTAAAGGCTTTTAAAAATTAATTAAAATTGAATTTCAGCGACGGAAAATTCCGTCACTAAAGGCGTTTAAAATTTAATTAAAATTGAATTTCAGCGACGGAAAATTCCGTCGCTAAAGGCGTTTAAAATTGAATTTCCGTCACTGATAATGAAAAATTAAATTGAATTCTAATTAATATAAAATATCAAAAATATATGAAATTAAATTGAAATTAAATTAAATTAATATTTGAAATGTTAATTTAATAATATAATATCAATAATTAAAATGATTAGCATCAATATAATTACAAAAAATAAAACATTCAAATTACAACTTAACGTAACTTAACGTTAACTTAAATTGAAATTAAATTAAAATAATATTTGAAATGTTAATTTAATAATATAATATCAATAATTAAAATGATTAACATCAATATAATTACAAAAAATAAAACATTCACATTACAACTTAACTTAACGTAACTTAACGTAACGTAACTAAACTTAAATTGAAATTAAATTGAAATTAAATTAAAATAATATTTGAAATGTTAATTTAATAATATAATATCAATAATTAAAATGATTAGCATCAATATAATTACAAAAATTAAAACATTCACATTACAACTTAACTTAACGTAACGTAACGTAAACTTAAATTGAAATTAAATTAAAATAATATTTGAAATGTTAATTATAATATCAATAATTAAAATGATTAGCATCAATATAATTACAAAAATTAAAACATTCACATTACAACTTAACGTAACGTAACTTAACGTAACTTAACGTAACTTAACTTAACTTAACTTAACTTAACTTAACGTAACATAACTTAACTTAGTTTAACGTAACGTAACTTAACTTAGCTTAACGTAACGTAACTTAACTTAGCTTAAACGTAATGTAACTTAACTTAACTTAACTTAACGTAACTTAACTTAGCTTAACGTAACGTAACTTAACTCAACTTAAACGTAACGTAACTTAACTTAACTTAACTTAGCTTAACATAACGATGAACCATTATAACATGAAACACGATACGTCTATTAGCGAAATGGTATAATGGAGTACGATAGACCATTATAACATGAAAACACGCTACGCCAATTGGTGAAATGTTATAATGGAGTACGATTGACCATTATAACATGAAAACACGCTACGCCTATTGGCGAAATGGTATAATGGAGTACGATTAACCGTTATAACATGAAAACATGCTACGCCTATTGGGGAAATGTTATAATGGAGTACAATGAACCATTATAACATGAAAACACGCTATGCCTATTGGCAAAATGTTACAACTTAACGTAACGTAACGTAACTTAACGTAATGTAACTTAAATTAAACTTAACTTAACTTAACTTAACTTAACGTAGCGTAACTTAACTTGACTTAAGCGTAACGTAAGGTAACTTAACGTAACGTAACTTAACTTAGCTTAAGGTAACGTAACATAACTTAGCTTAACGTAACATAACTTAACTTACCTTAAACGTAATGTAAGTTAACTTAACTTAACTTAACTTAACGTAACTTAACGTAACATAACATAACTTAACTGAACTTAAGTTAACATAACTTAACTTAACTTAACTTAACTTAACTTAACTTAGCTTAACGTA
>CM028380.1:146975708-146981862 GCA_013146195.2 Codonopsis lanceolata
CCTTGAAACTAACCCACTTCGATTAAATAATACCCCTAGTATTCGCATTGGCAATAACAGTTACACTAGAAATGATATGTGTTGCTAATCTTATAGCATTACAAATATGAATGAGATTTTTTCTTTGGGAATATTTTGCATTATAAAGTTCTAGCAACTAATTAGTGGCAGAACATATTTGAGATTTTTTTTATTCTCTGATCGTGGATTGATTTAATTTTGTATTGGGAATATTTTGCGGAAGATTCATTTTGTAGATAATTTGATGTTAAATCTAATATACATCATCTTTTCTAGCATTTAACTGATTTGAGGATCTCATTTACTGGATCAATTTTATAGCATTATTGAGGTTAAATTCTTGTTCTGTAATCAAGTAAACAGTTATTTGGTTAGGTGACAGTAAGGTTGAAAGAACCATGGGGGAGTCAGGTGGTGTTGATTTTAGTGGGGTGGTTTTCAGCACATGTCACCAACTAAGACACATGTAGATTATGAGCTAATTAAATGGAAAATTTAGTTGTTACATTGAAAGGATTCGGAGGAATTCGACCGCTGATCGAGTTATTGTTCAAAATGCCTACAGTAGCAAAGATAAGTAAAAATATCAAGGAAAGGAAAGGAAAAAAAATAACAAGGAAAGGAAAACAAAGGAATTATCCAAGTTAGAGGCAGCGTGTGCGTTCAAGATCTAGTCACATATTTTTAACACTCTTCGAGTTGGAAAATGATTTGGCTATTGGACCTAATATCTGGTCCTCGTTGACATGTAGTCTGGTTCTGGAAAAAAATGAATGTGCCAATAAATGCGCTTTAGTTCATGTCGAGATTTGCATTGTGCATTTACTTAATTTTTGCACTCAAGTTGGCGATTTGTACTGATAATGCTTTTTATTATCATTACTGTAATGTGTTTAATCTTTGATCAAAAGAATGATGTCTTAGGTAGTTTTAATATTGCTGGTTCTCTATTCTGATATACCTAGTCTTGCAACACCTTGTGTGGATACTGTGTATACTGGAACAAGAGTATCTATAGGATTTTAACCACCTGTTCTTATCCCAAAAAAAGAGAAGGAAAAGGATTTGAGGAACTTATGGTCTGACACCAAGGTATATGCCTCGTGTCAAAGGCACATTGAGTTGACATTCATGCTGCACTTTATTGAGGAAGGAAGGGATGATGAGACTCCTAAAGAATGCATTGCTGCTCTGTGTTGTTTGGGGTGGGGTCAGGGTGGTGGTGGTGGTGGTGGCTAGGACAATACTATGTCTGATAATCCCTCCAGAATAAACTGGTTGAAATAGCACCTCAATTTTTTGGTTGATTCCTTATCTCTTCCACACGGTGCTCAATTTTTTGAATCGCATGGGCAAATATTCAGCCAGCATGCACCTTGTAGATGGTTCGCAAGAGAGAGAGAGAGTGAATCTTGTTGGTGAGGATGTTTCTTTTGGAGGGAGGGTGACCCTAGTCACACTTGCAGAATGGCCAAACTCTCTAGTCAAATCAAGTATCAATTGGTCTCTGAGGGCTTCCTAAAAACAGTAGTTGGCCTTTCATATGCACTTATGCAGTAACCATTACCACCCGTCCATGCTCTTTAAGGGCATTCAGAAGAGGAAAGGGACCACCCCCCAAATGAACATAAGCACAACTTTTTCTCCTCCTTAATTGCTTCAACCAACATACCCCACAAGACCATATGGTCCTATTCCACCATAACTTGGACCTGAAACCGCTTCCAAAGCTCAGAGGGGCATTGAAGATTGCTGCAATGTTAAATGATGAGATTATGTTGGATTCTTCCTTATCTTTGGATCAGGTCAGGAAACTCTTGGATGATGATACTGGAAACTCTGAATATGCAGACATGGAGAAGGAGCTTGCAGAGGTGATCTTTATTTATCTTGTTGATCTAGCTTTCTTCCCCTTTTCTTCCTTTTTTTTTTAATTTCAAATCTATATATACTTATATTGCTTAAAGCTCTCCATTTACTAATATTGTGCCCATGTATAGAGTTTATTAAAGTTATTGTTGTAAAATCTGAAGACATGTGCTTTTGATAAGTTGTACAAACCTTCTTTAATATTAAGGATTCACAACCTTAAACCTAAACCACAACCTTAACCACAACCCCCACCCCCAACCCCAACCCCTAACCCTAACCCCAACCCCAACCCCACTGACCCAAACTGACCTCCAACCCTAACCCAACCCTAACCCTAAACCCTAACTGACCTAAATCCTAACTGACCACAACCCTAAAATCTAAACCTAATTAAGTAACACTAACCTTAAACCTAAACCCACCCCCCACCCCACCCCCACCCAACTGACCCCAACCCACTACAAACCTAACTTGACCCTAACCCCAACCCTAAATCCAACTGAACCCAACCAAAATCTAAACCTAATTAAGTAACACTAACCTTAAATCTAAACCACTGACCTTAACCACAACCCCACCACAATCCCCACCCCCTGACCCCCCCCCCCCCACCCCCCACTAACTGACCCCAACCCACAACCCCAACCAAAACATAAACCTAATTCGTAACACAACCTTAAATCTAAACCATAACACTAACCCTAAACTTAAACCTAAACCTAACTACCCCCCACAACCACTAACCTAAACCCAACCACAACCTAAAGCGTAAGCCTTAAACCTAAAACCTAAATCTAAACCTAAACCCACTATCCCCTAAGCCTAAACCCACCCCCACCACTTTACCCCCCCACCCCATTGACCTTAAAACCTAAACCTTAAACCTAAAACCTAAAACTAAACTTAACCTATAAACCATAAACCTAATTCGTAATACTAACCTTAAACCTAAACCATAACACTATCCCTAAACCTAAACCTAACCCCAACCTACTTCCCCCACCCCCACCCCCACCCCCACCCCCACCCCCACCCCCAACCCCAACCCCAACCCTAAACTGACCCCAACCCCAACCCTAACCTAAAACGTAAACCTTAAACCTAAACCTAAAACTAAACCTAAACCATAACACTATCCCTAAACCTAAACCTAACCCCAAACACACTCCCAACCCCACTGACCACAAAAAGCGTAAACCTTAAACCTTAAACCTTAAACCTAAACCTAAACCTAAATCTGAACCTAAACCTAAACCATAAACCTAATTTGTAACACTAACCTTAAACCTAAACCATAACACTAACACTAACCCTAAACTTAACCTTAAACCCAACCCCCACCCCACCCCCCCACCCAACCCCCGCCCGCTGACCCCCGCCCAACCCCACACCCCCACCCCGACCCCACCCCCCAACCCCAACACCCCAACCCCAACCCCCAACCCCCAACCCCAACCCTAAACCCTGACCCCAACCCTAAAAACCTAAACCTAATTCGTAACACTAACCTTAAATCTAAGCCATAAAACTTACTAAACCTAACCTACCCCAAACCTACCCACCCTAAACTTAAACCAACCCACCCTAAAACGTAAACCTTAAACCTAAAACCTAAATCTAAACCTAAACCCCAAAACACTATCCCTTAACTAAGCCCAACCCCACCCCCACCCCACAGAACCTTAAACCTTAACCCCCCACCCCCTTAAACCTAAACCCCTGAAACCTTTAAAACTAAACCTAAACCATAACCTAATTAAGTATACTAACCTTAAACCTAAACCATAACACTATCCCTAAACCTAAACCTAACCCAACCTACCCGCCCCGCTGACTTGACCTAAACCCCAACTGACCACACTGACCTAGCGTAACCTTAAAACTATCCCTAAAGACTAAACCTAACCCCAACCCCACCCCCACCCCCCACCCCCAACCCCAACTAAACCCCAACCCCAACCCTAACCCTAAACACTTAAACCTAAACTGGCCTAAAACTAAACCTAAACCATAACACTATCCCTAAACCTAAACCTAAAACCCGCAAACACACCCCAACCCCACCCCACCCCAGCCTCAGCGTAAACCTTAAACCTTAAACCTTAAACCTAAACCTAAACCTAAACCTAAATAGAACCTAAACCTAAACCATAAACCTAATTTGTAACCTAACCTTAAACCTAAACCATAACACTAACACTAACCTAAACTTAACCTTAAGCCGCCCCAACCCCCCCACCCCACCCCCGCCAACCCCACCCAGCCCACCTGACCAACCCCGTCCCGTCCCGTCCCCAACCCCACCCCACCCTGACCCCACCCGCCTATCCCGCCAACCCCCGGCCCGCTTTACTCCCCACCCCTAAACTAAAGGTCTTAATATTTTTTATTTTTATTAAATGTTAGTGTGTAATTAAAATGTTATAATTCTTTTTTTATATTGTAGATGAAATATACATGTTAGTTTGTATGAATGTACGTAATGCTAGTATAATAAATTTAAGCGTATTAATGTTTAAACTATCGATGTAATATGTACGTTTGTTAATTTGGGTAGCCATGTTGATGCTATGGAAATCCATGGTTGTAGTTTAATTGACTTTGAAATAAAAAAAAAGATAACTTTATGTAAGTTTGGGGGTGTTAGTGTAAATAGTATGAAATAAAGGGTGTTAGTGTAAATTTGAGTGTATTAATGCTTAAACATCGATTTATATACATTTGTTAAGCGGGTAGCCATGTTGATGTTATGAAATCCATGGTTGTAGTTTAATTGACTTTGAAACCAAAAAGATAATTGTATGTACGTTGAGGGGTGTTAGTGTAATGGTAAGAATTAAAGGGGTGTTAGTATAAATTTAGTGTATTAATGCTTAAACATCGGTTTATGTATGTTTGTTAGTTGGGTAGCCATGTTGATGCTATGAAATCCATGGTTTTAGTTTACTTGACTTTGAAACCGAACAACATAACTATATGTACGCTTAGGGGGTGTTAGTGTAAATAGTAAGAAATAAATGGGTGTTAGTGTAAATTTAGTGTATTAATGTTTAAACATTGATTTATGTACGTGTTAGATGGGTAGCCATGTTGATGCTATGAAATCCATGGTTGTAGTTTAGTTGACTTTGAAACCAAAAAGATAATTGTATGTACGTTTAGGGGTGTTAAAATGGTAAGAAATAAAGGGGTGTTAATGTAAATTTAGTGTATTAATGTTTAAACATCGATTTATGTACGCTTGTTAGCTAGGTAGCCATGTTGATGCTATGAAATCCATGGTTGTAGTTTAATTGACTTTGAAACCGAACAACATAAGCGTATGTAAGTTTGGGGACTTTGAAACCGAACGTGTTTACTTTCAAAACATTTATTCTATTTCTTCTCTTTCCATTCCTCCTCGGTTTAATACTCATATTGGGGGTGGGGAAATGGGTTGGACCATTTTTGTTATTATTATTAACTAATTGATTTTGGATAACTTGTACATGTTTAGGTTCATCCAGCAAAAAAAACAAAGAAATGATGATTATGCCATAAATGTATTCCTATGGTAAGCTTCTAAAGCTTCTTGTTTGATCATATGAAAACAATGACTTACTTTTTTCTTGTTGATTTTTAATCAAAATAGTAATTTTACTTGGACGTGTTTTCTAGCCGACATGTGAAGATGAAGTTTTTTTGATACTCATGTCGTAGGATTTTTTTAATTTTATTTTTAGTTTTTTTAATTAGATATAGTTTACATGGATTTGTACAAGTTTAAATTTACAAGTTAACTCTAGAAACAAGTTTTTAGTATTAATTGTTATGTATAATTTACATGGATTGTTGTAATAACATTTACAGTTTGATGTTTTTAAATTGGTTTTATATTATTGTTTATTTTGTATCTTCGCTTGTATTAATTGTTATATTATCGCAGTACAAAAATTTATAATAATAGTAATTTTGGGGTTTTTTTTAAAATTTTTACATTATTAGCGACGAATTTTCCGTCACTGAAATTAAAATTTAATAAATTTTTAAACGCCTTTAGCGACGGAATTTTCCGTCGCTGAAATTCAAATTTAATTAATTTTTAAAAGCCTTTAGCGACGGAAATTTCCGTCGCTGAAATTCAAATTTAATTAATTTTAAACGCTTTTAGCACGGATTTTTCTCGCCGAAATTCAATTTTAATTAATTTTTAAATGCCTTTAGCGACGGAATTTTCCGTCGCTTGAAATTCAATTTTAATTAATTTTTAAATGCCTTTAGC
>CM028380.1:146981962-147008093 GCA_013146195.2 Codonopsis lanceolata
AAGAAATAAGTTAGTTCTCCATCATACTCATCTCAAATTTTCCTTTCATAAGATGCTCAAATCTCTTGCACAAAATTTCATTAGTAGATCCAAAAATAATATCATCAACATAAATTTGAACTAGTAAAATATTACCTTTGTGCTTCAAAGAGAAAGAAAAGAGTAGTATCGATTTTACCTCTTTGAAATCCTTTTTCCATAAGGAATTTGGATAGGGTTTCATACCATGATCTTGGGGCTTGCTTAAGACCATAAAGAGCTTTCTTAACTTGTAAACATGGTCCTTCTTAGGATCAATGAAACGAGAGGTTGTTCAACAAATACTTGTTCTTGTAGGTCTCCATTCAAAAATGCACTTTTTACATCCATTTGGTATACCTTGAAGTCCTTGAAGGTTGCATAAGCAAGAAATAATCGATGGCTTCAGTCTTGCCACAGAGCAAATGTTTGATCATAGTCAATGCCTCCTCTTGTCTATATCCTTGGGCTACTAATCTTGCTTTATTTCTTGTAACATTTCCATCTTCATCCAACTTATTTCGAACACCCATTTAGTTCCAATGACTTGTTGATCACGAGGGGTCTAGGCACTAGTTCCCAAACTTTACATCTTTTCAGCGATTCACTCTTTCTTGCATGGCCTCAATCCACGAGGGTCTTCCAGCTTCATCAATCTTTTTGGGTTCTATGGAAGAGACAAAAGCTGTGAATCAAGAGTTTCATTTCGAGCTACTTACGGTTCTAAATAAACCAAGCGGATCTCCAATGATGTTTGAAGCGGATGATGTCTAGCTTCCTAATTTCTTTAGGAAGATCAAGGTTCGGTTGTAAAGGTGGAGATGGATGAATGTTAGGCGGCTGAATTCATAACTAAGTGTGTCACCGATTGATCTATCAGGATGTGGCTTGAGTTAGGATTGTCACCGGTCAAGGTGATTGTCACCGAGTTCATTCTGAATATCTATAGTTTCGCAGAGAGGGTTGAAGATGAAGGATTATTTTGAATTGAATGCCATTTTTCATTTCTGCCTCAAATATTTCAAAATTGTTAGTATCATCAGGAGTCTTATAAGACTCGAATAAATTTGATTCATCAAAAGTAATATGCATAGATTCAACAATTACTTGAGTTTTTCTATTATAAACTCTATAAGCTCTACTATGCTTAGCATAACCAACAAAAATACCTTCATCAGCTTTTTCATCAAATTTACCTCTGTAATCACCACCATTGTAGTGAATGAAGCATTTGCACCCAAAGATTTTAAAGAAAGCAATGTTAGGGGTTCTACCTCTCCATATTTCATAGGGAGTCTTACCATGAAACTTGTTTATGAGAGATCTATTTTGTGTAAAACATGCTGTGTTGACAGCTTCTGCCCAAAAATATTTTGGCAATTTTGCTTCTGCTATCATTGTTTTACCTGCTTCAATCAGAGTCATGTTCTTCCTTTCAGCTATACCATTTTGCCGAGGTGTTCTAATCGCGAAAAGTTATGATCAATTCCATGATCATCACAAAGGTATGTGTCCATCCCAAGATTCTTGAATTACGTACATTGTCGATCTAACACTTATAATCTCACATTCCTTTGAGTTTGAAGATTTCGAATAGGGAAGTGAGAATGCTATAAGTTTCATCCTTGGATTGCATCATTTCAACCCATGTGTACCGGAATAATCATCTACAACAACCAAAGTATACTGTTTCCTCCTAGGCTTGTAGCGGTTGTAAGACCAAATAAATCCATATGTAGAAGTTCAAGAATTCTTTTGGTTGAAAGACATGGTTTTGGTTTGAAAGTAGTTTTTGTTATTTTTCCTAAAATACAAGCATCACATTTTTTGTCAGTAGGAAAATTTATGGATGAGAGACCCTTTACCAAATCTCCTTTTGAAAGTTTTGAAAGATACTTAAAGTTCAAGTGTGAGAGTCTTTTGTGCCAAAACCATGAATTTTTTGAAATATTATTTGCTACCAAAAAAATTTGAGTACTATTATTTAAAGAAAGTAAATCAATAGCAAAAACATTCCTTTTTTCTGGAACCAGTGAGCAAAATTTCATTAGTGATGCTATTTTTTGATAAAACAGTGTGTGGAAGAGAATGAGCAGCTCATACCTTTATCACAGAATTGTGAGATACTTAGAAGATTGTGTTTCAAACCTTGTACCAATGAGACATTTTCAATTATTATAGATCCTCTAATAATGGATCCATAGCCAATAGTCTTTCCTTTTGAGTTGTCTCCAAAAATAACAGAAAGTCCTTTTGCTGCAGTAATGTTAGTAAGAAGTTCAGGTGATCCAGTCATGTGTCTGGAGCACCCATTGTCTAATATCCATATGTCAGTTGAATGATCATCTGCCATTAAGCATACCTGAAATATGAATATTTAAATCATGGTACCCTTTATACTTTGGGGTCCAAAGGGTTAGTTTTCTTAGGTATCCAAACTTGCCTGAAATTAGGCATCTTAGTTCTGTCAGTAGGTTTAAATCTATACAAGCATTCATGTGACTGATGACCAAAAGTAGAACAAATATTACACTTGTGATAACCAGGTTTATTAGTCATTTGAGGTGAATTCTTTGATTCCTTATGATTCAGCTTAGAGGTCTTAGCAACAACAAAATTTATTGGCTTGAACTTGTCAGTTGCCTTTCTTCTGAATCCTCCTCTTTTGTCGCCTAGTCGACATTTGTCGCTGACCGACATTTGTCGGTTGTTGAGTTAGCTTGATTTAGAGGCTTGTGACTTAAGAGGCCGACAACCGCGTCATTGTTCAACCTATCCTTTTGTTAATGTACCTCTTGTGCCGATTCATGTTTCGATAAGTGAATGGCACAAAATTATAAAGCGATCCCTTGTTCTTTTTCGGCGAATCTTAGGTTCACCTTTTGACATCGATCTTACGCCTTTCATCATCCTTTGAGTATCCAAGACCATGTTGGTCTTCATGACTTTTCTCGTTGGATCGATGATTGTTTTTACAGCAGCTTTTGACTTTGAGTAAGTATCAACAACATTGGTCAGTCGAAGATTTCTTTCCACAAGGTAAGCAATCTGGGCATCAGAGATTTTTGCTTGAATCTCATGTTTTTCATTGAGAGTTTTAAGTTGCAGCAATTCTTTTTGCTGAACTTTATAAAGCTCATTGATTTTTTGAAGCTCACAGCTTTTCTTCAAATTCTTTTAAAATTCCGGATAAAGAAACATGGATTCTTTTAAGTGTTTCAAACTTGGAATACATTTCTTGCATTTGTTCCAAAGAAATCATCAACACTTGAGTCGTAACCTTCTCCTCCCGCCTTTTTGACTCATGACTTACTTTAGCGATCCCTTGGAGAAGTTGACTTGACTTTTCTTTCTGGATGACTTATGATTCCTTGTCCATAAAATCCATTTCCTATTTTCTTAACCACAAACTGATCAGGTTTGATGACCTTGGTAAGTTTTGAGTTTGTAATAGGTGAGCTTGACATCTCATTTTCAGATTCTTTTGAATATTTTGGACTTGGAAACTCATTATCTGAATCATATATTGCTGATTCTGCAACAAGACACGATTTGCTTCTTGCTCAAAATCGGCCAGATTCTCTTGAGAATGTTTCAATCAAGTTGCAAGATTTTGATCTTGACAACTAAGCCCTTTTGTTTTTCAAAATTTGGGAGCTCTTTTATAATACTCATTTTTTGTAAATGGACAATTTGAAGCAAAAATGACCAAGCTTTCTACAATTAAAGCACAACAGTTTTTCTTTCTCAACCTTGTCTTCATTGGCTTTGAAGTAAGGCTTTTGAAAGTTTGAAGTAGATGGTTTTTGGAAGCTTGAAGAAGATTTTTGAGGATTTGATGAAGACTTTTGAAAGTTTGAAGAAGGTTTTTGAAAGTTCTTTTTAAAAGATTTATACTTTATAAATTGTCTCGCAAAAGCAGAAAATTCATCTTCATCAAAGTCATCATCTGACAGAGATGTAGAAGTTTTTGAAGTTTCTTTTTCAGCTTGAAGAGATATACCTTTAAAATTTTTCTCAATTTCTTGAGTTTTGAGAACGTCTTTTTCATAGATTTTCAGACTTGCAACAAGACTACGTATGTGAGTTTTGTTCAAGTCTCTAGCTTCCTTAATGGCAGTGACCTTAACATGCCATCTACTTCCCAAGCTACTAAGAAAATGCATATTCAAATCTTTCATACTATAGACTTTACCAAGAGAAGAACATCTGTTACTTACCTCAAGAAATCTGTCGTAGGCATTTTTTAAAGATTATTTTGGATCCTTCATGAAGGCATCAAACTCTTGTATGCAATCATAGAGTTTGTTGTCCTTGGTGTTTTGATCTCCTTCTACATATTCAACAAGAGCATCCCAAATTTTCTTGGCAGTTACACAGTCATATATCTGTTTGTAGTTTTCATCAGGTACAACACTTGACATGATATGTACAGCTCTAGCATCCAGTCCATCAGTGATTTTATCTTCCTCTGTCCATTCTGATTGGGGTTTGAGAACATATTCTTCTTCTACAGGAGCAAGAGGGTTCATAGTATCATCATCTGCAGTACGTAGAAGATTTACCAACTTTAGTATTAATTTTCATAGGTTGCATAGGACCACCTCTTACACATTCCATCAATCATTTATCTATATTGTTCATATATCTTGTAATTCTTTCCTTCCAAATATCAAAGTGATCTTCATCAAAAATGGGTACTTGCGTGACATTGTTTGATTGAAAAGCTTTTAGAGTTGCCATGATCGAGCTTTCAAGCTGTTAGGCTTGGACAATAGTTTTTTTTAAAAAAAAGCAAAGCTCTGATACCAATTGTAAGTCCAGATGGCAACAGTTAAGGCTAGAGGGGGGGTGAATAGCCTTTAAAAACTTCGAGGGTTGATTTGTAAAACTTGTAAAATTGGCAGCGGAAAACTAGTTTTATCAGTCAGCTGAAAATTGGTCAGCTGGCTGACACTTTGAAAATGCTCAAGCTGATGAAAGTTGGTCAGCTAGCTGACACAACTGTTTTCAAGGAAAGTTATCTTTTAAAGTTGATCACTGAATATAGAGAGGAAACTGAAATACAAATTAACTGAACAATTTATCAAACAATTGTTGTTAACTGACTGACACTTAAATAGTTGAAAAACTTCTTAAGTGTTGAGTCAGTTTGCAAGAATATGAGTAGTGGCAGACAGATCAGTTGAAGTGGTTCACAGATAAACTGCTACGTTCACTACCAAGTTGGTCAGACTTGAATTTTTGAAGTGCACTAATTTTATTAAAAATCTATTTGATCTCTAATGGATCAGTGTACAACAAAAGACCGGTGTTTGTGGAGAATGATTGAGAAGCAATCAAACTCGTGAGACAAACTGACTGATTTCAAAAGATATGAAGTAGAATCACTCAGTGTTTGCCTAAACAGTAACTAGAAGGAATTAATCAAAGAAGAGTGTCTAGCTAATGTTTTTCTAAGAAGACTAAGTCACAGAGAAATTTCTTGAAAGTATAATGGCTTAAGACTTCTGTAAAACTGTGTTATCTTCAAGAATGCTTCCAGTGGGTATTTATAGATAATCTTCAAGAGTAACCCGTTAGGAACACATTTTGAATTTGAAAATGTGTTTGGCAGATGCAAGATCTCAAAAGATCCTGTGAAATATTTTCTAGCAGAATATCTACCAAAAACACAAAGTAAGAAAGTGTCAGTACAAGTATTTGATCAATCAAATAAGGAAAACAAACTGACACTAAAAACGTTAAGGTCAGCTGAATTGAATACTGACAAAATAATTCACGAGCTGACCAAAGATAATTTAAATTCTTGGCTGACAATCAAGTGGAATGATTTTAAGCAAATCTAATTTTATGCAAGATTCAACAATCAATCCATAAGTCTTGAAATCCAATCTTTCATTCCCGTACTCGTCATATAGAGATTGACTTCCACTTTGTTCGTGAGTTACAACAATATGGTTTCGTCCTTCATCTCAGTTACGTCTCTACTCGTGATCAAGTCACAGATATCTGCACTAAAAGTCTCACTTTTCGTAGGATGCAACTACTTACAACCAAGATGCAGCTTCAACCAACTACGCTTGGCTTGCGTGGTCCATCTTTTGTCTTTACATATACCAAGATTCTATGTATGTAATTAGCCTTCTTTTCTAATCATGTGTATTTGTATTATATATACATCGGTAATAGTGGAAAAATGCAAGCAACAAATTTTGAGTAGTTTACTCAAACAACAAATCTTTCTGTCTCTTCTCTTCCTTTTCTCTATCGCGTGTCTTCATGGTCTAGTTTAGGATCCTTTTGTTTGTCTTGTTTCATAAGACCGAGCATAAGTTGAGCCCATCACAGTCGGTGGGAAAAATGTCTAAAGACTCTTCAGGGTTTGGGTTATGCAGTCGAAGATTTTTTTGTCGTAAGTTTATTTTTCTTCACTTACTGTTAGCTGACGATGGTTAGGAATAAATAATCTTCCTGGACCAATATGACTGTTATTTTTCAGATTTTAATCAAGAATTACGCAGTCTTTCCTTGCCCTGGGTAAGGGCAGGCAGGGCAACCGCCCAGGGCCTAGACTATTAGGGGGCCCAAGCCCAGTTGGTTACCTCTATTAGTAATTTTTGGCCTAATTGGAAGTGCAAGAGGCAATTAGAAAGAGGCCTCGAGGACAGCAACATCGGCAAGCAAGAAATCAGGCCAATAAAATATATGGCAAGTTACAGCCCAATTGCCAAGACAACAAGCAAATCAAATTACCAATATAATACTCCAATTGGCAAGAAATCGACATTAACGTCAGCCGCAAGAGTCTGGACAAAAAGTAAATCAAATTGCCAATTTCAAATCAATTTTCCAATTACAAATGATCAATTTCGTGCTTGGGTTGGGCCCCGGTAGTGGTATCAATTATCGTGGTATGTTCTTTAGTAATTAGTTCTTTATAAATTTCCTAATTATGTTGTTTGTTTCTATGAATTAACACATCATTATTACCTTACATTTTTGTTTGTTCATTGACCGAATCATTTTGGAAATTTAAATTTCCTTCATTTCAATATTAAAAAAAATACCAAAAAGTCTCACTATAAATTTCTCATATCCAAAAAGTTTCAAAAACAATTCTTCTATCCAAAAAGTCTCAAAGTTTTAACTTTTACTACCAAAAAGTCCAAAACTTAACATTTCTACTAACATCGTTAGGGTATGAAGGTTTATTTGAAAGGAAACATTTTTTTCTTTTCATTTATGTCATATAATATTATTATTATACAATATTATTATTATTATTATTATTATTATTATTATTATACCAATAGTATTATTATTAGACAAATGATATTATGAGCTAGAGCTTGTGATATTAATACGAGTTTTAGTGTTAGAGTCGTTGGATGATTAAGTTGGTGGTGATTTGGAATGTCTACATCATTATTTAGAAAATATCATATTTGATCTAACGGTATAAAATTTTTAGTAGATTTGATCTAATAGTACTAACACTCAAGCTTGTAGTAATATCACAAGCTCTAGCTCGTAATATCATAGCTCTTATTATTATTATAATAGTAATATTATTATCTTCATCAATATTATTACTATTAAATACCAAAAGTCTCTTTCAAAAATTCATTCTCGAATTTTTTAGTGTTTTCCCTATATTTTTTCCCTCAAGTTCATTAATTGATTCATTATGTATAGTATATCAGTAATTAACTATTAATTTATTATTTATTTATCCATTTATAACTTCATCCTCCGAAACTAAGTCTAGTTATTAAAAAAAAGATTTTGACTAATAACTATTCTCGGTTTCAAGAATTATATTTTTATATAGCAATTTTTTATATTTATTTATGTCTTTCTAAGTCTAACTGAGAGTTAGAACAAAAAAGTTGAAGAGTTAGCCTTTATTTTTCCTTGTAACCTAGTTACTCCATATATGTGTTTTCATTCATTTTCTAGTCCAATTTGTCGATGTTGTTATTATTAACATTTGCAACATGTTGAGTCACTTATGTATGAATATCACGTTGGTTAATTAAATAAGGTCCCTTTTTTTAACTTTGCCCCGGGTCTATTAAATACTAAGATCGACCCTGTTTTGGTTGTACAAGGCTAATAGTTAATGGATATGCTTGTGTTTTATATTTTGAATATAATTGACCTACAATTGTAATATGTGGAATTTAAGGGTTTTTCGGGCAATTATGGAGGCGAAGCTGTTGAAGGCAGGGTACCCGTCAATCCGTCATGCTATTGCTATGTTGACCCCTATCACTGTTCCCAAGTATTCTAAACCCAATTCCTTTTTTGCCCATCAATGCAAGCATAATTATGGCACCACCCGGTTCCCTGAGGTTTAGTTGTAGAATAGTTATAAACATGATATTTTTGTTAGAGTGATCCAAAACGTAACTTTGGTGTTCCTAAACGTAACATTATTTAATATATAAAATGATCTAAGTACATATTTTAACATTTAATAGATATCTACCGTTCATTTACTCTCCCCAACCAACCAACCAACCTCTCCAACTCAATGAGACTATATATATATATATATATATACACACACACACACATATTACATAAGAATTTAATTTTAAAAAAGTTTTTTTTATAAAACAGCCACTATACACTTGCGATATATAAAACATCCGCTAAGCCCTAGCGGTTATTTTGTCCGGAATCGAAAAAAATGAAAATCAACGGTTTTTTGTTCGTAATTGAAACGAAAAAATAAACCGAATCAAAACCAATCAAATTCACCGGCGATATCATGCGTTAACAATGGAAAACGAATCAACAATGACAAGTAATCAAAATTACTTGAAGGGGGGGGGGAGGGAGGGAGTGTATTTGCTTTATGGAGCTAATGAAGGGGTTGTATAGTTTAAATGTGGAGAGGGGTAGTGAAGTAATTTTACCCCTTAAATGGTGTTACGTTGTTTTATTATCTAATTATCCTATAGGGTTGTTGTTAATCATTGTTCATTATAAAACCCATTATTTGGGGATTGTAAAGTTTAGAACATCACTGATACAACAGTAGATTTGATCTTCCGTAATCGTAGGTAATTAACATCCTCAATTATATGTGGCAATTTGTATTTCTTCATTCACATTCAATCAAAACGAACCTCTAAAAAAAACCAACAGAAAGAGTTTTTTTAAAAGAAAAATGATAGCTAGCATATATTCACACCCTTAATAAGAAGGCAAAGACTTGTGTAGGACGATGCGGAGCCCATTTAGGAATTCACTGGTTAATAAATAAACAGGTTAATAAAAATCATTATTACATATTAGCTAAGTTGGTCATATGCTTCCCGCGGTTGGGAGTTCAAAACTCCTTGTCTTACACTATTTAGTTTTAACTAGGTTATTACCCGTGCGATGCACGGTTGACTTAGTGTTGTTTATGAAACTTAATTTTGTAAATAGAATTTGTAAGTTATTTGAATGAACCAACAACAGCAAAATGTCCACATAATTAATAAATCAAAAAAAAAGTGAGATCACACTGAATCATCAAACCGAAAATTCATGCGAATTTTATAGATTTAATTTGCAAGCTATTTCGTAGTGGTTGTTTGTGGTGTTGGTGGAAAACGTTTAATCAAATTGGATAAAATCTATTTTAAATTGAGGAAGTTTTGGTAAAATAATAAAAATTAAAAAACTTCTACCATGAGAATTGAGGAGTCCTAATCAAATTAAACTTGTCTAAATCAAATGTGATAAAATCTATCCGTAAATAAAAAACTTTTACGATGAAAATTTGGAGTACTAATCAAGTGAAACATGTTAAAATCAAATGTGATAAAATCTATCTGATATTAATTGATTTTGACAACAAAAAATGGTTTTAAAAAAACTTTTACCATGTATAAAGGAGTCACCGGTTTTAAAATCTATTAGATTTTAATTTTTGGTAGAAAAAAAAGAATTATATAGATATATTATTATATTTAGTACCATATGCATGCTTTTAATAATTTTTGTTTTATTTGCAAAACTTGTTTATAATAAAATGATTTTCTAAACTTGTAATAAATAATTATTTTTTTTAATTAGAATAATTTGAAGAAAAAAAACAAAAAAAAGGTAAATATTCAAAATTGATCATATAGTCATGTAATTGAAAGATTAAAATCTATGAGAATTGATAAAATATATCCTCAAAAAAAATTACCGTAAAATTGGAATTCTAATAAAGTGAAACGTGTTTAAATCAAATGTTATAAAATATATCCGGTATTAACCGATTTTGGCAACAAAAAATGGTAAAAAAACAAAAAAAAATTACCATATATAAAGGAGGCACCGGTTTTAAAATTTATTCGGTTTTAATTTTTGATAGGAAAAAAATTATAAACTATATAAAAGGTGACACGTGGAAGTATATAATTCTTTAAAACTTTAAGCGTACAACAAAAAGTCGTCATGTGGCAATGACTTCTATTTTAATAATAGTTGATAGATAATTAATATATTAGTAATTAATAATTAATAAATATAGATTAATAGAATAACAAATAATATAGAATTATCCTGTGGATAATTTGTATAAATTAAAAATTATAAACTTTTACGAATAAAACTTTTTCAAGTAATTTTTTTTTTACCATTTGAGTGACACGGGGTAAGTGATTTTGGCGGAAAAAAAAATATGTGTAAAACTTTTTCAAGTAAAAAACAGTTAGTTAGGGTCGCATGTTGGAGTGTTTAAATCTAACTAATTGTAGTTAAAATCTAATGATAAGATAAAATTTATCCTAAAGTAATCGTAACATTGAAATCAATTGTGATAAAAATATATCTGCATAAAAACTTATCCTAACTAACTCTAAAATCAAATGTGATAAAAACTAACTTTTTATCTCTAAAACTTTGAAATCAATTGTGATAATATCAAATTTATCATAACTAACCGTATAAAATTTATCCTAAACTAATTACAAAATCAAATGTGATAAAACTTTTATGAGTAAAAAAAAAAACTACAATTTATAAGAGGGTAACACGTGGCATCACATAATTTTTTTTTAAATTTTTTTACATTTCACAGAAAGCCGCCACGTTGCAGTAGCGACTTCTGTTTTAGTTATAATTAATAGATGTTCTATAATGAGAAATTCTTTTATTTGCTCCGGTATCCCTGCACTTTCAATGTTTGCAGCCAAAATTCGTATGTTTCTTACGCCGTGCAATTTAATCATTTGTTAGCTCCGTTAACCATACGTTGATATCAATTGCCTTAGGATACTTGACGGATCCTAACGGACTTTGACAAAATGTTAAATGACACATTTAAAGCAAACGTGACACATTGAAAATACAAAAGTTATACATTTTAATGTTAAAAGTGGACACTATAAAGGGAAATTTATTATAATTCTCATTAAAATACAAAGTAATATTCTTAATATTAAAAAATGATATTCTTAATACTAAAAAGTGACACATTTAATACTAAAAAGTGACATTCTTAATACTAAAAAGTGACATATTTAATACTAAAAAGTGTCACTTTAAAACTAACGTTGACTGCTAAAAGTAACACATTTAATACTAAACCGTGATATTTTCAATGCTAAAAAGTGATACTTTTAAAGTTAATAACGACAATTTTTATTTATAAGGAAAAATGACACTTGTACGATCAAAAGTATCACATTTAATTCTAAAAAAATGACACTTTTAATATTATAAAATAACAATTTAATGTCAAACGTAATGATTTTTATTTATAAAAAAATGAGATACTTTTCAAAGTGAAAGTAACACATTTAAATCTAAAAGTGACACATTTAAGCCTAAAAAGTAACACTTTTTTAGAAAAAAATTATAATTTTCATTCAAAATGCAAAGTGACTGTTCTATGGCCAAAAGTGACACATTTTATACTATAAAGTGACACTGTTAATAGTAAAAAGTGACACTCTGCATATATAAACATGAAGAGTGGTGCTGTAATTTTCAAAACTAAGAGGTTGCATTGAGATTTCTGAATTTTGCCCCATTTAATTTGGATAGATCCGTCTTACGGATACGGATAAGGATCCGTAAGACCATCTTACAGGATTTCACCTCTAATAAAAATGTAAAAATTTGACATTGTTATTATTAGATACAAAATAACTATTAAAAAACATTTCTTTTATGTTGAAATAAAAGAGTGCAAAATCAGATTCTGAATCCATAATGTCAAACACCATAGATTTTAGATCTAAAATTTTGTAGTTCAATTCAAAAGTTTCAAAATAGTTACTCCCTCCATCCCAAAATTATTATCCTAGTTGACTCAACGCATGGATTAAGAAAAATAAATTGACTTGATTATTTATATTGGTTTAATGTGTACTTTCCTTTAAAGTTCATGTGTATGTGGCCTATAATTAAAGTAGGGTAAAAAAGATTAGGTAAAATGATAAAAATGATATTTTAAAAAGATAAGTTTCAAACTGGACAATTATTTTGGGATTAACAAAAAAAAAACAATAATTTAGGAATGGAGGGAATATAACAAACAAAAACATTTATTTATGTCAAAATAAAAAAAGTATAGATTAACCATAGTAATACGTATAGGTTCAACGATTGATGTTGTGTTTAAACATAGAATGAGTATTTCAATTTTTAATAACTTTTTTTCATGTAATACTCTATAATTATTCATGTAATACTCTATAAATTCACTTATTTATCATTCTTACATTGTAATTTTTTGTTTAATTTTTATGCATTGAAGTAACAAAAAATAAGTTTTTTTGTATTAATATATTTCCCCCGCATCGCACGAGAGGATTATTTTTTTTATTAATGCAATAAAATTTATGAATCGTGATTCGAAAATAGACTAGGAAATTAAACTTTGAACTGCGGTGTAAAAATCAATACAATAAAATTTATGAACCGCGGTTCAAAAATAGACTAGGAAATTAAACTTTGAACCGCAGTACAAAAATTAACGTAATGAAATTTATGAACCGCGGTTCAAAAATAGACTAGGAAATTAAACTTTGAACCGCAGTATAAAAATTAATGCAATGAAATTTATGAACCACAATTCAAAAATAGACTAAGAACTTAAATTTTAAAACACGGTGTAAAAATATTTTCTAATACATTTTTACACCGTGATAAAACAACATAAATAACCAGTTTACGTCTTCCACCTTCGTCTTCCATCTCATCCGTCGTAAGTCTTTTTCTTCCTCCTTCCCCGTCTTTGTTCCAACTGAAAAATCCTTTAACTTCTATTATAGTTTCGTATTTCATAAATTAAAAAACTCGTTTATCTTTTGGGAGTGTTGCCCCCGAACCCTCACAAAGGGGTGTTGTCCTCTCGACCTGACCGGACAGATCGATCCTCGTTTTATTGCGCACAATCATGATTTTCGAATGCAAAGTTTATTGTCAGAGCTGTTGAAAAAGACGATAGTATTTTTAGAATAATATTTCGAAAAGTGGTTTTTTACGGTTACAAAAAATAATGATAAATTTTTAGGGTTAAAAACTTTTAAAAAATGGATCTGTCAGAATTTTTCCCACAAGTTAAAACACACAGTCACACTACACACACAAAAGCAAACTAAAGAATAAAAACAAAAAAAAGGAAACGACGCCGCAAAACCAGAATCGTGCCAACGTGCTCTTCATGCAATTTTTTTGGCACGTGAGCTGCACGCGTCAATCAAATTGAGTGGTACATGTCAAGCGCCAATAATGAGAAGTATTTTACCATTTGTTATGTTTATATTATATTGTCAACACATGCTAGTTCCCACTTTGTAATGTTTTTAAATACCCCCAAGACAACTTCATGACAGTACTGCATATATTTGTTAAGAGCTAACTTATATGGACCTTTTCTTTGTATGGTAGGGGGCACTAACCTGTCAGACAAAGATGGATCAAATTAACAATAAGGAGGAAGAGAGAACACACACAGACACACACACAAAGACAATCATAAGAGGCTTACAAAGTCATAATGCCAATTAAATAATGGGAATATTTCTGCTGCACTGTCAACTACATCTACCTGCTCTTGCTGGAAAATCTGACTGTTTCAAACTCAGAGATAATGTTGCAGCAAGCATATATTGACAAGCTTACCACTCAATAGTCTTGTACCTTTTGGTTCTCCTCCATCCTCCTTTATTTCCCTATATCAACCATATGCTAATTAATTCTTCTACTCATCCCCTAGTCTGCTATTTTACAGTTTGTTTCTAGCTACCATTTGACTGTGAGCAGCGGGTACCCACCATTTTTTCCTGACTTTTTACAAATTAAAGGGCCAGGAAGAAGACATGTCCAATCAAAGAGATTCAGTATCGCCTTCGCCTTCGCCTGCTCCCCCCTTGGTGAAGAGATCGCTTCGTGAGTTTTCAGAACTTGAGATAGCAGCAGCAACTAACAATTTTGACAAAGCCCTTGTTATCTGGAGATCTGTCGGTTCTGGGGAGGTGTACAAAGGCACCATCTATAATTATGTTGGGGAAAAGAAGCTCGAGAAAATTGTTGCCATCAGGTGCTACTTTTCGGAGTCATGGCAACCCAAACCCGATTGGATTGAAGATCAGATATACCTGTCTTCCCAGTATTGCCACAAGCACGTAGCCTCTGTGATAGGCTATTGCCATGAACATGGTAGGATGATGGCTGTTTACGAATATATGCCGAGCTTGGCTAACCATCTTCACATAAAGTCAACACCTTCTAGCTTTTCTTTGTCATGGGAGCAATGCCTTGACATATGCATCGGGGCAGCTCGGGGATTGAAGTACATGCACACTATCAAATTTCCGTACAAAGGTACGTATTTTCATTCTGACGTGACAGCTACCAACATCCTGTTGGATGAGAATGGTGTTGCAAAGATTTCTGATGCATATTCTGAAGAATATGTGAGAGAGTACGACGCCAGTTATTTCGATCCAGAATATCGCTCCGGTCGTTCGGGTAGGAAATCAGATGTATTCGCTTTTGGGGTGTTATTGGTAAAAGTGTTGTCCAGGAAGGTGTCTTTTGACGAAGAGGACATGAATCTAGGTGAACGGTTCCGGGAGGACATCATGAACGGAACCCTTGATCGGATCATCCATCCCGATATGAAAGCACAAATCTTGCAAGATCGTTTAAAAGCGTTTGTACGTATTGCAGGTGAATGCTTGCAAACTAAAATGGAGGATCGACCTTCTATGACTCAAGTGGTGAAAGAGCTTGAATTTGCAATGGCATCCTCCTCTCAAAGAATTTGTCATCGTTATTCATTTTATCAGATGGAAGACGCGACAAAAAAGTTTAAGAAATTCCTCGGAGAAGGAGGGGAAGGTAAGGTCTACAAAGGCGTGACAAAGGAAAACGTTACTGTTGCTGTCAAGTGTTTAAAACCCGGGTACTCTTCTGAGTTTGAAAGGGAGATTAAGATGCTTTCGAACCTTGATCACCCAAACCTGGTCTCTTTACTTGGTTACTGCAATGAATCAGATGAAAAGATCCTTGTTTATGAGTACATGCGCAACGGGAACCTACGAAATGCCCTGAGAGTGAGTTCTCTTTCATGGCAGCAACGCCTCAATATCTGCATTGACGTTGCGCATGGCTTAAGACACTTGCACATTAGCACCAAAAAATCACCCAAAGGAATCATTCATCGTGACATAAAACCCACTAATATTCTACTGGATGAAAATTTTGCTGCTAAGATTTCAGATTTTGGGTTGTCTAAGATGAGTATTCAAGATCAGACAAATTCTGAGGTAGCCACTAGTCTTAAAGGTACAATTGGGTATTATGCTCCTGAATATCTTCAGCACCCCCGTATGATCACAAGGAGAATAGATGTATATGCCTTTGGCGTTATATTATGTGAGGTTTTATGTAAGAAGAAGCCGTGGGAACATGAGGAGGACAGCTTCTACGCTACAGAGAATGAGAAGTATAGCCTATGGGCAAAGCAGAATGTTGATCCTGATCTGAAAGGGGCAATCTCCCCCGAGTGTTTAGAGGGGTTTACAGATATACTAGAGAAATGCTTAAATTCAAATCCAAAACTACGCCCAAGTATGAACGATGTGGTGTCTGTGCTAGAGAACGCAAAGAAATGGCAAAAGGCTTGGCAAAAGAGTGATTCTAGAGGACTATTCTATTTACCCGGTGGTGAAGATAGAGTTGTTGTCTATTATACATCAAATCCAGAAGATATTTCAAGGACTTTTGAAGTTTGTCTCAAGGTACGGTTGTTTTTACGGAGATTTGGAGTGCCTATTGACGAAAGAGACCCGACCAAGGATCTATATTCAAAAGAATTCAAACATCTTTTTGGAAACATGAAAGACGTGAGGTTGCCACAAGTATTTATACGAGGAAAGTACGCTGGGGGTGTTGAAGTATTTTACAAGACAAGACAGTTGGCGAAGCTTTTGGGAGTGCCTCCTCCTGCATTCATTTGCCAAAAGTGTGAGGAAGCAATGGCTTGTGATGAGTGCACCCGCGAGCGATGGTAAGTGTCTAGCCTCTTATTTTGTTTTGCCTTGTTCGCTTTACTTACCATCCTTTGTTATGATCAAAGAGTCAACTTTCTATATTTAAAAGTCAATATGTGACTAACTTAGCATAACAGGTATGTGTTGTGCAAGACTTGTGATGTGCTTACCATAGTTTCCAAGGATTGGGAAGGAGAATCAAGAAACTGCCTTGAATGCAATGGGAATCAGCTGATCTACAAATCCATTTTGGAAACACATGTACAATGATCATTTTGGGTTCCCTTTTTTTCTCTAGGATCTGTTCTGTTTTGTTGTGCTGTTTATTAGTAAGTTAGTGTTGTCATTATTGCTTCATTATGCTGTTTTACGGAAAAAAAAAAACTATTTTTTTTTATCACCATGAACACTTCAAAAGTTTAGGCGTATATATATTTATTTTGCAATATATATTTTAGGTGTATTATTTTAAAAGATCATGACTCTTGTATATAAACATTTGTTAACAAGTTTGAACTTTTCGATATCAAATCAGTGATCACTTTTTATGATGATAACAGTCGATCAAAGAGAGAAATGGGTGATGCAAGGATAAAATAGGGACACCCTATTTTATTTAAATAATGGTAAGTGTTGTCATAATTAAATACTTTCAAAAGCCTTCAAGAATCTATAATTAATTAAGTTGAACAAAATCTTTAGTAAGATCCTTGAATTTAATTAGAAAACTAACCTTGTATTTCCTAATATTCTATATTTCCTAGGAGCTGTTGGTTTTCTTATTTGTGTACGACTATACCTCAAATATAAATACAAGAAGACTTTGTGCAGTCAATACAGAGAAAAAGCTGAGAGCTTCACTAAAGTGTTTTGGATGCAGCCAGTAACATCATGAGTTGCATTGATCGATTTGTTGTTTATTTTCCTAGTGGATAGAAAACATATTTTTTTAATCTCATGTTTGTTTTACTCGTGTTTTTGTGGGTTTCCTCTACAGACTTGATTTCTTGGTAGAGGTTTTGATATTTGGTTCAATTTCACGATTTTTGTAATACTCATAACTTTTTTAGTGAAATCCTTTTTGGGCAGAGAGTTGAATCTACAAGTTTAGTTTGTACATTATTTGATAAACTTTTGTGTTTAGTACTGCTTTATTAGATTAAAGATTTTTGTTGTTTATTTGTTTTATTATCTGGTCAATACACCTTTGGATGCAGTGCATTAAAAGTTTCTTTGAAATTCTAACAACTATTATACTTTCAGATGATCCTTTAGATCTATCTTAGTATGCTCAGATTATTGGGAGTCTATTACATGTAATGAACTTCTCTAGTCGGTATATAAGTTTTAAGATCGTTTCAAAAAACTTAGTAGCATCCTACATTGATAGAAACAAAAAGCTTGAAGACAAAATCTTTAGTTATCTGAAAGTTGAGTTTTTCTTAATCTCTAACAGCTTCTTCTATCCGACATAAAAATGAATAGATAAATCAATGACTTGGCCTCCTTAATAATAATAAAAAACATTATATGTTATATACTTTATATCTCAATTAAGTTAAGTATTGTATTACCATTATTCAAGCTAGATGCTCACATGCATGGGTGTCACTGTTCTTATCAAAGGTTGGCTCAGTGGCCACTGGCTTGATTCTTATTGACTGCCTGTACAGGGGTCTGAGTTAATTTGAAGAAAAAAAAATCCTGATAAAATAAATGCACTCTGTAGCAAGCAATACATGTTAAATCTATATATATATATATATATATATATATATATATAAATTTAAAATTGGTGAAGAGCATTATGGTAGTGCCACCTCATCACCTTTAGATAAATATTCATTCTAAATCATCCATGTGGAAGTTTAAAAAACTTTTGGTTTTCTAGCCATTAGTTAATAATAATACATAATAACAATCAATATGATAAGGGGTATTAGTATTAGTATATATAACTTCTTCTATTGTCAATAGTAGAAGACTTATATTTAAAAACTTTTACAACTAACATTACTTCTAACCAATGTGGGATAAAACTCTTCAAGGTTAGATATTACTTCTAATGACTCACTTTTAACATCATACTTTAAGCTTTGATATCTTATTCATCCAAAACTTGATTTGGACAAATAAATATATCATTTCGATGTTCTTGCCGAGTAGAACACATTTACACAATTACTTTTGTCAACAAACAAATGACACGTAAAGAAATTTGTGCCTCAAGTTGCACAATTTCTTTTACTAAAAACACTAATTTTTTAATAAGTATTATACTTTAACTCTTGATATCTTATTCATCCAAAACTCAATTTGGACAAATAAATATATCATTTCGATGCTCTCACCGAGTAGAACACATTTACACAATTACATTTACCAACAAACAAATGACACGTAAAGAAATTCGTGTCTCAAGTTGCACAATTTCTCTCACTAAAAACACTAATTTTTTTTAACAAGTATTATACTTTAAGTCTTAATATCTTATTATCAAAAACTCGATTTGGACAAATAAATATATCATTTTGATGCTCTCACCGAGTAGAATACATTTGCGCAATTACCTTTGTTAACAAACAAATGACACGTAAAGAAATTCGTGCCTCAAGTTACACAATTTATTTCACAAAAAACACTAATTTTTCAACAATAGAAGAGATGTATCCCACATTGGTTAGAAATTGATGTTGGTTTTAAAAATTCTATTATTAAGTACCAATAGAAGAAATGCATCATACATCATACATTGGTTGGAAAGTGATGTTGATTTTCAAAGTCACTAGAAAACCAAAAGTTTTTAAAGCTTCCACATGGATGCTTTAGAATGAAGATTTATCAAAAGGTGGTGAGGTGGCATAACCATAGTGCTCCTCACCAATTATATATATATATATATATATATATATATATATATATATATATATATATATATGATAAAATATTTTTACCATTATTACCAATAGAAGATGTATATCTCACGTTGGCTAGAAAATGATGTTTAGTTTAAATTATGTTATATTAACACATTGTTTAAAAAGAAAATGTTAGATTTTAAAGTCTTTAAACTAAAAGCTTTCACTATTAGTATCAATAGAAGAGATGTATCACACATTGGTTAGAAATTGATGTTTGTATTAAAAATATTATTATTAATTACTAACTGAAAAGATGTATCATATATTTGTTATAAAGTGATGTTGATTTTTAAAGTTTTTTGTTAAAAAACTTCTATCATTATTACCAATAGAAGATGTATATCTCACATTGGTTAAAAAATGATGTTGATTTTTAATTATTTTAGATTATATAAAAGACTTACTATTATTAGCAATATAAGATATATATACTTTTGGTTTTTTAACCATTAACTAATAATAATACATAATAATAATCATAATGATAATGAGTATTAGTATTAGTATATATAACTTATTCTATTGTCAATAGTAGAAGACTTATATTTAAAAAAATTTACAACTAACATTACTTCTAACCAATATGGGATAAAACTCTTCAAGGTTAGATATTACTTCTAATGACTCACTTTTAACATCATACTTTAAGCTTTGATATCTTATTCATCCAAAACTTGATTTGGACAAATAAATATATCATTTTGATGTTCTTGACGAGTAGAACACATTTTCACAATTACTTTTGTCAACAAACAAATGACACGTAAAGAAATTTGTACCTCAAGTTGCATAATTTCTTTCACTAAAAACACTAATTTTTAATAAGTATTATACTTTAATTCTTGATATCTTATTCATCCAAAACTCGATTTGGACAAATAAATATATGATTTCGATGCTCTCACCGAGTAGAACACATTTGCGCAATTACATTCGCCAACAAACAAATGACACGTAAAGAAATTTGTGCCTCAAGTTGCACAATTTCTCTCACTAAAAACATTATTTTAACAAGTATTATATTTTAAGTCTTACACACCTTTTTTCACACACTAGCGGTGCGACTTCTTCCTCTTTCCCGTTTAGGGTTTTCCTCATGACGGAGCCGCCTCCTCCAGCTCCTCCGGACCGCCCCTCCCTCCCTAAAACATTTGCAGCCGTTCTATCTGATGCTCCCTCGCCAATACCTTCGTTTATTATCCCCCCCTTCATCATATAAAGGAGAGCCGTCTCTTAAGCTCTCCCCGGACATCATTGAAGCTTTGGCCCAACCCTTCCAACATGCCTTGATAGGGAAGTTTTCACATGGTCGCCCTTCCATGGATTCCATACGTAAACTTTTCCACACATTCGGGCTTAAGGCTGCCTTCTCCATAGGTCATTTAGATGCCAAACATATCCTCATCCGTGTCCACCATGCAGAAGACTTCCAAAGGCTTTGGATCAAAGATCAACGGTATTTAGGCCGTTTTCCTATCCGCGTGTTTAAGTGGTCACCGGATTTTCGTCCTGACATTGAAAGCCCAGTTGTTTCTGTATGGTTTGCGCTCCCTGGCTTACCCATCCATCTGTTCCATAAAACCACGTTATTCTCTATTGCCTATCTATTTGGCCAGCCCCTAATGCTTGATCAGCCCACTATTAACCTCTCTCGTCCGAGTGTAGCGAGGATTTGTGTTGAAATTGATCTGACGAAACCAATCCCTAAACGACTATGGGTTGATTGTGGGAGCTCGTATCCTAGCTTCTGGCAATCTATTGAAGCTGAAAACACCCCTCTCTATTGCTCCCACTGCCTGCGCCAAGGTCATTCGGAATTAGGAGATGCAAAATTAAAAACCCTTCTCATCCCACAGAGGAATCTCTCCCTAAAGCTCCTCCTGTTAGCACTACTCGGTGGACTCCAAAAAAACCTACTTCTGCTGTGGTTAGTGATAAAACTCCTGTTGATAGAGCTCCAGAGGCAAACCCGCTTCCAAATCCAAATCTTACTCAGGCTGCTCATGACATTCAAGCCCCAATTCCGGACTCTAATCTTGATAATTCTGATGCTCAAGGCAACCGATCCAAGCTACCAGAAGCGGCTATCGAGCATGACATTGATACTAACTCGAACAAATCCCAGCCGCATGCAAATCCCCCTCATGATAACAGCGCGGGTCCATCTCATTCTGAGGACGGGGCCAACTTAGTTGAGGTTCCAATCCATGCATATACATCTGAACAAAATATGATGGAGGAGGAGGCCACTATTCTATCTCCCAATAGGTTTGTGGCCCTTCAGGATTTTCAGGAGGAGGATCCAAGTACTGTTAATCTGAATATTGAAGGTCTTAATCTTGAAGCTCAGCCCAAGAAATTGAAAGCTCCCAAACAGACGGATATAGCGGGTAAAGGAATGAACACTCGCTCCAAGAAGCTTGCGAAGGCCCAGAATGTCAACCCGACTCGATCTTCTCATGACGATTAAATAGCTATTCTGGAATCTCCGAGGTGTTGGAAACGACTCCACCATTTCTCGGTTGAAAAAGTTGATAAAGCTGCACAAAATCTCATTTATTTCTATTTGCGAACCTAAGCAAGATAAGTCTAAAATTTCTTTTATTGCTCGTAAGTTGAAGTTTCGATTTTTTTTCTGTAACGCCGCTAACTCAATTTGGATCCTGGCTAAGTCAGCCTTTACATGTCAGGAAAGATGTGAATCAGAGCAGCAAATCACGCTTAGCGTTCGCCATTTTTCTTGGGCTTTGCCAGTTTTCATCACATCAGTTCATGCTAAATGTTCCAGTACTGAGCGGAATAACCTCTAGCATGATATTATTGATATGGGGATGGATTTCAATAATACCCCGTGGCTTGTGTTTGGCAATTTTAACATCATTTTGGACCCTTGTGAAAAAAGCGATGGAGATGGCTGGGATCGGCAGGGTGCCCTTGAGTTTCAAGCTTGCCTTAATGCAGTGAATTTGTCTGACATCGGCTATCATGGCAATCAATATACCTGGTGTAATAACCGTGCTGGACGCGCCACTATTTTCCAACGCCTTGACAGAGTGGTCTGTAACTCTTCTTGGCTTTCTACTTTTGCTTCAACTTCGGTGGCTCACCTAAATAGAACCTGCTCAGACCATGCTCCCCTTCTCCTTTCAATTACATTATCGGCAGCCCCAAGACCCTACCACTTTCGGTTTCTCAATGTTTGGGTTACCCATCCGTCTTTCCTTGATACGGTTAAAGCAGCTTGGGGAGAGCAGACTTGGGGGCGCCCTTTGGTGAAATTTGCTAATAAGCTAAAAGTGGTTAAACGTGCTCTTAAAATATGGAATAAGGAATTAAGGATGTGTTTGGAAATATTTTCCAAGCAGTGGAACAGGCAGAAGAGGATGTTCTGCGCATGGAACAAAATTATGCTTCTAATAATTCTCCTGAAAATCGAGCTGCGCTTCACTCGGCCCAAGCTATATTAAAGCATAAGTTGAAAACGGAAGAGGAATTTTGGCGCCAAAAATCTTATCTGAAATGGCTGAAAGACGGTGAGGGAAATACCAAGCTATTCCATTCTTCTGTTAAGCATTCCAGAAATAAGCTTTTTATTCATTCTATTAAGGACATGCATGGGAACGTCCTATCCAATGAGAACCTCATTAAAGTTGCTGCTATTGATTTCTTTCGGGGTCAACTCACGGCCAGACAATGTAGTCCGAATGATTTATTGGATGTTATCCCTTCTTTGGTTTCGTCTGAGCAAAATGATATGCTTTCTGCCCCGCCTTCCATCGATGAGCTTAAGTCTATAGTCTTCTCTCTTAGTAGTGATAGTGCTGCCGGTGCTGATGGGTTTACCGATAAATTTTATACTTCATGTTGGGATGTTATTGCTGAGGATTTATTTTTGGCCATCTCTGAATTCTTTGTAGGATTCGAGTTACCGAAGTCATGGACCAGCACTCTTCTTCTCCCTATCCCTAAATCCAGTCAGATTGTCTCTTTTAAGGACCTTCGGCCGATCAGTTTATGCAATTTTTGCAACAAGGTGATCACCAAGCTGCTTGCCTCCCGGCTTTCTTCCATTATGCCTTTGATTATTTCTGCTAATCAAAGTGCCTTTACTAAAGGGCGCCTTATCCAAGATAATATTCTTCTTGCCTATGAATTGACTCATCAGCTCAAGAAGAAAGCTAATGGTTCTAACGTCATTATCAAATTAGATATGGCCAAAGCGTTCGATAGGATATCTTGGCCCTATTTGATATCGGTGCTTCGAAAATTCGGATTTGGAGAGACGTTTATAGACATGGTATGGCGGGTTATTTCTAATAATTATTTCTCTGTCATGGTGAATGGTATGTCTAAGGGTTTTTTCCACTCCACCTGAGGTCTTCGACAAGGTGATCCGCTCTCTCCTAGCCTTTTTATTATTGCGGCTGAAGTTCTAAGTCGGGGGCTTAATCAACTCCAGCAAGAGCACCAACACTATGCTTATTCATCTTCAAGTGGCTGTCCAATTATCTCCCATTTAGCTTTTGCGGATGATATTGTTATCTTCTGTAACGGTAGCAAGAACTCTTTGTCTCGGCATCGCAAGCTTCTTGAGTCTTACGAACAATGTTCGGGCCAATCTATAAATGCGGGTAAAAGTTGTTTCATGGTATCTGAAAATCTAAAGGAGTCTCGGGTTGCTTTTATCAAACGCCATGTGGGCTTCAATCGTCGCCTATTGCCGGTTTTGTACTTAGGTTGCCCCCTTTATGAAGGTCAGAAAAAGAAAAGCCTCTTTGATTCCCTTATTTGTAAATTGCAGTCCAAAATTAACTCTTGGACGGGGGCATTTCTTCGCCTGCTGGTAGAGCTCTTATAAATTCCGTCCTTCACCGATGGTTATGTATCAAATTGCGGTGTTGGATCCGCCCAAAGTGTTGTTAAGCATATTCAAAAATCTTAGCTAATTTTTTTGGGCTCCATTATTTTAGCGAAAAATGCATTGGGTTGCTTGGGAGAAATGCTCTTGTCGGCCCATCTCCCGAAGGGGATTGGCATTCGATGCGATTCAAGACATTATTAATGCCTATTCGATGTGATTTGGTGGCGGCTCGGATTAAATCGGACGATCTTTGGAGTCAGTTTATGAAAGCCAAATATTGCTCCCTATCTCCTCCTCTTCTCTCTTTGAATAAAGGCTCGTATTCTTGGCGGCATATTTGCTCAATTCGAGAGGAGGCTGAAAAACACATCAAATGGATTATCGGGCATGGGGATTGTTTGACCGGGTTTGATAATGGGCTGCCAGATATCTTTTTGCATGGTCCTGCTTCTAGTAACTTTCCAAGAGTTAAAGACGTTTTTTCTTCTCCTGCTAGTATTTCGGTGGAGGCCATGGCCGAGCTTGATATGATGCGATTAAGTCTATTGAAAAGCATGGTGTCGCCTTGTCGGCCGGCTGATTTTCTTTGTTTGGAGCCTTCGAGCAACGGTTCCTTTTCTTTCTCTTCGGCTTGGAACATATCCCGGAAGCAATGGCATGTCCTCTATTCAGCCTCTTTTTGTTGGAATAAACATCTGCCCAAGCGTATTTCTTTTTTTATGTGGCGTCTTCTTCAGCAACGTCTTCCTCTTGATGAGAGTATTATGCATAGAGGAGTCCAGCTGGTTTCTCGTTGTGCTTGCTGCGTGGAGGGCAACTTTGAATCTTACTCTCATGTTTTCCTTGATAGCCCAATTGCCCGCTATATATGGTCTGATTTTAATAGAATTTGGAGCATTCGGCTTGAATGGAAGTACGTGAATCGGGCTTTTTTGCTTGGTGGCTCGCTAAACCAATTCTCTTCTGTTTTCTATCACCCCCTCCATCATTTTGTGGGAGCTTTGGAAGAATAGAAATTCTTGCCTTCATGATAATGCTCGTAGTCCTCCGTGGATTTTAGTTGATCGCATAAAGCTTCTGATCTCTGCTATCATTAAGGACGCGGGTTTCAGCCTTCATTCAGGGGGTTCTTGGGATCGCATATTTGATGCTCGGCTTGGTCGTATCTCATCGAAAATCGTTCGTGTTATTAGCTGGATTAAGCCGTCTTTGGGATTTGTTAAACTTAATTGCGATGGGGTTAGTAGAGGAAATCCGGGCCTTAGTTCGGGGGGTGGTGTTATCCGTGATGACTCGGGCAATCTGCTTTTTGCTTATGCCGATTATATATTATGGGCATTGCCCAGTTCAATCGTGAATGCAAGGCTTTATTACAAGGTTTAAAATGGTGAAGCTTGAGGGAAGGTATCGGGCTATAGTTGGCCCGACTCTAAATGTATTTTAGATTGTATTCAAGGTGGCGTCGGTGGCCTTGGTCTGTTCGTATTTGCTTAATTCTATTCAAGCTTTGGTTCAAGATTTGGATATCTCCATTAGCTTTGCTTTAGAGGCCAATTCGGTGGTAGACGCTACGGCAAACTATGGGTGTGATTAAGGCGATTCTTCTCAATTCTTGTCGATTAATTCTCTTAGGTTTCTATTCAATGACCTTCTTGCTTTAGATAAATCCGGAACTCCTTATGTTCGTACCAATTAGATTTTTTGTAATCTCTTTTTCGAGGTTTCGACTCATTTGTCCTCCCATTTATAAGGGCAAGGCTGGTTGTCCCCCTCAAGTTTGTATATTTCTTTTTCAATTAATATAATCTGCGAGTGCCGTCCTGTTTACGAAA
>CM028380.1:147008193-147031905 GCA_013146195.2 Codonopsis lanceolata
AAAACATGCATCATATAGCCCCATTTGCATTTAGAATATAAATCATGCATAGTAGGGTCAAATAGTGACCACTAGTTCAAATCATGCATCGCAAAAATAAATCATAGAAATTTCATGTTATCACTTAATTACATCATTTAGACATAAATAGGACATGCATATGCATCATTAATAAAGTCGAGAGTGCTCAAAAAGTTCCAAGCGGTCGCAATTTAGCGGATCTACAAACACAACCGAGAAAATTTCGAAAAAAATCTTCACACTTAACGAGAGGAAGATTGGACACGTGAGTGTTCCGATCCGCAGAAGGTTGCCCGAATGATTACCGGTAAATGAGTTTATTCGGACCAAGCGAGGTTCTCTCCTCCTCTTGCCATTGCGGGTGCATCGGTGCCTTCCCCTTCGGATTACGAAGAAGATGCCATCTGCTAAGTAAAACAACTTGGCGGAAGAAAATCGAGAAAGGATCGAAAATGAAGAAAGTAAAATAAAAAGGAAGCGGCAGACAATGGCGGGCGAAGGAGCAAAGAAAGGAAAGAAAGAAGGAGAAAGAGAAAGATAAGCGTGCTTCTCCCCTCCTTTCCCGTCCACATAAAGGAGAAAAAGGGAATTTTCCCTTTTCCCCCTCCAAAGTTTAAAGCTGCGACACTTTGATCCTCAAGTTTCAAAATTTTCAAAATGGTCCCTGAGTCTAACGAAAAGTTAACAAAGTTAGTCTTGTTAACCAAAATTGGCAACCATTCACCAGAGGACAAGGATAATAACATCCCCAGCGGATCAAAAAAAAAACAAAACAAAAGAAAAAAAAAGAAAAAAAAAGAAAGAAAAAAAAAGAAAGAAAAAAAAGAAAGAAAAAAAAAAGAGAAAAAAAAAAAGAAAAAAAAAAAGGCGGAGGAAGAAGAATAAATTCCCTAACAGTGGCGAAATAAAATCGTAGAATCAGCGTGACCACCGGCGCGAAGGTAAATCAGGTACAATATTCTTACCTCGACTTTAGAATAATTTCCTTTCTAGGAAAAATTTTATCTAACAAAAAAGTTTTCTTTTATTTTCAAATAAAAAAAAAAAGAAAAACTCTTTTCAAAATGAGTTTTGATTTCAAAAAAAAAAAAAAGAGGAATATTTCAAAAACACAAAAAAGAGGAATATTTCAAAAACACAAAAAAAGAGGAATATTTGAAAAAAAACAAAAAAAAACAGAGAGAGCGAGAAAAAGGAAGGAAAAAGAATGTTTTCCACTTCACGATTTTCGAAAATACTTGAAGAGTGATCAATTTGCTTGGGATCTTTATCGGAGTGTAGTTTTACGGATATTTGAAAGTTTTACGTTATGTTTAGAAACAAGGCGACGACCGACCAAACACAACTTTAAAAATTCTTCTTAACATGTTTCAACGACAAGGTATTGACCGGTTGAAATGTGGTGGCAGAAAAACATTCAAATCTTCATACCGTATTTGACAACGGTTTCGGACCGGAAGAATACATCTTTTTCGAAAAACACAAAAATCTTTTTCCGTTGTGTTCTCGATCTGGCTTGACCCGAAGAACATGACATCCTCACTTGGTTGTAGTTTAGGTTTTTGGCCTGAACTACGTTTGGTCTGATTTCCTTTAATGGGGAATACGTAGGCAGCCTACATTAGTAGGTCCGACCATCAGAGCACATTAAATTCATATCTGCTTAAAACCGCGATAATTTTTTTATAACCGACTAAAATATTCTAGGTTATGGAGTTTGGATAGCATGTTAACTGTGCATTATAACTGCTACCAATTGCATTCTCCCGTTCTTAATTGAACGAAATTGGAGAGTCTATTGTTTATCAACGATGTTCGTCTACTCGATAAGCCTTGGATTACCCAGTAGACTCCATCGTTGAGGGTATAGACACCCCAATTTCGTTGCCACCCACGTATGTGGCCCGACATAAAATATCAAGAAGCTGTTAAAACTTAACAAATGTCAAGTTAGAGGAGTCAAAAATGCGAAAGGAAGCGGGATCTGTGCGAGTGGCTGCAAGGGTAAAAGTGCAAAAAATTGGAAGATGTAAAAGCGCTGGTGCCGCATCAAGGCCTCTTGGTGCCGCACCAAGCATGTTGTTGCAGAGACTTCTCTTGTAGCACTTTCTCGGATGTAAAATGTACAAGCTTCGAGCGCAAGGTACAAGTGGCTGATGCAGGAGGAAGAAACCAAAGAATTCCCAGCGTGTCCTCAGCCTTCACTATAAATAGAAGCCTCCGGCTTCTCAATTCAGTTGCTCAATTCCTCGGCGATTTTTTATCGCGGCGAAGCTCTTGTGCTCTGGAGGATAGAAATGATGCGAGAGGTGCGAGATAGGTGAGTGGAAGCCCCTAGAGTCTCCAAACCCCGTCCAAACTACTGCCAAAATCAAAACCCATGGGTTATAAGTGATCCTAGCCTAGTTTTTAGGTATCCACCTCACTTCCCAGTCCAAAAATCTCAAAGTAGCCGTTACTACTGAGTAGCAGTGAAAAAGTCGAAAACTAAGCCTAGGTTCCGCCCAACCAAAAAGGCCAAAACCTATCCAAATAAGCTGTCACTCTGCCCGAGTTGACAAGCCCAAACTTCCAAAAATAAGCAGTCACTCTGCCCAAATCAAAACAACAACAACAAAAGACTCTCTCTCACGAAGGACGGAGCAGCTGCTGCCGCTCTAAAAGGTAAAACCTTTAAGAGCACTTTTTATTTCTATTTGTTTATTTTTTCTATCTTTTATTTATTTTTAAAAGTTGTATTTAAATCCGACACAATGTAGCCAATATAAGCCGTTGTGCTGCCCGGATTAGAATATGAAATATTATGTAAAAGAGCCGTTATAATAGCTAAATATTCTTAAATATGTCTGTAATTATTGGAAGGAAACGGCTGCGAGTCCGTAAATAATGTAGTCACGAATGTATTTGTTTAAATTTCATGTCTTTTAATACCTTATTTATTTGCGAGATAAATATAACAATAAGCATACTTCAGCCAAAAACCATTTTTGAGACCGAAAGGGCGAGTTGGGTGCCTACCACCTTCCCAACTCGTAACTTAGCCTCTGAACCCGTTTTCTTTTTCTCGGGTTTATTTTTCTTTTCTTTGGTTTTGCTTTATTTGCCTTAAAATAAAGATGGCGACTCTAAAACTTTCGGATTCAGTGGGGCCTCGCAACATTCTCTCTTTACACTTTCCCGTTCTCCCCTAAAAAAGGGAGATATGGGAATGGAGGGGTGATGCATTCCCATATCCTGGTATCCCCTAAAGAAGGGATAACTTGATGCGGGAAACCCAAAGCACCCATAGCAATCTGAATGGGCCATAAGGCTATTTTAATAAATCCATAGTGGGGCGTCGCAATATCCTTTTTGCACTTTTAGTTTTTTCCCTTAAAAAAGGGAAAATGGGAATGAAAGGGTAATGCCTTCCCATATCCTGGTATCCCCTAAAAACGGGATAACTTGATGCGGGAAACAATAAGTTCCCATATTGGATACAAAATCCACTCAAGGCAACCGAGGCACATTCCAACGTGCTAATATAGACAGCACTCCTCTCGCATTTTTGATTTCGTCTTCCCCTAAACAAGGGAGGGTGGAGCGAGGCGGTGGTGTCCGCGTCACATGCGCGCACCCCTATCCAAGGGCGCGGGCGCGATCGCACCAGGAACCTCACGTGGCGACTCTGTTTGGGGAGTTGTTTTATTTTAAATAAAATGGAGGGCTAGAATCATAAAATAAAACTTTTTGTTTTTATTTGTTTATTGCGATATGCTTGTCATATTAATTTACGCATTTGAATAAAGTGTTCCTATACGGCCGTGGCTATATTTGTGGATATGATCCTCCATCTTGCAGCAGTTTCGTTCCGATAACTGTTACAGGTGTGTTTAAGAGTATAAAAAAAATCAAAAACATCAAAAAAAAATCGAAAATCAAAAAAAAATATATACATATTATATATTTTACAAATAAATTCCGGGCAGCACAACAAAAGAGCTGGGGCTTTTACTTTTTTCCGGCTCTATATTTTTATTTCTTTCAGTTTATTTTCTTTTTCATTTTATTCTGTATATTTGTACATATCTGCATTCATTCTGTCATTTTATTTTGGGGACATAGGACCAAAATTTGTAATTAATAGGGATAGATAGTTTCCTCACTTTTCTTTCTATTTCTTAAAATGGTGTGCTTGCTTGCTTGCGCTAAAAAATAAAAAGCCGAGAAAATCCACACATAACAGCAAGACAGACCATATTTGCTTTATTTTTCTGTTCATATATCTGTAAAATAAATAAAGATTTTACTGCTTTCTAGATACCGCACACACGTGCACGCATGTAAATATATTCCGAACTGTTACCCTACACCATGGCCAGCCTACCCCCTACATAAGCCAACGTTAGAATGCAAATATAGTTTTTCAGGACACTTCACAGACCGACCGATTTTTGCATCTCTGGGTTATGAGCCAGCCCCTGTCAAAAAAAAAATCAAAATAAAAAATATATATATATGTAAAAAAAAATGTGCAAGTTCAAAAAATAATAATAATAAGTGCGCACAAAAAAAAATAATACAAATAATAAACAGGGGCTGACTTATAATTCTCAGATGCTCGACCTAGACCATTTCGGATGGTGGATCTGGAAAGAGTATAGGCCCTTCGCTGGGACGATCCGATCTGGGGAGTCGAAAGGTAGGTGGAATACGTTGGTCCTATACTGCGGAGAAAGAATCCCTTTGTTCGGGAAAAGTCACGAGGCTGTCAAAATAAAGCAGTGCTTATCCAGGTCAATTGTAGGGAACAAAGAAAAATAATTAAAAAAATACTAATAAAAAGGCACGGCGTACTCCAAGCCAGGCCTCGGCCCGACCTACGATACCTACCAAACCCCATTTTCCTCGAAACGGCCCGAATTTGGAAAGGCGAGAGATATCTTGGCGGTTGATCGGGAAAATAGTCTGCATCGATTAGAGAGGTATCGGTTCGAATCGACAAAGGCGAATCGAGAGGCACGCGGTCCAGGACGGTATGGCATCAAAGAACAAACAAGCTATAACGGGAAATAGCGACCCTTTGGGCAGTGGGAACTAGAAGGAAACTCTGTATGTACCTCCTCACGGGCTTGAGGCTTGGTTAAGAAAGGAACCTGGATGACCATGCAAAAGAATAATGGATCAGGTGGTAAGTAACCTTTTGGCCAGTTTTTCAGAAGCTCTTGCCATTTTCTCACAAAAGGCCAAAATTCTAGAATATGCTCCTAATACTTCCCACTCTCCTGAAATAAACTCCCCTGATACCACAGAAAATATCCTTTTCCAAGCCTCCAAAAAACCATCAAATGCCAGCTACCAACCTAGTGATGACCTTCTTGATCAAGGAAACATGGTTTCCGATGCCCATGACTCTAACCCATATTCTCCAGAAATCAACCTTGATCCTCCCCACCTGAATGCCTATTACCGCGACCCAGAAAATCATCCCCCTTTCGATCCTTCATAGGCCTATTTCCACATGATCCCGGGGAACTTAAAAAGAATCATTTGCCTACCAGAAATAGAATCTCTACTAGGCCCGGGTCCAGGCAAGCCAATTTCGCTCCAACTATATCCAAAAAAGAAAACCCCGCTCAGCTGCCTGACCAAAACCCGACCTAGCCATACATCAAAGCCAAGAAATCGAAAAGAAAGACATTACGATGACTTGCCTGCCCCACGATCCGAAATACTCCAAACACTGTGTGCCCATGGGATACTGAAACCCATAGATAATTACCGTCCACTCAAACCATTGCCCATCACCTGGAACCATGCCCAGTTTTGTGAGTATCATAAATGTAGCGGTCATCTTACCAATCAGTGCTACATGCTCAGAGACGCCATTCAGGACCTCATCGACAACAAAGAAATTACGGTGGCGGGTACAAAAATCTTTGAAACCAGCCAAGCCAAGGAGGTGTAAGAAAAGCAAGTTAGTTTAAATTAAGTATAAATAAAGGTGTTGTAAAATACGTTGATCAATAAAGGAGTTTCCCAATAAGTGTTCAGAGGAGACAGCTTTCTGGGTATGATAGACAGAGGTACTGATTATGAAAAACTCTCTGCTGAGTTCGAGTCTATTTCTAATAAGCTTCTGCAGAATTGGTACACCACGACCGGTCCGCTCCTGACACTCGCAGACTTGGTAGACCGCTTCGGATATACTATCCCGATCATTTCCTAGCTGCAGTTGGTCATCTACCAATCCGCTACCTATAGTTGAGGATCTCAAACCCCAGGTCCTCAACAATGTAATAACCCCTATACAATGTGCTTTTAATAATAATATAAATGTATTTGCTTATTCCTTAGTTGCACCTACTTTAAAAGACGCATTTAATAATAATAATTATGATAATGAGTCATTTTAAGAAATGGACCCAAAAGATAAAAATTATCTACTTGAGCTTGCTAAGTCAGTAGAGTACCAGGAACAGAGCCATTCATCAACAGATACTGAAGACCTGTCCACCATCAACCTGGGGCTGGACAAAGAAGTCAAAGAAATCAGAATCGGCAGTTACCTCCAAGGTCCAGAAAGAAAGGCACTCATCGATCTCCTCAAAGAGTTCGTAGACATCTTTGCCTGGTCCTATGAAGATATGCCCGACCTAGATCCAGCTATAGTCGAGCACCGGATTCCCACATACCCGGATGCTCGCCCAATCAAACAAAAGCTCCGCCGCATCAAGCCAGAATGGTCACTACAAGTCAAAGAAGAAATCATGAAATAGCTACGCGTTAACTTTATTCGGGTAGTTGAATACCCGACCTGGCTGTCCAATATAGTGACCGTTCCCAAGCCCAACAGGAAAGTCCGAATCTGTGTAGACTTCCGCGACCTCAATAAAGCGTCGCCCAAAGATGACTTCCCCCTGCCCAACATTGATATTGTGGTAGATGCCGTCGCAGCTCACAAAGTCCGATCCTTCATCGACGGCATGCTGGGCTACAACCAAATCAAAATGGCAGCAAAAGACCAGGAGAAGACTTCATTCATTACTCCCTGGGGAACTTAATGTTACACTGTCATGTCATTCGGACTAAAGAATGCCGGAGCCACTTACTAGAGGGCTGCCACCAGCCTCTTCCACGACATGATCCATAAAGAGATGGAGGTTTATGTTGATGATATGATCGTACATTTCAGCGATGCCAACGGTGCTCACATTAAAGATCTTCGGAAGTTCTTCGAAAGACTCAGGAAGCACCAAATGAAGCTTAACCCCCACCAAATGCACATTCGCGGTTACCAGAGGCAAAGTCCTGGGATTCTTAGTAACTGAGCAAGGCATCGAGATCGAGCCAGCAAAGATCAAAGCCATTCTAGAAATGCCACAGCCGAAAACTCCCTCCGAAGTCAAAGGCTTCCTAGGCCGGTTGCAGTACATCAGCCGTTTTATCGCAGACGGTGACCACCACTGTGAGCCCTCTTTAAACTCTGAAAAGAATACCGACCAAGTGCGGGGCCTGACGGCTAGCCTTCGAAAAAATAAAAGCCTACCTTACCAATCCCCCTGTGCTAGCTCCACTCATACACATAAACCTCTCCTCATATGCTTAACCGTCACAGACACATCGGTACGGGCCATGCTCGCCCAGGAGAAAGAAGACTCCTACATTGAAAATGCCATATATTTCATAAGTAGGAAGCTACAAGGAAGCGAGCTAAACTATTTGGCGCTGGAAAAAAGCTGCACCGGCCTAGTCTGGGCCACTCAGAGGCTCAAAACCTATCTCCAGGGAAGGTCCATCAAGCTCATATCTAGGATGGACCCTATCAAATACATATTCGGTAAGTCGTCACTATCCAGCCGACTGGCCAAGTGGTCCTTTCTTATTAATTGATCCGGCTGACTCTCATACTCCACTGGCTATAAGGTTGGAGTTCGAATGTTCAAATAATACGACAGAATATGAAGCCTGTATTGCTGGCCTAGAAGAAGCTCTCAAAAGGGGAGCTAAAGATCTCGAAGTCTCTGGAGACTCGGCCCTTATTATAAATCAAGTCGAAGGAAGGTGGAAGACCTAGGATCCTCGGCTGCAGCTCTATCATGCCAAATTATTAACAGTCGCCGCCCGATTTGGTTCTATCTCGTTCCATTACCTGCCACGAGATAGGAATCAATTCGCTGATGCCCTGGCCACTCTGCGTCACTGGTCCAGATTCCCGCTGAAACTAAAGTCCAGCCATTTATAGTCGGGAAGAAGGTCGCTCCGGCATACTGTTTCAAAATCAACGCATCCCCTGAAGCAGATCATGAGCCCTGGTATGCTGACATCTTAAATCTGCTCCAGAAAAATCTTTATCCTCCTGGCTTAGACAAAAGGGGAAGAGTCTCCCTGCGAAGATGGGCCTCCCAATTAGTACTCAGCGTTGGTAGCCTGTATAAGAGACATTATCAAGGCCTCAACCTACTATGTGTCAATCAGGCCAAAGCTGAACAAATCATGGATCAACTACACGGTGGTACCTATGGGCCCCACATGAATGGCCATATGTTATCAAAGAAAGTCATCCGACAGGGGTACTATTTGAGTACACTCGAAACTAACTGTATCCGGTGAGTACGACATTGCGACAAATGTCAACGCTTTGCCAATCTACAACATGTGCCCCCACACGTCCTATACAACTCCACAGCCCCCTGGCCCTTTTCAACATGGGGTATCGACGTCATAGGCCAAATTCACCCGAAGGGATCCAATGGCCATGAATACGTCCTGGTAGCTGTCGATTACTTCACAAAGTGGGTAGAAGCCTCTTCCTACAAGGTCTTAAACGCCAGAAAGGTGTCCGAATTTATTCGGGCCAATATCATATACCGCTATGGGGTACCTTTCGAAATCATCTCCGACAATGGCTCTCATTTTGAAGGGGAAGTGAATCGTCTGCTGGACGAGTTCAAGATCCAAAGACACAAATCCTCTCCCTACCGGCCACAAGCCAATGGTGCCGTTGAAGCAGCCAACAAAACTCTCGAGAACATCATCAGAAAAATGGCTGATACAGGAAGAGACTAGCAGAAAAATTTCCACTAGCCCTGGGCCACTAGCCGGTACATCGATCACATCGGGGCTACCCCTACTCCACTTGCATATGGCATGGGCGGTACTACCAATAGAGGTGGAAATTCCATCATTGAGAGTAATGATGGAAGGCGATATAGCAGTTGACTCGGTCAAAAGGCGGTCTGCTGGCCTAATTGATGAGCGGCCCTGTTAGCCTTGGAGCACAGGCATATCAAAGGCATATCGCGTATCGAAGCTTTCAACAAAAAGTCAAAGGCCGAGATATTCAAGTTGGAGACCTCGTGCTTCGAGAAAAACCCCCTAGTTATGTTGATACTAGGGGAAAATGGAAGTCTCCCTGGATGGGACCATACATTGTTAAGGAGATCCGATCAGGAGGAGCCGTGCTTCTCACAAACCAAGATGGGGAAGATCTTGTCCAGCCTTTCAACCTCGACAAACTCAAAAGGTACTACGCCTGAGCCATCCTATCCGGCCAATGATTCCCTCTCGGCCAGAAAACACGAAAGGCGTCTAGGCAAAAATTAGGGCATAATAAAAATAAAAATAAATAAAAAAATAGGGGCTCGCTAGGTTGAAAACCTGAAAGGGCGGCCTAGGCAAAAATTAGAGCACAAAAAAAAATAATAAAAATAAAAAGGAGAGGGAAGGCATTATTTGAAACCCTCGGCGTATTACCGTATCTTGACACATCGAAGCTCAGCGACAAAAGAGAAAAACCACGACAAAGCAGCTCATATTAAAACACTAAAATATAATTTTACAGGTCCTAAGGTGCAACTTAGGAATATTTATTAAGACGTCTATATTATATATTATTTGCATGGTACATATCTATATACTGCCTATACCCCCTTTGTTTTTCCCAAGAAACAGTCCTTTTTCTTGCAACCTTAGCCAGCGGTCTCTATCACGGCGTCCACCAGCCGGGCCCATATACTCCTTCGCGGCGCGAAAAGCCCTAGACTCATCGGCATGAGAGCCACGGATGTGTCTCCCTCTTCATCATCGACATCTCCGTTCTCTGGCGGTTGTATTGCTCGGACCCGGCTTCATCAGTGACCCGGCACCCCATACGGGGAGGAGGAGGAGGAGCGACTATCTCATTCCCGGGGTTGTCACATGCGCTTGCCAAGCTCAGCCGCGGAGGCTCATGACCACCAGTTCTCAGAGCCGTACCCCAACTGGTCTAAGGAGGAGGAGCAGGTGCTTCTTGTTCCCATGGGTTGTGCTATTGACCAAAATCACTCAATCTGCGGGATGTATTCTTTGGGACCCTTGGCTTGTCCAGATCCGAGGCCGTCAGAGTATTAAGGCCATGAACCCGTTGAAATTCGCCTCGAGGCCCGGAACAACCAACCACAGAGCTATCAATGTCGCCTACTTCCAACGAGGCGAGCATCCACTTCATTGGTTATATGACGGCCCAACAAATGTCTCAGTACATGCCGAATGGCGTGAGACGGCTCCTCAGCAGCTACCATAACCCATGCCAGATACCCAAGAGATAGAAGCATATAATCAAAATATGGGTATGCTACCTCCAGTCTTTCAGCATCTCTGAGCCACATGTCCTGGATAGTGGAACCCAGACGATCATTGGTAAGCTCCCTTCCCATGTATATAGGACGGGAGGTATGCGGGATGACTTGCTCTCTTCAAATTGCCGCAAGATCCGGTCAATTTGGTAAAGAAGTCAGATAAAGGCCTAACATGACCACTGGCTGTTGTACTCATCGGAGTGATGAAGGAAAAATTTGGATCTCGATGGCGAACGACCCAGATTATATCCATTGAGCCCCAACGATAGAAATGATCGGCCCAGTCTATCTCAGAATAATTAGTCTGGGGAAAGTGCCCGCGCATTCCATAAAATGACGGATCATAAGGAGCTCGAGACGCGGCAGGAGCACGAACCCAAGGAAGTGCTCCTCCGGCCACATGTGCACCAAAATAGAGGCTGCCGGTAGGAAGCAGTTCATTCAGCGATAAGCGATCGGGCAGTGAAAGTCTCTGCCAATATCACCGGAACAATGTTCAACCGGCGATCCCGAGCCTGTAATGCCAGGTCTATGACCCGCTCATCTACTAATCCGGGTAGACCAACTATCAAATACCTCCCTTCCAGGCAAAGAAATAGTGCTGTCAATCTACGCCGCTGGTATTCCACGTCATCTTCAATATATTCTGTGAAGGCCCCAGGAAGAACCATCAAATTGAAAGATTCCCCATTATAAAATCCTGGAGAAGCGCGGCGGGTAGAATTGAAGAGCTCCCGAATAGCCATATATGGGCGTAGGCGGGTACCGCATGTCGTCGGCAGTAGGTGCCACCCCGGCATAGCACAGAACTCCTCAAATGTGGGACACATCTCGTTCATGCCAAAATTAAACAAGTGATCCTCAGGAGACCAAAACCTGGCGGCTCCCCTCAACATGTCCCAATTAATTATGACATTCCGCCAGGATAAAAGGCACCTGAACCCGAAAAGATGTTCAAATCAATCCTTCTCGTCAGATCGCAAAGAAAGGATCTAGAAGTCCAGGGCATTCTCGTAAATTTCAATCTCCAGAGCCGTAGGAATGCGAGCGGCCATTTATAAGAGATGCGAGAAGTTTTGTTACGGCTGAATAAGGCTATGGCAAGCAAGAAAGAAGCTGGTGAAGCTAGAAAGAGAGAACGAAATGAATTGATGAAGAAGCGGTGGTTTCAAAGTCGAAATTTATACGCAAATTGAGAAAGGCGGACAATTTGGTGCACGTGCCCAAGCATTGAAAATAGTGGCTGCATAGGAAAACTATGGTGCCACCAAGAAGCTTCTTGGTGCCGCACCATAGCCCCCAATAGTGGCACCAAGAATGTTCACTGTATTGTGAAATTCCTGCCCGGTATCTTGGTTTGGTGATCCAACATCTTGCTGTTCCTGCGACTGATCACAAAAGGAAAAGGAGGCCTATGAAAGAGCGACTCGAAACACGGGCTCAGCGGCAAAGAATAAGGGATTCGGCCATTTTTCGCGAGGTCGTCTCATTGGCGCCAGGGCCGTTGAGCCCGTGTCAGAGTCGCTCTTTCATAGGCCTCCTTTCCTTTTGTGATCGACGTGAACAAGCAGATGTTGATCACCAAACCAGGATACCGGGTAGGAATTTCACAATAAAGTGAACATTCTTGGTGCCACCATTGGGGGCTATGGTGCACACCAAGAAGCTTCTGGTGGCACCATAGTTTTCCTATGCAACCAATGCGCTTTCACCGCTTAATCGCGGCGCTCTAATTGTCCGCTTCTCAATTTTGCGTATAAATTCTCGACTTTAAAACCGCTTCTTCATCAATCTATTTCGTTCTCTTTCTAGCTTCACCAGCCTTCTTTCTTGCTTGCCATAGCCTTATTCACTCTAACAAAACTCGCATCTCTTATAAATGGCCGCCGCATTCCCTCTGACTCGGGGTGAAATTTACGAATGCCCCGGACTTCTGATCCTTTCTTTGCGATCGACGAGAGGGATTGGTTTGAACATCTTTTCGGCTTTAGTGCCTTTTATCCCTGGTGCCGCACGTCATAATTAATTGGGACATGCCGAGGGCCGCGGAGGTTTTGGTCTCCCGAGGATCACTTGTTTAATTTTGCATGAACGAGATGTGTCCCACATTTGAGAGAGTGCTGGGTTATGCCGGGGTGGCACCTACTGCCGATTGCGCACTCCGCCTACGAAGACGTCGCATGGCTATTCGGGGAGCTCTTCAATTCCCTACCCGCCGCTACTCCGTGATTTTATAATGGGGAATCTTTCAATTTGATGGTTCTTCCTGGGGCCTTCACAGAATATATTGAAGATGACGTGGAATACCAGCGACGTAGATTGACAACACTCTTTCTTTGCCTGGTAGGGAGGTATTTGATGGTTGGTCTACCCCGATTAGTAGATGAGCGGTCATAGACCGGCATACCCTCTGTGCTCGATCGCCGAGCCGAACATTGTTCCGATGATTTTGGCAGACTTTCACTGCCCGATCGCTCTGCCCGATTGCTTAAGCCGCTGAATGAACTGCTTCCCTCTTATTTTGGTGCACATGTGGCCGAGGAGCACTTCCTTTGGGTTCAAGCTCCCGTGCTGTTCGGAGCTCCTTATGATCCGTCCATTTTATGGAATGCGGCCACTTTCCCCGAACTAATTATTCGAGATAGACTGGCCGATCATTTCTATCGCCGGGCTCAATGGATATAATCGGTCGGTCGTCGCAACCGAGATCCGACTTTTCCTTCGCCACTCCACCGACGAGTACACCAGTGGTCATGTTAGCCTTTATCGACTTCTTTACCACCGACCAGGATCTTGCGGCAATTTGGAAGAGAGCAAGTCATCCCAGATACCTCCCGTCCTATATACATGGGAAGGGAGCTTACCAATGATCGTCTGGGTTCCACTATCCAGGACATGTGGCTCAGAGATGCTGAAAGACTGGAGGTAGCATACCCATATTCTGATTATATGCTTCTATCTCTTGGGTATCTGGCATGGGTTATGGTAGCTGCTGAGAAGCCGTCTCACGCCATTCGACATGTACTGAGACATTTGTTGGGCCGTCATATAACCAATGGAGTGGATGCTCGCCTGTTGGAAGTAGGCGAGGACATTGATAGCTCGGGGTTGGTTGTTCCTCGGGCTCTGGAGGCAGAATTTCAACGGGTTCATGGCCTTAATACTCAGACGGCCACTGGATCGGACGCTGCGGGTCCCAGCAATACATCCCGCAGATTGAGTGATGTTGGTCAACAACACAACCCATGGGAACAAGAAGCACCTGCTCCTCCTCCTTAGACTGGTTGGGGTACGGCTTTGAGAACTGGCGGTCATGAGCTTCCGCGGCTGAGCTTGGCAAGCAGAAAGGACAACCCCTGCGAACGAGAGGTAGTTGTTCCTCCTCCCCCACTTGTATGGGGTGCTGGTCTCAGAAATGATGAAGCGGGTCCGAGCAATACAGCTGCTCAGGAGAACGGAGATACCGATGATGAAGAGGGAGACACATCTGGTGGCTCTCATGCTGATGAGTATAGGGCTTCTTCTGCGCCTCGCAAAAGGAGTATATGGGCCCGGCTTGGTGGACGTCGTAGGCACTGATAGACCGCTCGGGGCTAAGGCTGCAAGAAAAAGGACTGTTTCTGGGGAAAAACAAAGGGGGGTATAGGCAGTATATAGATATGTACCATGCAAATAATATATAATATAGACGTCTTAATAAATATTCCTAAGTTGCAACTTAGGACCTGTAAAATTATATTTTAGTGTTTTAATATGAGCTGCTTTGTCGTGGTTTTTCTCTTTTGTCAGTCGAGCTTCTGATGTGCTGAAGACTGGAAGTAGTACGCTGAGGGTTTCAAATAATGCCTTCCCTCTCCTTTTTATTTTTATTTATTTTTATTTTTTTTTGTGCTCTAATTTTTGCCTAGGCCGCCCTTTCGGGTTTTCAACCTAGCGAGCCCTTATTTATTTATTTTATTTTTTATTATGCCCTAATTTTTTGCCTAGACCGCCCTTTCGGGTTTTCAGCCTAGCGGGCTGGAGAGGGAAGCATTGGCCGGATAGGATGGCTCAGGCGTAGTACCTTTTGAGTTTGTCGAGGTTGAAAGGCTGGACAAGATCTTCCCCATTTTGGTTTGTGAGAAGCACGACTCCTCCTGATCGGATCTCCTTAACAATGTATGGTCCCATCCATGGAGACTTCCATTCTCCCCTAGTATCAACATAACTAGGGGGTTTTTCTCGAAGTACGAGGTCTCCAACTTGGATATCACGGCCTTTGACTTTTTTATTGAAAGCTCGGGCGATACGCCTTTGATATGCCCGGGTATGCTCCAAGGCTAACAGGCGTCGTTCATTAATTAGGGCACCGCCCTTTGACCTACCAACTCTCGCTATATTAGCTTCCATCGTCACACTCAATGATGGAATTTCCACCTCTATTGGTAGTACCGCTTCCATGCCATATGCTAGAGAGTAGGGAGTAGCCCCAATGGTGCGGATCGACGACGGTAGCCCAGCAGGGCTAGTGGCAATTTTTCCGCCGCCTCTTCCGTGACGCCCATTTTTCCGATGATGTTCTCGAGAGTTTTGTTGGCTGCTTCAACGGCACCATTGGCTTGTGGCCGGTAGGGGGAGGATTTGTGTCTTTGGATCTTGAACTCGTCCAGCAGACGGTTCACGTCCCCTTCAAAGTGAGAGCCGTTGTCGGAGATGATCTCGAAAGGCACCACATAGCGGTATATGATATTGGCCCGAATAAATTGGGACACCTTTCGTGTAAAACCCTAGAATGTGGCTTGCTTGTGTTATGCATGAACTCATACATTTATAATCATCATAAACATGTTTATTTAGCTCACTCATATGTTTGGAGTCAATAGAACGTTCGTCGACGTTGTTTGAGATGCACGTATGCATTTTTCTTTCGCGAGATGCTTTGAATCTCGGGTTTGTGGTTTATGTTGTAACTTCATGGATAATTGTTAGAAGGCATTCATAACATCATTTACATGCCTTAGATGTTGGTTATATGCTTGTTGCATTGTCGGTTTGGTTGCTAGTTTGATTCTAGCGTTAACCCTTCTCCGCTTTGACTTTTTGTTGTCGTCGTTCGGAGAGTTTTGCCTGAGTTCTTGGCCTTGTTTGGTTGAGGTTAGAGGCTTGATTGTCTTGGTTATAGATTGGGGGTCATTAAGGTTGGATTGTAGACACTTTTTGGCTTGGAAGGACTCAAGAATGCATGTGGGAGAGTCCGGGACCGAGCAAGGAAGCAACAAACCTTGGAATGCTGAATGCTGAAGTGATGCGCTCGCATCACATTGATGCTAAGCGACCGCAAGGGTCCCTGGTCCCTGTTACGGGATTTTGCAATTCTTTCATGCATTGCCCGACTTGTACCCACCTAAACCCAATTTAGACTTAACCTAAACCTATCTTATTAGCCTAAGACTTATCCTAAACATCTATTAGAGGTTTTAGAGGTTTATTAGTGAGTTGATTAAGGAGAATTAATCCCCTCACTTAAACCAAAACCATCGCACTCTCTAACTTAGTCGGCCAACAGATACGACTTCTTCAGCTTTGCGTTTTTCTGCGAGCACTCAAAGAGACCTGAGAGAGAGCTTGAGAGAGGCGATTCTAGGGCTCTTGAAGGGCTCATCCTTGGAGACCATTGATTGAGATCTTCTTTCCCCAATTATACCCGTGAGATTGAAGAGAAGGTTGAGGAGACAACCTCATCTCTAGGTTTCGAAATTTGCTGCTTGTGAGGGCTGAAATTGGGTAAGTTTCTACCTCTCTTCCTTTTTCTTTTGGCTCCATTGACCCTAGGGAAACAATCATAATGCTATGTGAGGTCAATGGATGCAATTGTTAGGGTTTGTAGAGATGTCATGAACCCTAGGTCTCCAATTGTTGATAGAACTTGGTTGAGCCTATGTGAGACCTTGATTTATGTGAAATTCATGTGTTTAATGGTCTATTAAACTTTGCTATGTGAATTATCCATGGATATTGAGCTTGATTTGGTAGAGATACTTGGAAGGGGATTTGCCCTAATTATGTTTTGGCTTGCAAATTATGGTTGTGAGCTTGATTACTATGTTTTACATGTTTAGTAGAGTATATTAAACCATGTTGTATGATTTAATCATGATTTGGAAAATATGATTGGTAAGGTGTTAAAAATGAATTTATGCACAAAATTGCCAATTTGTTCTAAGTTGCATTGTTAAGTATTTTGTGGGGTTTATGTGAGTTTATGGAACTTGGGAACATGGTTATTGGCGATAGTTATGAACATAGGGGGATGTTGAAGCCCATGCTTCTATTCCCTAAATTTTCGGAAAATCTAGATTGGACTCAACGGAGTCAACCTTGGTGTTAGTATGAATCCTAGGAACTATAATCTTAAGTCCTACGGAATTTTGGGTAGAAACATGGAGGTCGAGCCTCCAAGAAGTTTTGAAGTGTATGAAGGACACTTGATTATGAGAGCTTATATGATTCTCTATTGTGATATTTATGCTAGTTGTGAATGAAGTGCATGACTAGTTTGATGGTAGAGTATATACCTACTTGTTTTGAGCATATGAGTATATATTACTTGTGCATGGGTTTTGAGTCCAGCTGGAGTCGGTCTGTTGAGTCTTTGGTGGGACGATACATCGTCTTCACGAATTGTGAGATTCGTGATCGCGATGGATCGCCGTGCCGGGTTTGCACACACCCCTCCATCGATGGCCACGGTGGGGAAGTAGTTTATCTCGCTTGTTGTAGTAATACACATGACTTTGATAACTATGGAACTCGAGCGGAGATCTGCCTGGGACGCCGATATCTACGAGAGGGATATCGAGGGCACATAAAGGTTTTGCACGTGTTTTTGCAGGAGCGACACGCGCGGAAGAATTGGTAATGGTATCATATCCCTTTTATATGAATTGTCTCACAAGTACTTATGTGAACTATGTGCTTTGTGATTTGGATATGATATGATGGTTGTATTGGTTTCATAAATGTTATACTTGATAGATAACATGTTGTTTAAGGTTGTTAAGCATAAATGCTATCACATGAACATTATTTGAATGTTGTATTATGCCAAAGGCATAAATCATTATTGTTAAGCCTAATATGCCTTGACATGAATTTTTGGTGAGATGTTATACTATAATGATAACATATTTATTTAATGTTGAGCATGGATGCCATAACATGATTTTTATAAAGTTATTATATGAAGATAGCATGATGTAAATCATTATTAAACATTATGCCATGGTAGGAAGTTATGGTTAGTAACTTACTAAGTCTTTGTGACTTACTTTTATTTGTTGATTGTTTTCCCTAGATCCGAGTCGCACGAGTGGATCCAAGTAAATCAAGAAGGTTGCGTTGACGAAGTATTCTTTTGGCAGGTTGTTACTTAGATAGTTTATTTTTTTTTTGGTAAGGACGTTGGGAAAGATGAAGTTATGTAAACTTCATGTTGGGTAGCAAACCAAATTGTGATTTGTAAATATTTGTAATTGTTGTTGAGCCTATTCTTTTGGTAGCCGACAAGTAGTGGTCGTGCTTGGTGTACATTTATGGTTATATTTCCATATGTTCTCTTGATGTTAGTACATGTATTGTTGGTAGTCGACTTGTGTTAGTCGCGCTTGGTAAACTTGGTGATCATGTTTTAATATGCTTTCATGATAGTAAAGTATTATGTTTGTTCTCCGGCATGTTATTAGCCGTTGAGTTTGTTAGACTATAGTCTTAGACTTAGTGTAATGTTGGGTTCCGGCCGTAGCTTCGCCGATGACTTGGTATATTATGCTATATATTTGAATTGCATGATAGGGAGTTTAGTCCTACGTGCCCAATGTTGCGGCACGCGAGTCGAATTTTTGGACCGAGAGATTAATTATCTCTTTGGTTGTTTTTAGTTTGAGCTTGTTAGCTCGGGCGCCACTGTTTTATTTTATTTCGCTTCCGCATATGATTTGAGTTGTTGGCGTATCGCCGTTATGGCCCTACCCATTATTTGCTACTTTCTTGTTGTTATTTGTTTCCCGGCGGCACGACCTTGGGATTTCGTCTTGGGATCCGGGTCGGGTCGTCACAGTTGGTATCAGAGCTATGATTATAAATTTAGCTTTTAGCCGGGATAGGTTCCTTGGCTTGGGGGTTGGTTTGTGTGATAGATTTATTTTTAACGCCGAGTGTTATTGTAGGTTTAAATGGTGGATACTAGAGCAGGAGCTAGTTCCGGAGGTGGCACTGGTAGAGGTGCCGGTAGAGGTACTGACGGTGGCAGAAATGCTAACGATAACCGTCAACAGAACATTCCTCCACTGCGGACACCGGAAGAGCAGTTTGAGGCGATGGCAACTATGTATCGTGGAATGCTTGATATGATGAACGAAATGAATCAAAGGGGTTTTGGTAGAGTGGAACCACAAGGAGTACCACGGCCAGAGCCACAGCCCGAACCACAAGTAGAGAGGCCGAGGCAGGAGGCTAGACATAATGACAATACTATGCTTGAAAGGTTTGTGAAGTTAAAGCCGAGGCAGTTTAATGAAGAGCCGGACACTGCGAAAGCCGAGCTATGGATTGAACACTTGGAGAAAATATTTGCACCTTTGGGTTGCGATGACGAGCAAAAAGTTGTATTAGCAGTATTCAAGCTTGAGGGTGCTGCAGAGCATTGGTGGCAAGTACTTAGAGAGAGTTGGGACCTGCATAGAGTTCCACAGATATGGCCTAACTTTGTTCGAGAGTTCAGAGCTTCCTATGTACCGGAAGTGGTTCGAGAGAAAAGAGAGAAAGAATTTCTGGATTTGGTGCAGGGGAGTATGACAGTTTCACAAGATTCGCCGATTCACCGAGTTGGCTCACATCGCACACATTTGATTCCAGATGAGGCTAGGAGGACACATAAATTTGTAAAGGGTTTGAGGACTGAGTACAGGAAACAGCTCCTTTCTCATCAGTTCGTGGAGTACAGAAAGGTCGTTGATAGAGCCTACATTATTGAGAGAGACATTGAGGAGCATCGTGCTATGCACATTTCGGGTTCTTCTCAGCAGCCTAAGCAGTCTTCTGGGCGACGTCATGGATCGGGTAACCGTGGAAATTTTAGTGGAGGCAGTGATCACAAGAAGGGAAGTGGAAAATCTCATTATGAAGGACATACGAAGAATCAGTCGAGTGGCAAGGGGGCTAGTACTACATCTACTCAGGGAGATCGTGGAGTGGTATTGGTTTGCTCTTATTGTTCCAAGATAGGGCACATGGAGGATAGATGTTGGAGCAAGAAGGGAGCACCTATGGAGTGCTACTACTGTGGAGTTTCGGGACACATGAAGAAGGATTGTCCTAAATTGAAGAACAATCAGTCAGGAGGTTCGAACCAGCCTGTAGTTGGGATGAAGAGAGATAGCGATGGTAAAGCTAAGGTGCAGGGTCGCGTGTTTGCTCTAGATCAGAAGGGAGTGCCTGAGTCTACAGCAGTGATTGGAGGTACCGTTTCTATCTTCGGTAATGAGGCTCGTGTACTTATAGACCCAGGATCATCATATTCGTATGTTGCATCGCATTTTGTTGACAAGCTATGTGTTATGCCTCAGTCTTTACCTTATGTGCTTGAAGTATCTACCCCACTTGGGGAATGTTTATTGGCTTCAGATATTTATAGAGCATGCGATGTACTTGTGGATAAACATGTGTTGCATGCGGATTTGGTGGTGTTACCACTTCGTGATTTTGATGTGATACTTGGCATGGATTGGTTGTGCACATATCATGCATTGGTGGATTGCCTTAGTAAAAGGGTTACTTTTGCTTTGCCTGGCGTTCCTAAATTTGTATTCTTGGGAGATAATGCACCTAGTGGTTTACGCGTCATTTCTGCTCTTAAGGCTAGGAAATTATTGTCGCGTGGGTGCACAGGGTATCTTGCTTGTGTAGTTGATAAACGGGTTTCTACTTCTAATCTTGAAGATGTGCCAGTTGTGTGTGAATTTCCGGATATTTTCTCTAAAGATTTTGGGATGCCTCCAGATAGAGAGATTGAATTTTGCATTGAGTTGTTGCCGGGGACTACACCACTTTCAAGGCGCCGATAGATGGCACCTATGGAGTTAAAGGAGTTGAAGGTTCGCTTGCAAGAGCTCCTTGACATTGGCTTTACCAAGCCAAGTGTATCGCCTTGGGGTGCGCCGGTATTATTTGTGAGGAAGAAAGATGGGAGCCTTAGATTGTGCATTGATTATCGGGAGTTGAACAAGGCAACGATAAAGAACAAGTATCCATTGCCGCACATAGATGACTTGTTTGATCAATTGCAAGGATCGGTGGTCTATTCCAAACTTGACTTGAGATTCTCGGTATCATCGCTGAAGGTTAGAGCCGAGGATGTTCCAAAATGGCTTTTCGCACGAGATATGGGCATTACGAGCTTATGGTGATGCCATTTGGGTCGACTAATACGCCGTGTTTATGGATTTGATGAACCTATTCCACAATTTTCTTGATTGCTTCGTGGTGGTTTTCATAGATGACATCCTTGTGTATTCTAAGTCTCTGAAGATCATGCACAACATTCGAGGATGGTTTTGTCTATTCTTCTGGGAGAGGCAACTCTACGCCAAGTTTAGCAAGTGTGCTTTTTGCTAAAGGAGGTTTCATTCTTGGGCATGTTGTTTCTAGTGCCGTTAGCTGATCCTTCCAAGGTCGAGGCATTAATGAATGGAGGAGACCCACCACGCCATTGAGGTTAGAGTTTCTGGGCTAGCCGGTTATTATCTGAGGTTCATAGAGGATTTTCAAGATTGCTACGCCCATGACGAACTTGACTCAAAAGAAGACCGCATTTGTATGGAGTGATAAGTGTGAAGAAAGCTTCCAAGAATTGAAGAAGAGGTTGACTACCGCACTGCTTTTAGCATTGCTAGCGAGGTGATAATTTTGTTGTTTATAGTGATGCATCGAAGAAGGATCGGGTTGTGTGCTTATGCAACGGGAAGGTGATTGCTTATGCTTCAAGGGTTGTTCCTCGTATGAGATGAATTATCCCACGATGATCTCGAGCTAGGGCGATCATATTTGCTTTGCACAAGTGGAAGCATTATTTGTATGGTTCAAGTTTGAGATTTTCACGACCACAAGAGTTTGAAATATCTCTTCACAAAAGGAGCCGAACATGAGACAGCCGGAGATGGATGGAGAAGTTGAAGGATCACGATTGCACGATACTTTATCATCCTGGAAGCGCGAACGCTGGGTTGCCGATGCCAGTGAAAAGTGCATTTGTCATGTTTGGATGATGCGAATGGAAAATGTGGAGGATGTCCGTGATTGGAATCCTAGCGAGGTTAATCATGGAGTATTATTTGCTAGTGTGTGGGCTAATCCCGTTTTATTGGAGAGAATTAAGGAGACTCAAAAAGAAAGATCCCGAGTTGGTGAAAATTATTGATGGTTTGAGTGAAGAGAATAAGGAGCATGAGTTCGCGATGAACCAAGATGGGATTTTGACTTTCAAGGGTAGAGTTTGTGTTCCTTCAGCTATGAGCGTTTTGTGTCGATGAAGCTCATGGCACAAAGTATACTATCCATCCTGGGAGTACGAAAAATGTATAGAGATTTGAAGAAACAATTTTGGTGAGTGGCATGAAGTGACAAATAATGGATTATGTGTCGAGGTGTCTCACTTGTCACAGTGAAGGCTGAACACCAAAGACCCGCGGTTACTGATATCCCTTGAGTGGAAATGGGAACATGTGACGATGGATTTTGTTTCGGTTTCCGCATCAGAGGTTTTGATGCCGTTTGGGTTGTTAAGTGATCGGCTCACGGGTCGCCTCATTTTACTCGATTACTACTTCCTTGAGCCGCTTAGCGGCATTATATGTGTGAGATTGTTAGATTGCACGGGGTTCAGCTTAGTATTGTTTCGCACTCAGATCCGAGATTTACATCGAGGTTTTGGCAAAGCTGCAAGAATCTATGGGGACTAAGTTGAATTTTAGCACGCCTTGTCACCCTCACCGATGGACAACCGAGAGAATTCAGATAATTGAGGATATGTTATACGATTGATTTTAAGTGGGAGTTGGGATACACCTTCCTTTGGCGGAGTTTATGCATTAAACAATAGTTACCAATCGAGCATCGGGATGGCACCGTGAGGCTCTTTATAGGAGGAAGTAGATCTCCATTTGTGGGATGAGGTGGAGAAGCAAAATTATGGGGTTCGTAGATTGTTCACAAATACTGAGAGTATGAAATTAATTCGGATAGATTGCTCACCGCTCAAAGTCTATAAAAGTTATGCGGATAATAGAAGGAGAGATTTGGAATTTCAGGTGGAGACTTTGTATTTTTAAGGTATCGCTAGAAGGGGTACAAGAGATTTGGGAAGAAAGGGAAATTATCACCGAGGTTCATTGACCTTTGAGATTTTGGAGCGAGTTGGAAGTTTGGCTTGCTGTGGTGGCTTTACCGCCTTTGTCGGAGATTCATAATGTATTTCATGTGTCTATGCTTCGGAAATATCTTAAGGATGATTCCCATGTTCTTGAGTATGAAGAGATTACTTTTCAGCTGACTTGTCTTATGCAAAGCAGGTGAAGATACTTTGACACCAAAGAGCAAGTTTTGAGGAGCAAGAGAATTCCGCTTTGTGAAGGTTCTTTGAAGAATCATGAGATCGGAGACTCTGGGAGTAATTTGGAAATACAAGAGAAGTATCCTCATTTGATGACACTACCCAGAAATTTAGGGGCTAAATTCCTTAAAGTGGGAGAATGTAAACCCTAGAATGTGGCTTGTTTGTTATGCATGAACTCATACATTTATAATCATCATAAACATGTTTATTTAGCTCACTCATATGTTTGGAGTCAATAGCACGTCGTTGACTGTTTGAGACGCATCGCATTTTTTCTTTCGCGAGATGCTTTGAATCTCTAAGTTTGTGGTTTATGTTGTAACTTCACGGATAATTGTTAAGGCATACATAACATCATTTACATGCCTTAGATGTTGGTTAGATGCTTGTTGCATTGTCGGTTTGGTTGCTAGTTTGATTTAGCGTTAACCCTTCTCCGCTTGACTT
>CM028380.1:147032005-147092279 GCA_013146195.2 Codonopsis lanceolata
ATTTTTGTTATAAAAAAAGAATGATGTTTATTTACATGTAAATTTATGTACATGTATGAAAATGGCATGTTAATTTAAAGAATTATTTATTTTCTTTTTGTTATGAATTTTTTTTTATGCTAAAAGGAATTTATTGTTATTATTATTTGTGTAAAAAAGAATCATGAAGTATAAAGTATGCAATATGTTCATTATTTATTTATTTATTTAAAAAACTGTACAGAGAAGGAAATAAGGGTAGAGAACTTTACTTATTTTTTTCAGTTCGTAGGAGTTTGAAAGGATGCGGGTGTCATATACTAACGTGTCGAGATCTTTGACATGCTACCCGAGGCTGCAAAGTCGTTGGTGGAGGGTTCAGGTTTTAGCGCCTTCCTGCACTCCTTCACTCACTTTACCAGCTTCCTTCCCATTTTCAACGTGCTCCGGGACTTCTTGTGGGACACCACCCATACCTTTCATTTTAGCTGGGGGGAGGCGACCATGACCCCTTGCGACTGGCCACTGCGATCACTGAATCCCTACCAAAGATAGAGACCCCTCGGCCCTTGACTTTACTCTCCGACATCGTAGGGAGGAGATTGTGGACCTCCCGGGCTTCGAGCCTCGTTTCAAATCATCGGACGAGATATTTATCAGCAGCGTTCGGAAGTGGCTTCTTAATAATGCGGTGCCGTGGCCTACCGTGATGAAGCTGCTATAACTCGAGTGGCAAGAGCGTTTCTTTTCTTCTTTCTTGGCACATCGCTCTTTGCCAACTCCTCTGTCACCCTGAGAGCCTCCGTCCTGGCTTGTCTTACATATTTTGATCGGATCCCCTTGTATGACTGGGGACAGGCTGGTCTGGCCGAACTATATGCTTCCATGGATAGGGCCAGCCGGAATGACTCGCCGACTCTGAATGGGTTTGCCCCAGCGTGGGAGGTACATGCCTTTTCCTGCTTCTTTCATCATTTTTTTTCTTTATTCTCATCATTTTTTTTGACAACATATTTATTATTTTTTCCTTTTCTCTTTTTTTTTTTTTTGTGCAGGTGTGGGCCTTCTCATTTTTCGGATTTTCGCCGGGTCGTCTCATTCGGCGAGTCTACCAACCTCCATATCTGTCCCAATATGTTGATAGCAATAGGGTGGATCCGACCGAGGACGGTGGTTGTAATAATAGGAAAAGAGTGCTGGAACGAATTGTTGGCTCTAGTCCTGGTTCAGTGCACTTTCTTCCCTGGGAGGGCTTGGAGGGACATTATTCTACTACTCTGATGTTCAGCCGCTGCCGGATATTAATGGTTTCCATCATGGTGGATTCTTTGTATATGGGCGAGCGGGTGAACCGTCAGCACCAGTCTTTTCTAGTGGCTCGGTGGTGCCTCCTTGGCCTCTGCTGGGTGATAGAGCCCGATCGATTGCTTGAGCAGCGATATGGGAAATACCTCGTTCCCGCAACAGATTATCCAGTGATGTCATACGAGGATTTCCTGAGATTAGAGCTGCATCCCCCTCCTCCTGCTCCTGTTGTGCCCAAACGGCATTCTGATGCTTCTGCCAGGCCAGGGTCGTCTACTTCATTTCTCAACGAGAACCTGATGTTTACGGAGCCCGATGACATTTTCTCTACTTTCCAGTATGAGTGGGGCGGTGGCTTAGTAGAGCGGAGTTCTTCTGGACGTCGAGATCCTGAGGAGGCGTCGCGTCGGGAAGCGAGCTCGTTCGGTAGACACATCCACCTTTATTGTCTCTTTTCTTTATTATTTATTATTTATTATTTTCTTTTTTTGTTGCTCACTCTCTTCTTTTTTTCAAGACTAACGTTTTTTTTATATGCACACTTTTTTTTTCGAGACTAACATTTTTTATTTTCATTTTTTTTTCAGGTGAACGTGTCTACTTATAAGAAACTGCTGCGGGGTTTCTTCAGCATCAACAATTGTATCGACGAAATTAGGCGATGAATTCTCGTGCGGGGATACCAATTTCAGTGCGGCGACCATGACGTCGAGATGACGACGACAATGATGATGATGCTGATTATGATGATGATGATGGGTCTAGCCGCGGCCGGGGTAGAGGTCGGGGATTCAGAACTGGTGGCACAACGGGTCCCAGGGTCATGGGTGGTGGTTTTCCCAGAAGCCAGTCGTCCCGAGCACATTAACTTTGGATACCTGCGAACATTTGTATCTTTCTCTCTTTTATATATATATATATATATATATATATATATATATATATATATATATATATATATATATATATATTTATTTATTTATTTATTTATTTTTGTAAAAAAAAAAACATGTACAATCATTATGATACAATGCAATATAATGTATATGATGCAATATGTTACACATGCAAAATAAATTCACACAGAAAATAAAATTATACCGGACATCTAAAATGTAATGGCACGTTGTACTTTAAAGAAAGGGATTTTTAAGAATACACCTTTGGATAAGAGCAGGCTTTTCGGGTGATATTGGAACGGGAAAAATGGCTGAATCCCTTATTCTTTCGGCGCCTTGTGGCTGTTGAGCCCGTGCTCGTAGCCGTCTTTCATAGGCCTCCTTTTCTTTTTGTGACCAGACGCAGGAACTGAAGGATGTTGGATCATCAAACCAGGATACCGGGCAGGAATTTCACAATACAGTGAACATTCTTGGTGCCACCATTGGGGTCTATGGTGCGGCACCAAGAAGCTTCTTGGTGGCACCATAGTTTTCCTATGCAGCCACTGTTTTCTTCACTGTTTGGGCACTGTGTGCTGAATTGTCCGTCTTCTCAATTTGCGGTATAAATTCTGACGGAAACCAGCTCGCTTCTTCATCAATTCATTTCGTTCTCTCTTTCTAGCTTCACCAGCTTCTTTCTTGCTTGCCATAGCCTTATTCAACCGTAACAAAACTTCTCGCATCTCTTATAAATGGCCGCTCGCATTCCTACGGCTCTAGAGATTGAAATTTACGAGAATGCCCTGGACTTCTGGATCCTTTTCTTTGCTATCTGACGAGAGGGATTGGTTTGAACATCTTTTCGGGTTCAGGTGCCTTTTATCCTGGCGGAATGTCATAATTAATTGGGACATGCTGAGGGGAGCCACCAGGTTTTGGTCTTCTGAGGATCACTTGTTTAATTTTGGAATGAATGAGATGTGTCCCACATTTGAGGAGTTCTGTGCTATGCTGGGGGTGGCACCTACTCGTCAGATTGCGGTACCCGCCTACAGAAGGCGTCCGTACATGGCTATTTGGGAGCTCTTCAATTCTACCCGCCGCGCCACTCCAGGATTTTATAATGGGGAATCTTTCAATTTGATGGTTCTTCCTGGAGTCTTCACAGAATATATTGAAGATGACGTGGACTATCAGCGGCGTAGACTAACGACACTCTTTCTTTGCTTGGTAGGGAGATATTTGATAGTTGGTCTACCCGGATTAGTAGATGAGCGGGTCATAGACCTGGCATTACAGGCTCGGGATCGCCGGCTGAACATCGTTCCTGTGATTTTGGCAGAGACTTTCACGGGCACTTTGGCTTTGGTTCTTTGGGAATGAAGCTGTTCCCTACGGCCTATTTTGGTGCACATGTTGCTGGAGGAGCACTTCCTTTGGGTTCAGGCTCCCGTGCCGTTCGGAGCTCCTTATGATCCGTCATTTTATGGAATGCGCGGGCACTTTCCCCAGACTAATTATTCTGAGATAGACTGGGCCGATCATTTCTATCGTTGGGGCTCAATAGATATAATCTGGGTCGTTCGCCATTGGGAGATCCGGCTTTTCCTTCGTCACTCCGATGAGTACAGCCAGGTGGTCATGTTAGGCCTTTATCGGACTTCTTTTTACCAGCCCGACCGGATCTTGCAGCAATTTGGAAGAGAGAAAGTCATCCCAGATACCTCCTGTCCTATATACATGGGAAGGGAGCTTACCAATGATAAATGCAGGTTCCTTATCCGGGACATGTGGCTCGAGATCTTTGAAAATTTGGAGGTAGCATACCCATATTCTGATTATATGCTTCTATCTCTTGGGTATCTGGCATGGGTTATGGTAGCTGCTGAGGAGCCGTCTCGCGCCATTCGGCAGGTATTGAGACATTTGTTGGGCCGTCATATAACCAATGGAGTGGATGCTAGCCTGCTGGAAGTAGGCGAGGACATTGATAGCTCGGGGTTGGTTGTTCCTCGGGCTCTAGAGACAGAATTTCGACGGGTTCATGGCTTTGATACTCGGACGGCCCCTGGATCGGACACTACGGGTCCCAGCAATACATCCCGCAGATTAAGTGATTTTGGTCAACAGCACAACCCATGGGAACAAGAAGCACCTCCTCCTCCTCCTCAGCGGTTGGGAGTGCGACTCGAGGCGGTGGTCATGAGCCTCACGGCAGCAAGCGAGCAGGACAACCCACAGGAGCGAGATAGCGTTCCTCCTCCTCCTCCTCCTGTATGGGGTGATGGTCTCAGAAATGATGAAGCGGGTCCGAGCAATACAACTGCTCAGGAGAACGGAGATGCCGATAATGAAGAGGGAGACACATCTGGTGGCTCTCATGCTGATGAGTCTAGGGCTTCTTCAGCGCCTCGCAGAAGGAGTATATGGGCCGACTTCGGTGGGCCGCCGTGAGGCTTGATGAACCGCTCGGGGCTAAGCAAGAAAAAGGAGGCGTTTACGGGGAAAAACAAAGGGGGTATAGGCAGTATATAGATATGTACCATGCAAATAATATATAATATAGACGTCTTAATAAATATTCCTAAGTTGCACCTTAGGACCTGTAAAATTATATTTTAGTGTTTTAATATGAGCTGATTTGTCGTGGTTTTTCTCTTTTGTCAGTCGAGCTTCGATGTCTTTGGGCGTAGAAACTTGAGGTTTCAAATAATGCCTTCCCTCTCCTTTTTATTTTTATTATTATTTTTTTTTTGTGCTCTAATTTTTGCCTAGGCCGCCCTTTCGGGTTTTCAACCTAGTGAGCCCTTATTTTATTTATTTTATTTATTTTTTTATTTTTTATTATGCCCTAATTTTTGCCTAGACGGCCCTTTCGGGTTTTCAGCCTAGCGGGCTGGAGAGGGAAGCATTGGCCGGATAGGATGGCTCAGGCGTAGTACCTTTTGAGTTTGTCGAGGTTGAAAGGCTGGACAAGATCTTCCCCATCTTGGTTTGTGAGAAGCACGGCTCCTCCTGATCGGATCTCCTTAACAATGTATGGTCCCATCCAGGGAGACTTCCATTTTCCCCTAGTATCAACATAACTAGGGGGTTTTTCTCGAAGAAAGAGGTCTCCAACTTGAATATCTCGGCCTTTGACTTTTTTGTTGAAAGCTCGGGCGATACGCCTTTGATATGCCCGGGTATGCTCCAAGGCTAATAGGCGTCGTTCATCAATTAGGGCCAGTTCTTCGTACCGCCCTTTGACCCGATCAACACGCTATATCGGACTTCCATCATTACTCTCAATGATGGAATTTCCACCTATTGGTAGTGCCACTTCCATGCCATATGCAAAAGTAGGGGTAGCCCGGTGGATGTCGGGCGATGTGCGGTAGCCAGAGGGCTAGTGGCAATTTTCTGGCGATATCTTCTGTATCAGCCATTTTTCTAATGATGTTCTAGAGAGTTTTGTTGGTTCCTTCAACGGCACCATTGGCTTGTGGCCTGTAGGGGGAGGATTTGTGTCTTTGGATCTTGAACTCATCCAACAGACGATTCATGTCCCCTTCAAAATAAGAGCCGTTGTCGGAGATGATTTCGAAAGGTACCCCATAGCGGTATTTGATATTGGCCCGAATAAATTCGAACACCTTTCTAGCGTTTAAGACCTTGTAGGAAGAGGCTTCTACCCACTTTGTGAAATGTCGGCGGCTACGGGGCGTATTATGGCCATGGCCATTCGATCGCCGGGTGAATTTGGCCTATGGCGTCGATACCCATGTTGAAAAGGGCCGGCGTGGAGTTGTATAGGGCGTGTGGGGGCACATCTTTGTAGATTGGCAAAGCGTTGACATTTGTCGCAATGTCGCACCAGGATCTGATCGGTTCGAGTGTACTCCAATAGTACCCCTGTCGGATGACTTTCTTTGATACCATATGGCCATTCATGTGGGGCCCACAGGTACCACCATGTAGTTGATCCATGATTTGTTCAGCTTTGGCCTGATTGACACATAATAGGTTGAGGCCTTGATAATGTCTCTTATACTGTTGCCACGAGTGTGGGAGGCCCATCTTCGCGGGGGAGACTCTTCCCCTTTTGTCTAAGCCGGGAGGATAAAGATTTTTGGAGGCGATTTAAGATGTCGACATACCGGGGCTCATGATGCGCCGAGGCTGCGTTGATTTTGAAAGCAGTATCTTGGGAGCGACCTTCTTCCCGACTATAAATGGTTGGACTTTAGTTTCGGCGGGAATCTGGACCCGATGGCCTTGAGTGGCGGGCATCGGCAATTGATTCCTATCTCGTGGCGGGTAATGGAGCGAGATAGAACCAAATCGGGCGGCGTTATTAATTTGGCATGATAGAGGCTGCGGTAGGGATCTGGGTCTTCCACCTTCCTTCGACTTGATTTATAATCGGGGAGTCTCCATAGACCGAGATCTTTAGCTCCCCTTTTGAGATTCTTCTAGGCCGGCCAATCTGAGGCTTCATATTATGTCGTATTATTTGAACATTCGAACTCCAACCTTATAGCCAGCGGAGTATGAGAGTCAGCCGGATCAATTAATAAGATTCCTATGCCAAAGCCTCTTTTGTTTGCGGCTCAGTCAAAGAACATCACGCCAGCAGTGCCACAGTCGATGATTTCAGGGATACCTTCATCGGGAAGCGGGCTCGGTTGCATCTTCGGCCTTCAGAGGTAGATCAGCTAAGTGGTCTGCAATGACGCTTCCTTTGATAGACTTGAGTGTGACATAGGTTATGTCAAACTCATTAAGAAGAAAGGACCACTTGGCCAGTCGGCTGGATAGTGACGGCTTACCGAAGATGTATTTAATAGGGTCCATCCTGGATATGAGCTTGATGGACCTTCCCTGGAGATAGGTTTTGAGCCTCGAGTGGCCCGGACTAGGCGCCGGTGCGGCTTTTTCGATCTTAGAATAGTTTAGCTCGCTTCCTTGTAGCTTCCTACTTATGAAATATATGGCATTTTCAATGTAGGAGTCTTCTTTCTCCTGGGCGAGCATGGCCCCTACCGATGTGTCTGTGACGGTTAAGTATATGAGGAGAGGTTTATGTGTATGGGGTGGAGCTAGCACAGGGGGATTGGTAAGGTAGGCTTTTATTTTTTCGAAGGCTAGCTGGCACTTTGCGTCCCAGACTTGGTCGGTATTCTTTTTTAGGAGTTTAAAGAGGGCTCGCGGTGGTGGTCGGTATGCGATAAAGCAGCCCGATGTCTGCGGCCTAGGAAGCCTTTGACTTCGGAGGGAGTTTTCGGCTGTGGCATTTCTAGAATGGCTTTGATCTTTGCTGGCTCGATCTCGATGCCTTGCTCAGTTACTAAGAATCCCAGGACTTTGCCTCTTGTAACCCCGAATGTGCATTTGGTGGGGTTAAGCTTCATTTGGTGCTTCCTGAGTCTTTCGAAGAACTTCCGAAGATCTTTAATGTGAGCACCGTTGGCGTCGCTGGAATGTACGATCATATCATCAACATAGACCTCCATCTCTTTATGGATCATGTCGTGGAAGAGGGTGGTGGCAGCCCTCTGGTAAGTGGATCCGGCATTCTTTAGTCCGAATGGCATGACAGTGTAACAGTAAGTTCCCCAGGGAGTAATGAATGAGGTCTTCTCCTGGTCTTCTGCTGCCACTTTGATTTGGTTATAGCCCAGCATGCCGTCGACGAAGGATCGGACTTTGTGAGCTGCGACGGCATCTACCACAATATCAATGTTGGGCAGGGGGAAGTCATCTTTGGGCGACGCTTTATAGAGGTCGCGGAAGTCTACAGTCGACTTTCCGTTGGGCTTGGGAGCAGTCACTATATTGGACGGCCAGTCGGGTATTCAACTACCGAATAAAGTTGGCGTAGCTGTTTCATGATTTCTTCTTTGACTTGTAGTGACCATTACGTCTTGATGCGGCGGAGCTTTGTTTGGCCCAGGCGAGCATCCGGGTATGTGGGAATCCGGTGCTCGACTATTGCTGGATCTAGGCCGGGCATATATTCATAGGACCAGGAAAAGATGTCTACGAACTCTTTGAGGAGATCGATGAGTGCCTTTCTTTCTAGACCTTGGAGGTAACTGTCGATTCTGATTTTTTTGACTTCTTTGTCCAGCCCCAGGTTGACGGTGGACAGGTCTTCATTATCTGCTGATCAATGGCTCTGTTCCTGGTACTCGACTGACTTTGCAAGCTCAAGTAGATAATTTTTATCTTTTGGGTCCATTTCATTAAATGACTCATATTCATGCATTCATTATGTGCATTTCATTTGTCCAATAAGCTGCCATAGGGGTACGATAAAAAGGAGATAAAGTACCATCAATCATCAAAATAAATATCTTTGTGGCATTTACTATACCCCTGCAGCAGTTGCATGCTTGAAAAATGAATCTAAGGGCATGAAAAATATCTGTTTTGTCCTGTTTTTATTCGAAAATATGCCCGAAAAGCGTTTCGGAAAAATTAAATTTATACTCCGAATATTCCGTTTCGTGATTCTATTGCATGCAAAAATATGTTTTAGCGTAAAACATGCTTCATATAGCCCAATTTGCACTTATAATATAAATCATGCATAATAGGGTCAAATAGTGACCGCTAGTTCAAATCATGCATCCTAAAAATAAATCATAGAAATTTCATACATTATCACTTAATTACATCATTTAGGCATAAATAGGACATGCATATGCATCATTAATAAGTCAGGAGTGCTCCAAAAGTTCCAAACAGTGCAGAAATTTAGCAGATCTGAAACACAACCAGAAAAATTTCGAAAAAATAGAAATCTTACAGTGATCAGAGGAAGATTGGACACGTGAGTGTTCTGATCCCGCAGAAGGTTGCCCCAGTCGTTCGTAGAATACCGGTAAATGAGTTTATTCCGGACCAAGCGAGGAGGTTCTCTCCTCCTCTCGCTAGATTATGGGTGCATCGGTTCCTTCCCCTTCCTGGATCACGAAGAAGATGTCATCTGCTAAGTAAAACACTGAAATTGGCGGAAGAAAATCGAGAAAAGGAGCGAAAATGAAGAAAGTAAAATAAAAAAGAAAGCAGCAGCAATGGCGGAGCGAAGGAGCAAAAGAAAGGAAAAGAAAGAAAGAAGAAAAGAGAAAGAGAAGCAGTAAGCTTCTCCCCTCCTTTCCCGTCCACATAAAGGGAGAAAAAGAGAATTTTCCCTTTTCCCCATCCAAAGTTTGAAGCTGCGACACTTTGATCCTCAAGTTTCAAAATTTCCAAAATGGTCTCTGAGCCTAACGGAAGGTTAAAAAAGTTAATCTTGTTAACCAAAATTGGCAACCATTCACCATAGGACAAAGAAAATAACATCCCCAGCGGATAAAAAAAAAGAAAGAAAAAAAAGAGCAAAAAGAAAAAAAAAGAAAGAAAGAAAAGAAAAAAAAAAGAATAAAATCCCCAGTAGAGGAAGAAGAATAAATTCCCCAACAAGAGTGTGGAAATGTCAAAATCGGTAGAATCATGGCGACCACCGGCGCGAAAGGTAAGTCAGTCTGATATTCTTACCCTGACTTTAGAATAATTTCCTTTTTAGGAAAATAAAAAAACAAACATTGCTTTGTTTTTCAAAAAAAAAAAAAACTCTTTTCAAAATGAGTTTTGATTTCAAAAAAAAAAAGAGGAATATTTCAAAAACACAAAAAAGAGAGGAATATTTCAAAAACACAAAAAAAAAAAAAAAACAGAGAGAGCGAGAAAATGGAAGGAAAAAGAATGTTTTTCACTTCACGATTTTTGAAAATACTTGAAGAATGATCAATTTGCCGTGCTCGGCGAAGGATCTTTATCGGTCGAGTGCAGTTTTTTGGATATTTGAAAGTTTTCTGGTTATGTTTGGAAACAAGGCAGCGACCAGCCAAACACAACTTTGAAAACTCCTCTTAACACGTTTCAACGACAAGGTATTGACCGGTTGAAATGTGGTGGCAGAAAAACATTAAAATCTTCATACCGTATTTGACAACGGTTTCAGACCGGAAGAATACGACTTTTTCGAAAAACACAAAAATCTTTTTCCGTTGTGTTCTCGATCTGGCTTGACCCGAAGAACATGACATCCTCACTTGGTTGTAGTTTAGGTTTTTGGCCTGAACTACATTTGGTCTGATTTCCTTTAATAGGGAATACGTAGGCAGCCTACATTAGTAGGTCCGACCATCAGAGCACATTAAATTCATATCTGCTTAAAACCGCGATAATTTTTTTATAACCGACTAAAAAAGTCTAGGTTATGGAGTTTGGATAGCATGTTAACTGTGCATTATAACTGCTACCAATTGCATTCTCCCGTTCTTAATTGAACGAAATTGGAGAGTCTATTGTTTATCAACGATGTTCGTCTACTCAGTAAGCCTTGGATTATCCGTAGACTCCATCGTTGAGGGGCTATGTAGACACCCCAATTGCGTACCCCTGGTATGTGACTGACATAAAATATCAAAAACTGTTAAAACTTAACAAATGTCAAGTTACAGGAGTCAAAAATGCGAAAGGAAAATCAGGATGCGCGAAACAGTGAACTGCAAGGGGTAAAAGTGCAAAAAATTGGAAGATGTAAAACTGCTTGGTGCCGCATCAAGGCCTCTTGGTGCCGCACCAAGCATGGCAATGTTGGCACCGAGACTTCTACTGTAGCACTTTCTCAGATGTAAAATGTACAAGCTTCGAAGCGCAAGGTACAAGTGGCTGATGCAGGAGGAAGAAACCAAAGAATTCCCAGCGTGTCCTCAGCCTTCACTATAAATAGAAGCCTCCGGCTTCTCAATTCAGTTGCTCAATTCCTCAGCGATTTTTTTATCGCAGCGAAGCTCTGTTGCTCTACCGATAGAAATAGTACGAGAGGTGCGAGATAGGTGAGTGGAAGCCCCTAGAGTCTCCAAACCCCGTCCAAACTCTGCCAAAATCAAAACCCATAGGTTATAAGTGATCCCTAGCCTAGTTGTTAGGTATCCACCTCACTTCCCAGTCCAAAATCCCAAAGTAGCCGTTACTGCCGAGTAACAGTGAAGTCGAAAAACTAAGCCTAGGTTCCGCCCAACCAAAAAGGCCAAAACCTACCCAAATAAGCTGTCACTCTGCCCGAGTTGACAAGCCCAAACTTCCAAAAATAAGCAGTCACTCTGCCCAAATCAAAACAACAACAACAAAAGACTCCCTCTCCGTGAAGGACAGAGCGAGCACACCGTCGCTCTAAAAGGTAAAACCTTTAAGAGCGCTTTTTATTTCTATTTGTTTATTTTTTCTATCTTTTATTTATTTTTAAAAGTTGTATTTAAATCCGACAAAATGTAGCCAATATAAGCCGTTGTGCTGCCCGGATTAGAATAGGAAATATTATGTAAAAAAGCCGTTATAATGACCAAATATTCTTAAATATGTCTGTAATTATTGGAAGGAAACGGCTGCGAGTCCGTAAATAATGTAGCCACGAATGTATTTGTTTAAATTTTCTGTCTTTTAATACCTTATTTATTTGCGAGATAAATATAACAATAAACATACTTCAGCCAAAAACCATTTTTGAGACCGAAAGAGCGAGTTGGGTGCCTAGCACCTTCTCAACTCGTAACTTAGCCTCCGAACCCGTTTTCTTTTTCTCTGGTTTATTTTTCTTTTCTTTGGTTTTGCTTTATTTGCCTTAAAATAAAGATGACGACTCTAAAACTTTCGGATTCAGTGGGGCCTCGCAACATTCCCTCTTTGCACTTTCCCGTTCTCCCCTAAAAAAGGGAGATATGGGAATGGAGGGGTGATGCATTCCCATATCCTGGTATCCCCTAAACAAGGGATAACTTGATGCGGGAAACCCAAAGCTCCCATAGTAATCTGAATGGGCCATAAGGATATTTTTAATAAATCCATAGTGGGGGCGTCGCAATATCCTTTTTTGCACTTTTCAGTTTTCCCCTAAAAAAGGGAAAAAGGGAATGAAAGGGTAATGCATTCCCATATCCTGGTATCCCCTAAACAAGGGATAACTTGATGCTGGAAACCATAAGTTCTCATATTGGATACAAAATCCACTCAAGGCAACCGAGGCACATTCAAACGTGCTAACATAGATAGCACTCCTCTCGCACTTTTGATTTCGTCTTCTCCTAAACAAGGGAGGGTGGAACGAGAGCAGTGGTGTCCCGCATCCGCACGTACGCGCACCCCTATCCAAGGGCGCGCGGGGCGCGGGTCGCACCCCCGGGAACCTCACAACCTATTTAAATATGTTTAAAATTTGTTACGATGAAATTTTGATGGTCATTATTAGATGAATGTGAGAAATATAATTGTAACTATAATAATATATTGTTGGTAAGTATGAGATATCAAGCAAAGCAGTAGCATGTTAGTAATTACGAATGGACAAGTTACGATATATGAGTTAAGAAAAGGTGCTATAATTTAAAAAAAATACAGAAAAAATGGAGAACTCAGTTGATCAATCAGCGTGTTTTGTCACGAAAAAAGTTAAATTCTACAGTCTGCACCCTTGATTTTTTGAACTAACACAAGCATCCTTAATGACTATCATATTGGTTTATCGGTTATAGATCTTACTAACAAATCCCTCTTTAGTTAACTAACTATATATCTTTTGTTAGGATTTTGTTTGAAAGAGGGACACTTACATGGGATGCAAAGTGAGATATAATGGCTACTTCAGAATGCTAATCGAAGCACAACTTAATGATAAGATGTTTTACCTACATTTAACAGGTTGTGGGTTCTATCAGATAAGTGAGGAGCCACTATTGATCATCTTTTGAAAAAGAGAAAAAAATGTTAATCGTATTTTGGCCCCATACAAATTAATTGTAAATATGTATTTTGGGATTGATAATTTGATTCTCTCTTGCACAAATATATTATTTTATAGTGTGAGTCACATATTTTTGAAATGATAAAAGCGTAGACTAACAATAATGTGCTTATCTAAGATCACTTGGTTTGAACTTTTTTCAATTCACACGTAAGAGTGAATGAATTAAAATTTGGTCTAACTTTTTTTCAAACCACGGTCAGTTATAGTTTGAAAATGAGATTTCAATTTAGTTTTATTTTTCTAAAAAAAGTGATACAATGATTGAAATGTTTCAATATATTAGATTTTGAAACTTTAGTTCTTTTTTCTTCTACTAGTTAATTAAGATACATTATGAACGTTTATGCTCAAGATGAACAAAAATGTCAAATTGCAAATGAAATTTTATTAATTTAATACATGAGGGAAAACATTTATTTTATTAATTTTATTATGAGTATGGACTATTCGGGTTTTGGACTGATGTGGCAAAAATACAGCTTGGGTCGTCCGTATGATGGATAGGATATCTGGGCTTGATCTGCTTCCTTGAATCTGATTAAGATCACAGAAAACCTTAGTGGAAGTACAAGGCATGGCCTCGCGAAACCACTTCGGCTTGAGAGTAAGTATAAGGTGTGAATGTCAAGAGAGAATTTGACAGAGGTTCTAGGTTCAAGAAAGTGTGTGTGTACCTTGTTTGTGGTTTATGGAGGGGTATTTATAGGCCTCTAATGATCTAGAATCCTGGTGGGATTCAGTTTCCATAGATACCCAGTCAATTAAGGAGAGAATCCCTAAATTGTAGGCATGATAGGCGGCTGACCGCCTGAATATAAGAACAGATAAGGCAAGTGTCCTGATCGGATATGGAAACCTTTGACTTGTCCCTGGTCGGGCAAGCAAAGCTAGTGCTCGACCAGGTCTGGACGGGATGAATCTGATTCTTTGCTCGGTGTGAGTGTGGTTCCTGGGCATGGCCCATGGTCGGACAGGCAAGGCCTGTGCCCAGCCATGTTTAAACAGGATCTACACTGTTCATTGCTCGATACCTCGGTTACTCTGTCCGCTAGACTGGTGGGCCCCATACTAATTATGCTCGTGACTGGCACGTGATGCTAGCTTGTGCTTCGCTCGTGACCTAGCTTGGGCCGGGCACATCAGTGGCCCCTAGCTCCTTGTTTGGCGAGTATTCATGCTCGGAGCGGGGAGCGTATATGCTGGATAATGTTACTCGAGCTACGGACTCCAACACTTGTGAATTTTCTTGAAAAAATTGTAGTTGGGCCGGATGAACATGTGGAAGGTTCTAGAATCTTGATTGGAGGACAGATGGGGCGTGTTGAGGAAGCTTGCCATTGAGAGCGAAGTGGGGCGAGTAGGTGTGAGGGCGCGTGAGCCGTCAAGATGTAGTGTGATTTGATTAGGCACGTACCACGAAGCGACGCATTTAATGCGGCATGCTTTGAGTGACGTGACCCATCCTTCCAGACGCCATTTCAGCCTCCACATTCCCCCCAAAACCCAAAAGCTTGGCCTATAAAAGGCCTACCTCTTCTCCCTCAAAACCTTTTACCGTTTACAGATTTTCTAGAGAGAGAAATCTTCAAGCTTTCTGGCGTCCTTGTTGCTGCTTTGTGCATCCTTGATTCCGATCTTCCTGTTTCCAGATTCCGATCGAAGTTTGCCTCCAAAGTTCGTGATTCTCCATTGTCTTCGATTTCATCGGTCCATCCTCCAGAATCTCTGAAGAAAAGAAAACCCCCATTCGCTTTCGACAATAAGTTTATCACCCTTCTTTTTTGACATGTTCTTCATCTTTCTGGGTTTGATGAAGGTTTCTGGGTTGACTCCCTTCATCTTCATGCATTTATGGTAGGGTTTGTAAGACTAGAATTGACCCTTAGATAGAGATTGAGGAAAAGGCCAAGTGGTCTTGCTCGCTAGGCGGGCATGGCCCCTTGGTGTACCTAGACTTAGGAAATTTCCTTTTTGCTTTATCGGTTATCCGGGCAGAAAATTAATTCTCCTTCCTCGATCTCCCTTGTAGATGTCTGATATTTCGGAAAACGATCGTGAGGCCTTCAGCTATGGCAGAAAGAATGACTCTTTGAGTAGCGTGGAAACTCCCCCAACTGATTATGAGTCGAAAGAGGGAAAGGAATCCATGACTGGACCGACTATTCCTGGGCGCGTGGCCCCTCCAATAGTTGATCTAGTTGATTCCTCCAACGGGCAGGACTCTGGAGAGAAGAGTGTCACTGGTGGCTATACTGGCGGACTGGGCCTCGAACAGCAGGAAGTCGATGTCAAATGTATGGTTGAGCAGGTACGGGTCGAGCAGGGAGAGGCGGCTAGAGAGGCCTCAAAGCCTGATGAGGCAGATAACGTGCCCATTGCCCGACGCCTAAAGAAAACAGGCCGCACCCAAGTGGAAACCACACTTGAGGATGAAGCAGATGATGATGACAACATGCCTCTTGCTCGTCGTGTCAGAAAAGATGGCTGCTCCCAAGTGGAGGCCATACTTGAGGATGAAGATGTTGATGAAGATAAGGAGCTTGACTGGTATGTGAATACCGATGAGAGTCGGTACGCTGCCCACTGGGCCACGCTGGATACGACAGATAAGGTGACGGCCTGGCTCACGTCCCTTGGGATTGACTCCGCATAGTATAGGGCGAGCAAGATGGATGTGCCCGTTGGTGTCACGCTCTCCTGCGAACTAGGGAACGAGCTCTTATTTTTTGCCGATTTCTTTCGAGTCGGATTATGCCTTCCGCTAGAGCCTTTCTTAGTAGACTTCTTGCTCGAGACCAAGGCCGTGCCCTACGAATTGATGTTGAATACTGTTCGGACGATCACGGCCTTCACGGTGGCATGTTGTCTATTGGGTTTCGAGTCGAACATGTACCTGCTCCGCAAGCTATTCATTTTTGCCCCGAGCACAGGCGGGCGGATTGGAGTGAGGTCCAACTCCAATTTTTTGAGGCTATTGGCTGATGTCCCCAGGAAGGCAGAGGCCTGGGATAGGAGGGTCCTATTTATTGAATCCTGGGTTGGATGGCCATTTGCGCCCACAGCAACTAGTGAAATAAAAACTCCCAAGGTCTCCAAACAGGACTTCAGCTTAGGTGAGATTGACCGCCTAGCGGCATTGAAGGCTACCGTTGGAGTTGTTGAGGAGAATGAAAAACGGGTCGACCAACAATTTTTGCTCGATTGGAAAGAGCTCGTGTGCAATCCGCGCAACCTGTGCCTGGCCGGCGTGATGCGAGTAGAAATTCCAAGGGTAGAGCCCCTCTTAATTCACGTTCCTGAGAGACCTCATCTGTACTGGGGTGATTGCCATGGGCATATGTTCTAGCGCGAATGCGTAGAGTGTCAACAGTTAGAACCCGGCGCGAACTGCCGGCCAGTTTATGAGGACCAGGACGATTACACGCTAATTGTGAACATGCTTCAATTTCTATTTATTAACGTTTAATTTGTAGCAGTACTGATCATGCATTGTCTTGTTTCAGGGATGAAGAACTTGGCTATGCTGAAGATCAGGAAAAAGCAGGCCGACTAGCAAGCTGCCAACTTAAAGGCCAACGAGCCTGCGGCCTTGCCCAAGCTCCCCTTTTGCCTGCCAGTGAAGAAAGCCCCGGCCTCGGGCAGGGCCTCGAGTCCGATCAGGAAGGTGGCGGTGCCCAAAGTCGTTGTCCCAGCGCTGAAAGAGGCCGTTATGGTCACCACTGATAAAACCGCTAAACCCCCAGCTACCAACATCTCTGTGGTCCCCGCTGCCAAGGATGCCAAGGCCTTGGGAAAGAGGAAGAAAAACCCCTTTCCTCCTCCTGCTCGAAATGTTCGCCCTCGCGGCTTGGGCTTTGAACCTGCCAGTTTTACCCCCACTCAGAGCGGGGTGGCTACCTAGAGGCAGACCGGCTTCAAGATGCCTTCCACCACCAGCGTTGCCCGAGCGCTGGTCAAGGAAATTTCCGGGGATGCCCCTTTGCTGGGGGGGGGGGTATTGATCTGCATACCCATGGGAGCCCAGCAGGTATGGTGGGCAAAGGCATCATTGAGCGAGCATTGCATGATGTCTTGGCTGAAGATCGGGACACCGCTGGCCATGTCTTGGTCAGAAATGTGGGCCTCTGCCTAAGTGAGGTAAAATAAACTGCAGGTGACATCTCCCTTCCCCTTTATCGGATCTTTATTCTTTTTCCCGGGTTAACCGTTTTGTTCTTTAGATTGCCTCCACTTGTACCAACTTATATGACCGGTACAACGAAGAGAAGGAAGCTTGCAAGAAGGTGGGGGCGGATTATAAGGCCCTTGAGGGCTTGTTGAAGGAGAAAGTTGAGCAGGTGGCCACTCTAGCCGACCAACTGGAGGCGAATGATGCAGCTGCCAAGAAAAAAGAAGCCGAGCTACTTGAGCGAAACTTGCTGCTGGTCGCCCAGAATAGCACTCTGGTTGCTGAAAAATCTGAGTTGGTAGGCCATATGAAGAAAAATCATGCCGATCTAGAGAAGGGGCAGAATGCTCTGGTGGCGGTTACCAAGCAAAGGGAGAATCTGCAAGTAGAAAGGGATTCCTTGAAGATGCAAGCCATTAAGGATGAAGACTTGGTGGCCAAGTTGATGGGGAAGCTGCTCAACTCCAAGGAGTCTGCGGTGGAGGATTACAAAAACTCCAGGACTTCGAGGATGCAGTGGATGTGGCCATCGTGCCCTATTTTGCACACGGCACCAACCACATTCTCCGTCTGCTCGCTGGCCGCAGGGTAGTGGATATGCAGACTATGGCCGAATGGGCCATGCTCGATCCCAACTCTGATGTTGCCCGCCAGTTCCACCACTTAGTTCCCTATACTGAGTCAGAGCTGGAGGCTTTGGCCAAGGATGATGCTGAAGCTGGTCGCGAGCCTTGGGTTCCGCCCACTCCCTTGGACAAGAACGTGTGCTCCTTGGTCGATGCTTTGGAGGCTACTTTGGCTGAGCAAATGATTGCTGAGGATGATGCAAAAGCGGCTGAAAAAGAGGCTGCCCGTAAGGCTTTAAACGCTGAGTACGCAGAGCAGTTCCGAGCTTCCGCTAAAGGTCTTCATCCCCCTCCAGAGCAGGCTCCTGATCAGGCTTAGCTTAGGGTCTTTGATTTTGTTCGACCTGCGTGCCACTACTTTACTCTTAACTGTAATTCTTTCCCTACTTATGAGTAGAATCATCTTTTGCTAGACAACTACCTCTTTAATTGTATTTTTCCCTGCACTTCGTTTAGTACTAGAATGTATGTGTATGAGCTGATCATAACAAACATAATGCAAACAGACCTAACTTGGCATGCAAACTTGTATAATTATCAACTTGAAAATAATAAGGCTTACTAATCATTTAAGTTGGAAGTTACGCGGGCAGATGTTTTTACCTAGATTTTAATGTTTGGATCTGGCCAAGGCCTTGGGCGGGCAGGACAAACGTGCTTGCCCGGCCTAAGTGCTTGGTTCTGGCCAAGGCTTTAAGTGGGCATGGCCCCTATCGCCCATGGGGCGCGCATCCTGAAGACTGCCTAGCGGGCATGGCCCAGCTTTGAACGACGATTAGCCAACCGGGCTTGGCCCTGTTCGACATTTGTACGTCAAAGTTGTTGCTAGTATATCAACTGGGAATAGAGATATATGACTAACACTGTTGCTCGATCACTATAGGAATCTGAGGTAGTTAGCCGCTATCTTACGGGCAGGGCCCCCACCGCCTGGCAGGCATCCCAGTACGTGAACTGGGCACGACCCCATCTTACTCATGGAGAGGATAAGATACGTTCACAAATACTCGGGTATAGAGGAAGGTTAACCGGGCGTGGCCCACTCTACTCAGCTAGCGAGTAGATTTTGTCAAGCAATCCTTTAACAGTTGATAAGCGACAAGAAATCAGTTGAACTAATAAACATAAATAACTTGCCTTCTTTTATTGATAGAATGATGGTGATCCTCAACAGGGCTGAGGGTCTTGCCCGTTTGTTTATTGAGGACTGGCTAAAAGATAGTATTTCTTCAGGTGATCTGCATGCCAGAGATGTTTCAAGTCCTTGCCTTCTTGGTTACACAGTGTGTAGGTGCCCTCTCTGACTATTCCAGTAACTTGAAAAGGTCCTTCCCTATTAGGCGAAAGTTTTCCCATTTTGCCCGATGACCCGTGACCTCAATCTTCCTGAGTACCCAGTCTCCGACCATGAATGCTCTACCTAGAACCCTTTTGTCATGATGACCCTTTGCTCGCTGCTTGTAGTTGACCATCCTAAGTCGTGCATCCAGCCTCCTTTCTTCGAGTAGATCAAGGTCTATTCCTCGGGCAAGTTGGTTATTTTGCTTGCTGTAATGGGAAACTCGGTAGCTAGGCTAGGCCATTTCTACGGGGATCATAGCTTCAGATCTGTATGTAAGCGCAAATGGAGTCTCCCCGATTGGACCTCGGACAGTGGTTCTAACCGCCCATAAGGCCGATTGTAGCTCTTCTGCCCATTTCCCAGCTCACCCCTCTAGGTTTCTTTTGAGTGCATGCAATACTTGCTTGTTCCCGGCCTCGGCTTAGCCATTGCCCTGGGGGTAAGCGACGGATGATTGTCAATGCTTGACGCCTAGGCGAGCACACTCGGCTGTGAACTTGTCTGAAAGCTGATTGCCATGATCAGAGATGATTGCCCGCGGAAGACCAAACCGGCACCACACCTGATCATGTACAAATTTGATGACATTTGCCTCTGAAATGGTGGCCAATTGCTTGGCTTCGATCCACTTGGTGAAGTAATCAATAGTGACGACTGCATATTTGTAATTGTATTGTGCCAGCGGGAATGGACCGATGAGATCGATTCCCCACATGTCAAAAGGCCAAGCAACGACCACAGGAGTTTGCTTGGTGGAAGGCAACCTTGGTATGTCTGCGTACCGTTGGCATTTGTCACACTCGCGGACATACTTCTCTGCATCTTTTCTGAGGGTAATCCAGTAGTATCCCGTGCGAAGGACCTTCTCTACTAGGGCTCTGGTGCCCGGATGACCCCCAAACTCTCCCTCTTGGACCTCGTACAGGATGCCCTCGGTTAATTCTGGTGGGACACAATGAAGCATAGGTCTGACCTTTGATCGCTTGTATAGGATTCCTCCCCACTACCGAGTAGCGACAAGCTTGGCTCCGGACTGTTGTGGCTTTGACTTTGTCCACGGGCAGAATTCCTTGCTCGATGTAGTCCTTGTAGTCGTCAACCCAGCTCCTGATCGCTAGCTCAATGTCCATTATCACTGGTCTGTAAGTGGCCGAAGTTTTCAAGTGCTCAATCATGATCGACGGATTTAGTAGTGCTAGATTTGCCTCAGCGATCTTGGACAAGTAGTCTGCTCGCATGTTGTCAGCTCGATCAATTCTGATGATCTCCCAGAACTTGAAAATTTTCAAGATTTCCTTGACAAGCTCACAGTATTTGACCAGGGAAGGGTGATGTACTATGTATTCCCCCTGGACTTGGTTCACAACTAGTTGTGAATCCGAGTACACTGTGACCGCTTCTACGCCCATGTCAGCTGCGAGCTCCAAACCGGCGATCATTGCTCGGACTTTGTTAGTTGCTGGGTCTCAGACTCCTCTTGTTGAGTAAAGTTTGTCTCCACTAAGAAGTCAGCCAAGGCTTGGGCTTTGATTGCTTGTCTGGGCAGGTAATCGATGTGGAACTCCGTGAGCTCGATCGACCAGTTGAGAAGCCTTCCCGATGTATCCGGCTTGTGGAGGACTTTGTGCAGTGGTGCGTCCGTGTAGACTATAATTACATGTGCAAAAAAATAAGCCCTTAATTTTCGGGCCGCTATGACAAGTGAGTAGGCTAATTTTTCTATATTAAAATAACGACCCTCAATAGGACTGAGGGCCTTTGATACATAATACACAGGTTTTTGAATTCCTACCTCCTCCCTAACTAAAACAGCAGCCACAGCCTGGTCTGTGGCCGCTAAGAACACGTACAAAGGCTCCCCGGGTATGGGGCTGCTAAGGAGTGGTGGTTTGCCAAGATATTCCCTGAGCTGCTCGAGGGCATTGGCACATCCATCGTTCCATTCGAACCCCTTGTTCCCGCGTATGACCTTGAAGAATGGAAGGCACTTCTCTGCTGACCGGGAGATGAAGCGAGCAAGGGTGATGATTCTACCATTTAGTCACTAGATGTACTTGATGCAGTAAGGCTGCTCCATCTCGAGTAAAGCCTGGATCTTCTCCGGGTTTGCCTCTATCCCACACTGGTTGACCATAAATCTGAGAAATTTCTCTGCTCGGACCCCGAACGCGCACTTGCTCGGATTCAGCTTCATATTTTGTTTACGCAAATTGGCAAACGTTTATGCTAGGTCTAGAGTGTGGTCGCGGCCTTTTGTTTTGATGACCATGTCATCGATGTAAGCTTCCATGTTTCTGCTGAGCTGAGAGCCAAAGACCTTGTTAACCATGCGTTGATAGGTGGCCCCTGCATTCTTCAACCCGAAGGGCATCATCTTGTAACAGTAAAGGTCCCCAACTGCCCGGAAAGCTGTTTTCGCTTTGTCTTACTCGTTCATCTTGACTTGGTGGTACCCTGAGTACGCATCCAGGAAGCTTAGCATTTCAAACCCGCCTATGGAATATACAAGCACATCAATGTGGGGGAGCGGGTAACAATCTTTCGGGCAGGCCTTGTTAAGGCTCGTGAAGTCGACGCACATGCGCCATTTGTTGTTGGCTTTTTTGACCATCACCATGTTGGCCAGCCAGGTCGGGTACTGGATCTCTTCGATGATATCAGCCTTCAGGAGCTTCTCAACCTCTATCTTGATCGCTGTACTTTTCTCGGGGGAGTACTGCCTTGGTCGCTGTTAAATGGGTCGAAAAGTTGGATCGACATTCAAGTCATGGCGAGCAACACTCTCACTGATTCCTTGCATATCCTCAACGGTCCAGGCAAACACATCAAGGCTGCTTTTGAGCAATTCGATCAATTTATCTCGAGCTTCGGGAGGCATGACCTTCCCGATTTTAATTTTCTGCTCGGGATATGCGGGGTTGATGATGATCTCTTCCAACTCACCCTCCGATTGGATTTCGGGCACATCTCGAACTTGCAGAGTATCCATTTTAATGTCTTTTGCCTTGGGACACCGGGCCCTGCACGTAGAAATTGTTGGAGCATGCTCGACATTATCAACTTCCATAGGTATTGCTGTTCCAGAGGATTCCCCGTGCTCAATATTGTTAATGAGTGTTGGGTCTGGTGTAATGCTGGTTGTGGCCCCTTTTTTTGGGATTGTGGTTCTTGCTCAGGAATGTCCACGATCAGCTTCTATTTCTTCCTTTTGGAATCCTAGACATACTCCCACATTGCCCGCAGCTTGCTATTGAGGATACCCACTCCATCCTCGGTGTAAAACTTGGCCATGGCCGGGGCGCCCAGGATGCAGTTGTAGGCGGATTTGAGATCGATTACCAGGAATGTGATCATCTATGTCCGGGTTTACGCCCCATCTCCCATGAAGACTTCGAGCTCAATGGTGCCCTTGACACTCACTTGGTGGTTGGTGAATCCTTCAAGCTTCCCCAGATAAGGCTTGAGTCCGGTGTCTGATAACTCTAGCCCTTTAAAACATGAGTAATACATGATGTCTCTGCACGCTCCGGTGTCGAGCAGTACCCTATGAACTTGCCAATTATTGACCAGACAGGAAATGACCAGCGGTTGCTCGGATGCTAGAGGAGTACTTGCCAACTCGTTGCGGGTAAATAAAATGCTCTGCTCCCCTGCTCGTTGTACGACTAGTGTATTGATAGCATTGGACAAGGAGTATATGTGCTTCCCGAGCTGAGTGTTGGACGGGAGCTCTTCCTGGATCATGTTCGCCAGCCTTGAATTTGAGGGGCCTGGCCACCTCTTCTCTTGGGGGTCTCCCTTGTTGGCCATTGTTTGCATTATTCCCTTTTGAAGCGGTCCAACCTGCCCGCATTGATCAATTTTTGTATTTCTCGTTTCAACACTATGCATTCTTCCATTGTGTGGCCGTTACCATGATGGTAATCACAATACTTTGTGTTATCCCTGGTGTGAGCGAGCTCGGGGTCAAGCGGGTAGGGAACTGGCAACGCGTCCCCCACCTGGAACATAATCTCTTCCCGTGTGGTATTTAGCGAGGTAAATTGCGCTTCCCTGAATCTCTGTCCGGGGGTGGATGTTCTTTTACTGTCTCTGTGCGAGCAGTTGTTGCCCTCCTGGCTCTGGTCAGTTGGCGTGGCCGAGCTATCCTGAGTCTTATCCTAGTTTTTGGCCTTACCGCCCTTGATGCTCCCAGTTGAGCAAAAAAGGTGAGAGCTTGCTAGCAGCTCTGTTTTCGAGGCACCCGGGTCCATGGCCAGCATTGTTTTCAGTGGTACTGCTTTCATGTTGTTAAGGTAACGTGATCTCCGGGTCACTAGTAGTAGTTACTTGGTCGAGCATCTCCTCGAATCTTTTTAGATAGCTGCCATAGGACTCATTGTCACCTTGCTTAATCTTGGCGAGATCGAACCGGTTTTTGGGCGTTGGTCCCGTAGTGCCAAACTCCTCTAGGAACTTCTCCCGGAGCATCTCCCAACTGCCAATAGATCCACAGGACTCTGCCCAACCACGACTGTGTCTTTCCCAGGAGAGCACCCTCAAATGCTCGCATCTTCAAAGCTTCCACAGCGGTGACCATCTGAATCTGTACCTCGAATGATCTAAGCCAGTCGCTTGCCCACGTCTTCCCAAAGTACTTGTCGAATTGTGGGAAGATAACCCCTTGCGCAGGTGGCGCATTCTCGATTTCCAGAGTGAACGGGCTGCCTTCTAGCGTCTTAGTGGCCCCATAGCCGGGCTTGGCCACGGCTAAATTAGCCATTTGTTTCGTCATATCTCGTTTCATAGCCTCCATACGCTTGGACATGCGTTTCTCGGGATCCAACGTGAGTCTAGATGAGCTGGCATGTTCAGGCTACTGGCTGTGTGGACTTCTGGAGTGCCTAACGATTGGCGGGCAGAAGGTTGGATCATAAGATGCCCCGACTTCTCTATCAATTCGAGCCCTATGCCTAAGGCGATAAGCTTCTCCTTCCGCGTATACACGAGCTCTACAGAGGCTATGGCTTTCTTCCCGATGACGATGCTCGTTCCGACGATGATGTCCGCAGGAGAGATTCTGACGACTGTATCTGCTCTCCGCCTGATCATCTGCTCGCTTCACCTCATTGGCTTTCTCCGAAGGTACGTGAATAACAGAAGGGATCCATCTGGTCAGAGGGGGCAAATGCTGCGAGGCCTGGCCACCACCAATGATTGCTTGATTGCTGAGAGCGGGCATCGCCAAATCTGCAACTGGAACAGGGGAGTGGCCCAAGGCGAGCAGTTTCTGATTGAGCCTGTACATCTTATTATAATACTCCGCTTGGACTTGCAGAGCAGCAGCTTGTTAGTCAGGGGTTTGCCCAGGTAAACTCTCGTGGCTGCCCTGACCATGTTCTCGTTGGTGATTTAGCTGCGTCCTGAGATGTAGCGCACGAGCATCACGCTTCTCATTGATAAATTGCCTGGCATCACGCTAGCTAGAGTGACTTTGGCTGGCGTGTTGCGATGTCTGTTCCTCAACATACGGCATATCATTGCCATAAGTCGCGTGCCAAGTAGCCACTTTTTGATTCCTCGTTTGCACCACTTGGGGTGCCCTTGGTGGCAAATCACCCGGTGGTGGATTGTTGTTACCAGCCTGGTGGTTACTAACAGTGGCATGATGCTTGCTACCCTTACCAGCCATTGCAAATAGACAGATTTTCAAGAATCTCACCGAAAAACTTTGAGGAGAGTCTTGAAACTTTGACTTTCCCGGTAACGGAACCAAACTGATGTGGCAAAAATGCAGCTTGGGTCATCCGTATGATGGGTAGGATATCTGGGCTTGATTTTCTTCGTTGAACCTGATTAAGATCACAGAAAACCTTAGTGGAAGTGCAAGGTTTGGCCTCGCGAAACCATTCCGGCGTGAGAGTAAGTATCGGGTGTAAATGTCAAGAGAGAATTTGACAGAGGTTCTAGGCTTAAGAAAGTGTGTGTACCTTGTTTGTGGTTTATAGAGAGGTATTTATAGGCCCCTAATGACCTAGAATCCTGGTGGGATTCAGTTTCCATAGATACCCAGTAAATTAAGGAGAGAATTCCTAAATTGTAGGAGTGATAGGCGGCTGGCCGCATGAATGCAGGAACAGATAAGGCAAGTGTCCTGCTCGGATATGGAAACCATTGACTTGTCTTGGAGAGCAAGTTTTCGGGGTTTCCTACTTGATTTGTGCCCGAGCGAGCAAAGCTCTGCCCGGATAATTGATGTAGAATGAGTTGAGGTAAATGTTGATCTCGGACGAGGCCCCTGGTCGGGTAAGCAAGGCCAGTGCTCGACCAGGTCTAGACGGGATGAATCTGATTCTTTACTTGGTGTGAGTGTGGTTCCTGGGCATGGCCCCTGATCAGACAGGCAAGGCCTATGCCCGGCCAGGTTTAGACGGGAGCTACTCTGTTCATTGCTCGATACCTTTGTTACTCTGTCCGCTAGACGACTAGTGGGCCCCATACTAATAATGCTCGTTCCTGGCACGTGAGGCTAGCTCGTGCTTCGCTCGTGACTCGACTTGGGCCGGGCACATCATGGACAAAGGCATTTTGGGTTTAAGGACTGAGCGATTGCTCAGTGGTTAGGCTGAGCGATCGCTTGATCAAGTTTCCTTCAAGCCGTATTATTGCATTTTGCGTGGTCACCCAGTGTTTGGGCTGAGCGACCGCTTAACTCCATTTTTATGGTTTTTGCAGTTTGTCTGTTTTTGTACTTGTAAGGGTTTTGGGGTTTCTATTGTATTCATATAAATAGTTGTATCCCTAGAACGTTTGAAGGTGAGTCTCTAATAAAATTTTGACAGTCCGTTGGCCCAAATCTCTCTCTCATCTTTGTGATTGATCCTATTATACTTTGTTAATTTGTTTGCTAGTCTTCCGCTGTGCACAACAGCATGAAAGTGTTATTTAATTACTAATGGGCTTGTAATAGTGTCTTTTAAAAAAAATATTAATTTTAAATGGAGATTCTTTTTCTCGGAACGGATGGATTAATTCTTAATAATTAGGTTAAGTAAAATTTTATTAAAAATTGGATTTTATGTCTTATTTCTAGACCCCTAGGTGGTATATATATATATATATATATATATATATATATATATATATATATATATATATATATATATATATAATTTCATTGATTCTCGTGAGTATTATGCTTTCATATCTTACAAGAGACAATTTTCAATAACAAATATAGTTGTTTTTTTAATTGTATATAGAAACTTTGTCTTACTCATTTTTTAGGATTATTCAAACAAAAATAAGGCCAAATTACTAATTTCTCCCCAAACCATCCATCAATTCCCAATTTACTACTCGGACTCCATTTTGTGTCATTTCCATATCTGATGTTTCAATTTTTCCAAGTTTCCCCGTAGCTATGACACATGTTACTAATCTGACATTAATTAAGTTGCAGGTTGTATTCCACATGCGGTGAAATCTAATCATGTTTTTACTTTTTAGTTGCTTTCATTGTCTTTTTTTTTTCTCTTTAAATTTAGAAGTCAATGTTGTTGGGAATTCAAAACAAACACTATCTTCAATCTATCGCTCTGTCCATGATATGTTTCTACAAAATCAAAGAACTGGCCGATTTGATTCGATTACTTTCTGTCATTGTTAATCACAACTCATAACCAGAACCAAGATCAAGAAGATGACGAGAATCCGTTGACGGCTAGTGTTCTGGCAGAGTAACAATATAGACATGGAGGACGGAAATTGTGTATTCACATCGCCGCAGAAGGCCTTTTGATATATGTCGGCAGATAATAGAGAGGTTACTAGAAGATTTCATGTCTACAAACAAAACAACTCTCTCTCTCTCTCTCTCCATTAACACACAATATAGCCTTACTTCCATCTGCTTCCGCTCAAATATATTCCAAATTTCGCTTATTTTTTATTCCAAATCTGTGGATTTATTTGAGAATATATATATATATATATATATATTGTGAATGGGATGGATTGATTACTTTGACAAACAAGTCAGTTCCTTTGAGGACTGTTGGTGTTTTGGCGTTATGCGAACACATTGAGGACCGCATTGCAAAGCAGTCCTATCTAAAGTGGCGGTGCGAGCGCATCACAAAGGAAGAAAACGAAGGAAGCCTCCGTCGACAATGCGGCCGCGTTCAGGAGTTGAATGTGAGCGCATCGAAGGCAATGCAGTCGCATAGAGTAAGACGATGCGACCGCATTGGTGTGGCAGTTCTGATTTTGGGTTTCTTTATTTAGACAAGTTTAGGATTTGATATTGTATCTCTATATAATTGTAACCCCTATAACGTGTTTAAGGTTGACATAATAAAATTTCAAGAGTTCGTTGGCCTCAATCGTTCTCTCTCTCTTCTTTGTGATTAATCTTGTAGTTACTCTATATTTGTTTGCAAAGTATTCAGCTGTGTACAACAACATAGATATATTTTCTCTGGACTCCTCTCCCCCTCCAACACATTTGGTAGGTATTCCGATAATCCTTCTATGTAACGAGGGTTGTTGATTTGTTGGTTGAGCCATTATGAGCTTTGGTTACTTTCCGGTGAGTGGGCTGGTGGATGGTCGGGGATTGGGGGTCGATTAACTTGCCGACAGTTTTTGTACCAACTATCAAGTGACTGTTAAGTTAGTTTAAAATTATAATGTTTAAAATACCATTAATACTAAAATAAAAATTAATTACTATAAAATTTCCCTCGCACATAATTTGCACTTGATCAATTTCGTTATTTTTCTAACATCCGTCGTGGCTAGTGGGAAATTGGGAAAAATTGGTGGATAATTTTGGGTGAGATTAGTCATTTGGGACAAAAAATAACTATTAGGGTGCGGCATGGGTGATGGGTAGAATACACTATCTAGTACATGAGATCTCAACTCCGGTCACGGCCCCACCCCTTCTCCCAAATTCATTACATCTAACTCTTAAACGTGTCCTTGTAAAAAAGTATATATATATATATATATATATATATATATATATATATATATATATATATTATTTTTAGCTAATGTCTAGAAAATGAAAAGTTTCAAGTCAAGTGATGTGGAGGCTTGAGGATTCAACAATATCAAAAGTTGGGTGAGATGGCACAACTATAGTACTTCTCACCAACTTTAATATATATATGATACCAGATTTGGAGATTTGGAGTATTACAGATTGAAGATTTGGAGTATTACAGATTGTGAGTATTACTTGTGAGTATTACTATAGAATTATAGTTGTGCGGAATTTTATGGAAGGAGAAAAAAGGTTTTTCTTGAACTGAAAAAGGGTTCCTTCTTTTATAAAACTTATTCTCTTTATATAGTCGGAGAAAAAACTGTTACAACTATTACATTAATCATGAAAACCAACAATTGGTCAAAAAGTAAAATGCCAAATACACGGCTAGGAATATTAGGATAGTTCCTTTATCTAGTGGTGAGGTGATATGATTCGGACCAGGAAGCAAGATTGGAGAAACTGTGGACCTTGCGAACGCAAGGGTCCATAGACCTTGCGACCGCAAGGTATCCAGAAAGTTGCCGTTTTTCGTTTTTTTAATTGTTTTATTGTTAGGATATTATTAAGAGATTTAGTTTCTTTTTATTTAAGAGTTTCCTTTTATTTAGAGTTTCCTTTTAATTAGTTTTCTTGTCCTACAAGAATTAGGGTTTATTTTGTAAGCCTATAAAAAGGCATTCTTAAACATTGTTTTAGGTGGAGAATTTTGATTAATAAAAGTGAGTTGATTTTCTGGTTAGAAAATTGTCTTGTTTCTTTGAGTGTCCTGGATTGGAAGCTCGGATTATAAACTTCGTGGATTCGTTGTTTATAGTTGAATTCGACTTATCAGTTGGAGAGTCATCCCAATTGTGGCGTCATTCACAATTCCAAGGTTCGCGTCATCTCGAAGGCGTTGGGTCACGGAGTCATTCATCCTAATACCTTTCTAGGAGATCCTTGGGTCCGTATCCGTTATCATTTGGTATCAGATCAATCCTAGTTACGGTAATTCCATTCTATCTTAATTTTTGCGTATTATCGTTCTTGTTGTTAAACCCTAATTGTTCTAGGGTTCATTATTCATTAAAAAAAATTAAAAAAAATAAATAAAATTTACTGTTCACCGGTTACTGTTCACGCCGCACTGTTCACGCCGGAATTACTGTTCATCTGATCACTGTTCATCGCCGGAAAACACTGTTCACTGCCGGAATTACTGTTCACGAAAAAAAAAAATTTATTTACTTTTTAAAATTAATTCATCTTGTTGTCTTGAACTTGGATCATCAATCCTTGTTTAATCGTGTTTTTTTTTTCAATTTTGAAATCCTAATTGTTCTAGGGTTTGTTATCTTGAGTGCATACACGTAAGGGAGAGTCACCAACAATTACCATGACCGACGAAACTCCAGCTAAAGGGGTTCCTTTTGTTAATCCGACACAATATTATGATGCGATACTTGCCCGCATGGAAGAATTTAATGTGAAGTTTGCTCAAATAAATGAGAGATTTGATAGACTTGAGGAGGATAGGCGAAGGGAGGAACCTAGGGAACGTAGAGCTCAAAGAGGTAACCAATTAGAAGAAGAATTTAATGAGCTCGGTTTGGGAGAAAATCATGGAAGAGGAAGGCGAGAGATTCCAAGGAGAGAGGAAAATAATTGGGAAACCATTAAGTTAAAGATTCCTGTTTTTAAGGGGTCAAGTGATCCTGATGAGTATTTTGATTGGGAAAGAAAAATCGAGAAAGTATTTGATTGTTATACCTACACCGAATTGCGGAAAGTCAAATTAGCCGCCGAAGTTCGTGGACTATGCTAGTATCTGGTGGGATCAACTGATAGCTGATAGGAGAAGAATTGGGATGCCTGCGGTTACTACATTGGATGAAATGAAGCGTCTTGTGCGTCATCGGTTTGTTCCTAATCACTATTATAGGGGTGTTCTACAGAAATTGCAGAAGTTGACACAGGGTTCGAAAAGTGTTGAAGACTATCACAAGGAGATGGAGATGTTGACTGCTAGGGCCAATTTGGGTGAAGATGCCAAGTAACAATGACAAGATTTACGCGGTTTGAATCATAATATTGCAGATGTTGTGGATTTACACCAATATGAGGACTTGGGTGAAATGGTACACATGGCAGTCAAGATAGAGCAACAGCAAAAGAGGAGGAGTACCACTTGTCCAAGTAGTTCAACTCTGGTGCAACAACAAGATAAGAACGCAAGCAAGGTTGAGCCCGAAGCAAAAGTTGCTACGATTCCACAAGAGCCCCAAGGAAAAGCTGAAAATCCCAGGTTGAAGTCTAAGGAAGTACAATGTTTCAAGTGCAAAGGGTGGGGACACTTGGCGCGTGAGTGTGCCAATCAACGGGTTATGGTGGTACGTGGCAATGAGGTGGTAGAAGAAGAGGATGATGAACATGAAGTCATTGAAGCCGAGGGGGACTCTATAAATCTAGAGGCTTTGGTTTCTTGTCGCGTGTTGAATATGCAAGCTAAGGAGGAAGGATATGATCAACGCGATAACCTCTTTCACACACGGTGTCGCATCAATGACAAGGTTGGTAGTGTGATTATTGATGGAGGTAGTTGTACTAACGTCGCTAGCACTTTCATGGTGGAAAAGTTGGGTTTGACAACATCAAAGCATCCTCAACCTTACAAGCTTCAATGGTTGAATGATAGTGGGGAAGTGAAGGTGGAGCAACAAGTGCTTGTGACATTTCGTATAGGAGTCTACGAGGACGAAGTTTTATGTGATGTGGTTCCTATGAATGCAAGCCATTTATTACTTGGAAGGCCATGGCAATATGATCGTCAAGTGAAGCATGATGGATTCACTAACAAATATTCCTTCGTGTTCAATCAAAAGCCAATCACACTCATACCACTAACACCAAGCCAAGTGCAAGAAGACCAAAGGAGGATGCTAGTTGAGAGTAAGGGTAAGAAAGTTTTGTTGGGTGTTCGGGATCACGAGATATTTGATCCAGGGAAAAAGGGGTGGAAGAATGGACAACGGTACGGGTCTCAAGTTCGAATCAAAGGACATTTTAATGATCGGCCAAGAGCGGATTTGAGGGAAAATCCTTTTCAAGAGGGAGAGTATGATATGATTCGGACCAGGAAGCAAGATTGGAGAAACTGTGGACCTTGCGGACGCAAGGGTCCATAGACCTTGCGACCGCAAGGTATCCAGAAAGTTGCCGTTTTTCGTTTTTTAATTGTTTTATTGTTAGGATATTATTAAGAGATTTAGTTTCTTTTTATTTAAGAGTTTCCTTTTATTTAGAGTTTCCTTTTAATTAGTTTTCTTGTCCTACAAGAATTAGGGTTTATTTTGTAAGCCTATAAAAAGGCATTCTTAAACATTGTTTTAGGTGGAGAATTTTGATTAATAAAAGTGAGTTGATTTTCTGGTTAGAAAATTGTCTTGTTTCTTTGAGTGTCCTGGATTGGAAGCTCGGATTATAAACTTCGTGGATTCGTTGTTTATAGTTGAATTCGACTTATCAGTTGGAGAGTCATCCCAATTGTGGCGTCATTCACAATTCCAAGGTTCGCGTCATCTCGAAGGCGTTGGGTCGCGGAGTCATTCATCCTAATACCTTTCTAGGAGATCCTTGGGTCCGTATCCATTATCATGAGGTCCACTTGTCTTCATCTGTCTGCCACTACATGGTTAGTGGAGCATCTTCTGAATTATTTGATGTAGATGGGCCAGTAATTTTGTTCCTTTATCTAGTGGTGAGGTCCACTTGTCTTCATCTGTACGCCACTACATGGTTAGTGGAGCATCTTCTGAACTGTTTGATGTAGATGGGCCAGCTGTGGCTGCTCCTTCTTCTTTGTTTTCTTTTGCACAGAAGAGGCAGGTATGATCTATCCCTTCTATCTCGTCAATCTCCTTTAACTTTAAGCAGAGTAGGGCCTTTGTGTCTTTGGAAATTTTTAGGTTATTTTCATAGAATTTTGTCCTTAAGTCGATGATTACCTCCTTACTGTCTTCTTGAATCGGATCCCTGGTGCCGATTGTAGTGATCATATTTTCATATACCTTGTGGGCTTTTACCTTTGTATCTTCGGAGATTTTCCCGAGACTGTTAATAAGTTGTACTATAGAATTAATTCTGATTGTTTCTAATTCCTCGGTAGTGATTTTAGGCATGATCCTGGACTCATATTGGACTGATTCTCGGACATTATCTTTATGGTCATTTTTGATCTTGATGTAATAGATAGGTTCGTAGAACCTATCTTGATCCCAGTCTGGGATTGAGCTGATTATGTCGATGGCTGCTCCTTCTTTATCTCCAATCTTTATGAATCGGACAACTTGTTCCTTCAATTTTGTAGGGAGAAGTTTTACTTCCCTACAGTCTCTGGATACTTTCATCTGGACCATGAGTCCAAGGTTAAAGAATCGTTTAATGATTTCTGCTGGGGTTCTGTTTTGGAACCTCGCTTTTGACAATACTCTGTAATCTGATGATGAGATAAAGTAGTCGTTATCGTTCATCATTTCACGGAGTTTGTTTGCTGCTGTGATGAATTCTTCTTTGGAAATTTGACTGTTCAAATCTTTATCTTCTTGTTTCTTCTGGAATAGACGAAACTGTTGTTCAGGGGTTTTCTTTTCTTCTGTAGTGATGGTGGGGATAGTGATGGTGGGGATTTTTCCCAAGACTTGAAAATTTGCCCTTATGTTCTTCTGTGGGGGCTTGATTAAAGCCTTTTTGTATGCTCTTTCATCTTCATCGAGGACTGAGGTTTTAACGATTTCTGTAATGGTGTCCTTTTTCGTAGGGGAGGCAAGGGCCTTGATGGTAGGTATGGAGACTGGTGTCTCTGTGGTAATTCTTTGTGCTTCATATTTTTGAGGGGTAAGTTAAGCTTTGTTCTTCACCTGTTGATTTTCTGGATGAAACTGTTTCTCTTGGCGGTAGCTTCGATCATGAATTCTTCAAATTCGTCTTCAAGGATTGTGAGTTGTTCTTGATACCTCTCCATTTTGTCCTGAAATAAAAACGGTTATACTATCGTTGAGATCAGAGAGCTCAACTGGTTTCCAGTTTTTCTTTAGCTTTCCTTGACCCTCAACGGGGTGAATCCCGTCCATTGTGTGATGACTTAGTCATCTGATGTTTGAATCATCTTGGGGCAATTTTCTCGATTGCCATTTAGCTGATGTCATTTTATACTCGACTTTGAGTTGTCTCAACGGGGTGAATCTCGTCCATTGTGTGATGACTTAGTCATCTGATGTTTGAATCATCTTGGGGCAATTTTCTCGATTGCCATTTCGCTGATGTCATTTTATACTCGACTTTGAGTTGTCTTTTTGAATGACGATAAGTTATACTCTTACCAGAGTTGACGTATTCATCGTCATAGTCGTTTTTGCATATTTTTAGCCTTTTGAGAGGCGTACTACAAGTGTAATATACTTGGGTCAATGAGACGATCTTTTATTTGGGTGACCATTCGCGTGTGAGAGCGTCTGGTAAAGAATTTAATTCTCCTTTAATATGTTAAATTTCATATTGATAGTAATTGAAATCTAGTTGCCAGCGGATCCATCTAGAAGCAGATCTGGCAGACCTCTTTTTGTCGATTTTCATATTTTTGAAATATGTGAGATTGTTATTATCCGTTCTTATTAAAAAGGGTTTTTGGATAATATAAATCTCTATTTTTCTGATTGTTTTTAAAACTGCAAGTAATTCTTTTTCATTGGAATGATAATTTAGAGCTGCTCCGGAAAAAGTTCCAGATAAATATTTGCAAAGTTGTTCATCTTTGTTATCAATTTTACTTGATGATTTTAGGTCTTCGAAGGTTCGATTTCCGGTATAGGCTTTTAGACATCCTGCCCAAGAATGGTTAGATGCATCTGTTTCAAGAATCATGATATCATTTTCCATAGGGAAATACAACTCGGGAATAATTTTTAAGATCTTTATTTTTATTTGATCTATATAAGTGGTATTGTATTCCTTCCAATCCCACTTAAAATCCTCCTTAAGCATTGCTTGAAGGGGTTTTCGAATTTGTGCAAGATTTTTAATGTATCCTTCCAAATAGGTGAGTATTCCCAAAAATCTTTGAAGTTGCTTTTTATCTTCCATTTTACTGGGAAATTCAGAAATTTTGTTTAAAACATGTGGTTGAAGGGTGTGTTTTCCGTCTTTGATGGTCAATCCTAAATAGTCAATTTCAGTTTTAATGAACACTGGATTTTTCTTTGATAAGATAATTCCATCTCGTTCAGCGAGCTGTAGAATAAACTTTACATCTTTGTAATGTTGGTCTAAATCTTTTGACTATATAAATATATCATCGACATAAACGCAACAGAATTTAGTATATGGTTTAAATGTTTCATCCATGTATCTTTGGAATATGCCCGGAGCTTGCTTTAGACCAAATGGGAGGACATTCCATTGGTACAAGCCTTGTGGACAGCTGAACGCTGTTAATTCTTTGGATGTAATATGTAGTGTTATTTGCCAGAATCCTGATTTACAATCGATGCAGGAAAAATATTTATTTCCTCCAATATAAGATAATAAATCTTCTTTATTTGGGATCTTATAGGCGTCCATTTTGGTTTTTAAGTTTACTTCTCTATAGTCAATGACTAATCTTTTATCAGTAGTTCCTTTCTTAGTGACGTAAAAAGCTGGAGAACTATGTCTCCCCTTCGATTGTTCAATTATTCCCAGTTGTAGTAATTTTTCGATTTCTAGTTTAAATATTTGAGTGTCTTCTTGATTTACCCTTCTTGGTGGTAGGTCTATAGTGTCCTCGGGATTTTTTAATTCTATTATAGCGTCAATTTTTTTTCTTTTAATTATTTTGTCTTGAGGATTATCAGAACAAATCTGTTCGAAGATGTCTGCTATTTCTTCTTCTTCTTGGCATTTGTAGAATAGCGTATTTATAATTTCTTCTTCGTTATGTATATAGGTAATATTTTCTATTATAGGAGTTTTAGACTTCTTAAAATTAATAAGGAAATCGGGGTTTCCTACTTTCAAGGCATGGGTTACCTTTGGGATGTGTATTAGAGACAGTTCCTTGGTGAGTACTATTCTATCATCGGTTTGGATAAATGGTGAATATTTTAATAGGAAATCATTTCCTAATATAAGGTCAATGCCTGATTCTAGTTGATATATTTTGTCAATGATAAATTTCATTCCTTGTATGGTGATTTCTTGTTTTTCAATTTGTTTATCAATCACGATTTTTTCTCCGTTTGCTATTTTGGCGATTAAAGGTTTTCTTTCAGATGTGATCCAAAGTTTATCAGGGAATATATGTTTGGTGGCTATGCACATCGATGCTCCTGTATCGATAAATGCATGTACGTGAAATTCTCGAAATCCTTTAAGTTTAATTCCAACCTTTATATATATACTATTAGGATTTGTTAGATTATATTCTTCCTTCATGTTTTGTTTTAAATAGCTAGTTAATTTCCGATTCAGATGTGTCTTTCGATTCTGATTCACTTGTAGTTTCTGTTTCTGTTTCTGTTTCGGCTTCTGTTTGTTCATCTATGTAGTATATTTCTTCTTCATTTTCTGAGAATAATTCTTCTATGGGGTAATATTGCATGATTTTTAACTCTTCTAAGTAGTTAATTTTGTTCCTATATCTGGTGTTAATGCGGTTCTTATTTTTTCGTACAGGACATTCGTTTGCGTAGTGTCCTTCTTCGTTGCACAGCCAACAACGACAGTTTTTTCCTTTACCTTTAGGGCAAGGCGGTGAATCGGCCTTTTTATAGAATTTTCTTTTATTTTGAGGCTTTTTCCAGTTTTTCTTGTAATCGTTGTAATTGGTTTTATGGAATCTTTTGTATCTTCGTTTTTTGTATCTATTAATTTTGGGATATCTTCGTCTATACTTCTGAGCAATTTGATACTTGTGCGGGTATGTTGTCCCTCTTTTGGGTTTCCTTTGTTCATAATAGTTACATCCGAAATTTTTAACGGTGAATTCTTGTTTTTCGCAGCATAGACCGAAATGGCAATCGAGAAAATTGCCCCAAGATGATTCAAACATCAGATGACTAAGTCATCACACAATGGACGGGATTCACCCCGTTGAGGGTCAAGGAAAGCTAAAGAAAAACTGGAAACCAGTTGAGCTCTCTCGATCTCAACGATAGTATAACCGTTTTTATTTCGGACAAAATGGAGAGGTATCAAGAACAACTCACAATCCTTGAAGGCAATTTGAAGAATTCATGATCGAAGCTACCGCCAAGAGAAATTTCATCCGAAAATCAACGGGTTAAGAACAAAGCAACTTACCCCTCAAAATATATTGAAGCACAAAGAATTACCACGAGACACCGGTCTCCATACCTACCATCAAGGCCCTTGCCTCCCCTACGAAAAAGGACACCATTACAGAAATCGTTAAAACCTCAGTCCTCGATGAAGATGAAAGAGCATACAAAAAGGCTTTAATCAAGCCCCCACAGAAGAACATAAGGGCAAATTTTCAAGTCTTGGGAAAAATCCCCACCATCACTATCCCCACCATCACTACAGAAGAAAAGAAAACCCCTGAACAACAGTTTCGTCTATTCCAGAAGAAACAAGAAGATAAAGATTTGAACAGTCAAATTTCCAGAGAAGAATTCATCACAGCAGCAAACGAACTCCGTGAAATGATGAACGATAACGACTACTTTATCTCATCATCAGATTACAGAGTATTGTCAAAAGCGAGGTTCCAAAACAGAACCCCAGCAGAAATCATTAAACGATTCTTTAACCTTGGACTCATGGTCCAGATGAAAGTATCCAGAGACTGTAGGGAAGTAAAACTTCTCCTACAAAATTGAAGGAACAAGTTGTCCGATTCATAAAGATTGGAGATAAAGAAGGAGCGACCATCGGACGTAATCGCTCAATCGGTGGGATCAAGATAGGTTCTACGAACCTATCTATTACATCAAGATCAAAAATGACCATAAAGATAATGTCCGAGAATCAGTCCAATATGAGTCCAGTATCATGCCTAAAATCACTACCGAGGAATTAGAAACAATCAGAATTAATTCTATAGTACAAATTATTAACAGTCTCGGGAAAATCTCCGAAGATACAAAGGTAAAAGCCCATAAGGTATATGAAAATATGATCACTACAATCGGCACCAGGGATCCGATTCAAGAAGACAGTAAGGAGGTAATCATCGACTTAAGGACAAAATTCTATGAAAATAACCTAAAAATTTCCAAAGACACAAAGGCCCTACTCTGCTTAAAGTTAAAGGAGATTGACGAGATAGAAGGGATAGATCATACCTGCCTCTTCTGTGCAAAAGAAAACAAAGAAGAAGGAGCAGCCACAGCTGGCCCATCTACATCAAACAGTTCAGAAGATGCTCCACTAACCATGTAGTGGCGGACAGATGAAGACAAGTGGACCTCACCACTAGATAAAGGAACAAAATTACTGGCCCATCTACATCAAATAATTCAGAAGATGCTCCAATAACCATGTAGTGGCAGACAGATGAAGACAAGTGGACCTCACCACTAGATAAAGGAATTATCCTAATATTCCTAGCCGTGTATTTGGCATTTTACTTTTTGACCAATTGTTGGTTTTCATGATTAATGTAATAGTTGTAACAGTTTTTTCTCCGACTATATAAAAAGAATAAGTTTTATAAAAGAAGGAACCCTTTTTCAGTTCAAGAAAAACCCTTTTTCTCCTTCCATAAAATTCCGCACAACTATAATTCTATAGTAATACTCACAAGTAATACTCACAATCTGTAATACTCCAAATCTTCAATCTGTAATACTCCAAATCTCCAAATCTGGTATCAGAGCTCAGAGCCTAAGAAGAAAATAACAATATCATCATCAAAGGAAGAACAACTCTGGAATTCCTGAAGCAAGCAGAAGTGTACCGGCAAGAGGCCACTAAAGCACTGTAAGTCTTGTTGGAATTGAGTAACATTCTTCATAAAGAATTTCTTCTTGTATCTATTAAAATAGCTGTCTAATCATGCAAAATATTGTTTTAAGATATCTCGATTCTCATAACCATGTATATGTAAAGAAATAGTATTGTTTAGGTATAACATGATGTCACAATATACATCTGATGAGTTCGACGATTAATTTTACAAAATTAATCCAAATAAAAACTAACCTAGAAACTTTAGATTTAGAAATGGATCAGATTTACTTAGGATTACAACTTAGATACAAAATTTTAGAACAAGTTCAGAACGTAGACTATTACAATATAGTTTACAGAGAAGTTTGTAAATTAAGGATAAAATATACAAATCGAATGGCTAACAGAAATACAATAGCTGGACAAATAAAATACATTTAGATCTGGCCATCTCACAAGAAATTATATGGAAAGAATTCACACTCTTAAAGGAGGAAATAGAAACATTAAAGGATAAAATAGAAGAAAAAGAGTCAATATTATTTAGTCATGAAGGAAATATTGCACTAGAAAAAGACAAAAGCAATTACAAAACACATGTTGAACGACTAATAAAACTTGAAGAAAGATTATTCGAAAAAGAAAAAACAATACACTATATTAAGAAATTATTCAACCAATAAAAAAGATCATGGAACCAGAAAATTACAGGAACAAAGAAATAATCAACAACGAGGAAGATAAAGAACTCTTATCCATCCAACAAGAAGATAATAATTTTGGATACAACCTCAATATAGTCTTTAATCAAAAGAAATATGAAGAAATTATTAAGACTACCTTTAACAAAAAAGACTTAACCTATAAAGCAGGAATATTTACAAAACTATCTAACCAACTAAGGTTACAAGAACGAAGAACCTACTACTCTATCGTAACACAGGAAAAAGCAGTAGAAATAAATAATAAACACATAAGTATAAGTAATTTAAAAACACTTAATAGACAAGATTTCAACGATATATTTGATAAAATGAACATTAAAGACAAACAAAAAATGAAATACTTATATATTGGCGGAATAGAGATAATAGTCGAAAGCATGCATAGAGAAGGAATCGATTCACCAATTGCCTTAGTCGTAAGAGATAAAAGATTAATAAACTATGAAGATTCAATACTAGGAAAAATAACAGGAAATCAAAGTTATAAAAAATTAGCTTTTACGATATATCCAAGATATTCTGTATCATTAAATGACAGAAACTTATACGATATAATGACAATAGAATATTACTACGCTAGAAAGGATCTGATGAATAATGGAAACGCACCTATAAACATAAAATATGTTGTAGGAATAACAATTAGTAATCAAACAGGTCTTGATACACTCAATAAACATGAAAAGATAGAAGTAACGTCCCTATTTAAGGACATCACGGTAAAAGAACTACCAAAAACAAAATACACAAACTACGATAATATTGAAAGTAATCATAAACGAATGCTTGCAACATTATCAGAACAATATAACCCTCAAAGAATATTTGTATCAAAAGATGATGAAACCATAGAAGAGGAAGAACTCCCAAATAGTATAAATGAAATACCAATATTACAAGATACTTTACCACCCCGGCGAAGTATACAAATCGATTCCAATTTAAACAGAAATATAGATCAATTAAATAATAACGTACGAAAAATATTAAAAGCTATCGAATACACTGACTTAGATGAACAAAGATAAAAAGTCATTCGATTACAGCAAGTTAAAAAATAAATTCGGTCTACCATATTATTTCGATCGTCACGATTATAAACATATCGATAGACAAGAACCAAGAACCGAGCTACGAAAATATCTGTATAATTACTATTCTGAAGGATCGATCGGTCAAAACGTCGAAAATATTGGAGCAGCTACTAACAACATCAATGCACTACTAGGAGAACTTCTGATACGGAATGACATTAAGAATCAAACTACAAAAGACAAGGAACAGTCTTTCAACCAAATCTTAACACAAATCGAAACTCAGCTAAATACACTTTTAGACAATAAAATAGTCAATGACTCTCAAGACGCTCAGAGCTCTCAGAGTTCCAATCTAAGAATACAAGAATTAGAAGGAAAAATAAACTTGCTAGAAATAAAAATAAACTTACTAGAAGAAGTACAGCAAAACAATAACAAACTATTAAAAATCGTGATAGAAAAATTAGGATAAATGACTACAATAACGGATCAAATAACTCAAATAAAGAAACTAGTTCAAGACTTAGAAGATATTGAGAGAAGACTAAATAAAAAACTCGAAAACATAGAAGAAAGAGTCCATAAATCAGAAAATGAAATAAAAGGTTACATTGAAATATCAGTCGCTAAAATCATGAAAGAAAACGAAAAATGCAACGAGGAAATACTCCGAGCAATCGAGAAAAAAGAAAGACTAAAGGAATCCAATAAACAAAAAATAGACATAGACTCATCCGAAGAGGATGATGACAAATTAAATCAATAATAAAATCTAAAGAAAAACTAAAAATAAAACGAAACCCTTTTGTTTTTGGTAACTATAGATATCAAACGTAAAAATGAATACCTTAAAAATAAATAAAGGATTTGAAAAATTTACAATCCAAGAAGAGAAATTTTTTAAAATAACAACTCAATCGTCAGAATCGTCAAAAGAAGACACATCGTCTTCCTCGGAATCAATCAAACCAAATAGAAGACTCTTTATGAACAACCAGGAAAAAGTAAAACAAGAAATGAAGGATGACGAGCAATTTGATACTTGTGCGGGTATGTTGTCCCTCTTTTGGGTTTCCTTTGTTCATAATAGTTACATTCGAAATTTTTAACGGTGAATTCTTGTTTTTCGCAGCATAGACCCGTGTTTCGTCTTGTTGCATTTTTAACAGATTTTTTAAATTTTCTTTCTTCGCATAATTTCATCATTTGTCCCTTAACAGCAGCAATAGCTCCTCCTATGGTTTGTGGGTAATCCGAATATTCAAAGTCGTCATTTATGGTTTGTCCTATTTTTCCGGGTAATTTATCGAAAAACATTAATCTATAAGTTTCAAGATTGTTGAATCCTCAAGCCTCCACATCACTTGACTTGAAACTTTTCATTTTCTAGACATTAGCTAAAAATAATAGTTAATAATAGTTAATATGATATTGTGATATTAATTTCTTCTATTGTTAATAATAGTGGAAATCTTATATAGAAAGACTTTTACTACCAACATCATTTCTTAACCAATGTGGATAATATTATTAGATTGACATTGGATAAGTACTTTACTTCAATAACTCATTTCTAACACCATACTTTAAGTCTAGCTAGATATCTTATTCATTCAAAACTTAATTTGGATAAATAAATATATCATTTTGATACTCTCACCGAGTAGAACACATTTGCACAATTACCTTTGCTAACAAACAAATGAAACATAAAGAAATTCGTGTCTAAAGTTACACAATTTATTTTACTAAAAACACTGATTTTTCAATAAGTATTAGGTGAGTACTTTAATGATTTCTAAAATCAATATTTATTTATAACCAATGTAAGATGAATCTCTACTATAATTACCAATAAAAGTGATGTAACAAACATTGGTTAGAAATTGATGTTGATTTAAAAAGTATTTAGATAAATGAGGTTTACTAAACTAACAAAAGAAGATATATGTTCACATTTCTTAGAAGTTGATGTTGTCTTTAAAAGTCCATAAGTAAGATCTTACCAATAAAAATGATTTATTTTTCATTTGTTACAAAGAGTTATTTTAGTTTAAAAGTTGGTAGATAAAATTATTTCACTAACAATAGAAGAGATGTATCTCATATTAGATAGAAAATAATGTTGGTTTCAAAAGTTTTAATATAAAAGACTTCTACTATTATTATTAATATAATAGATGTATCTTTCAAAAGAATTAAAATAAAAGACTTACTATTATTATTATGTATCTCATTTTGGTTAGAAGACTTCCACTATTATTACCAATATTATATATATATATATATATATATATATATATATATATATATATATATATATATATATATATATATATATTCAACATTTGTTAGAAAATGATGTTGGTTTTATATTTCAACATCTAAGTTATAATGCCTAAAATTTAAAAATTATACTACCACTATTACCAAAAAAAAAAATGTATATCACATTTAAAAATTATAATAATATTATTACCAAAAGAACCCGTACAGAGCACGGACTCTATAACTAACAAGGTAAAATAACAAGAACACATGTATAATTAAGATTCAATGAGATAAAGAGTGTGACATATGTGTCATATAAGATTTGAATTCAGTAACCCCAAATGAACATATGATAGCAGGAGGTGGAACGTTTCATAGATCTCCATGTTTTCTTAAAGTTTGTCCTCATTTTCATCGACAAAGTTAATTAAAAAGACGTTTGGGAAAATGGCGGACATGAGATTATCGGTTGGAACTTTTGTTTGTTCTCTAGCTCGGCATAGGCATCTTTTGATTCTATCCTTAGCAGTTAAAAATTCTATTTGAAGTGTCTATATTTAATCAACCTCAAAAAGTATTTGGATCTCGCTTAGGCAAGAGGGCTTTCTATTACATTGGTTTACTATTCTTTACAGGATTACTGAACACCATGGGCCTGGCCCATGCATGACAAGCCAAGCCTAACCCCTCAAGTATAAATAAACCCTACTATCTTATAGTATGAGGACTCTCTGTTTTCACTCCGCACATGGAGGTTACGCGCCCTCCTGTATTTCATATACTGTACTAATTATCACACCGGAGAGTTTTGGGGGACATCCCCACCCACTCTCGGTGCTTATTTTGCAAAGACCAAGCCAAATATCCGACTCAGACAATTATTTCATCACCAATTCAGTCAACGGACGACTCACGCATCTCGACGACTTTCGACACCCCCGATATGACTGATATTTTTACCACATCAATTTGATTCCGTTGTCGGGAAATCGACTATATTTTGTTCCCCTCGATTCAGTCAGCCATGGCGGTGCGCCGTTCAAAGGAGACAAGGATAACAACACAAAAATCACAGTCATCCGAGCTCCCATGCGCCGCTGAGACTTCACCCCCCGGTCACCGGTCAATATTGAACTAATCAACATATCTACCATTTTCTGTGTTTCATAACATAAAACTAATGCACCTAAGTGATGCTCCTTGACTCGACGAGTCCAAGACCTTCAGAATCAGCCAAAACAGACCTCCCGTGCGTTCCCACACGCTCTCACAGTCGACTGGCCTCTTGGACGCCGCTTCACAAGTAAATATAGCACATGGAGAAGAGAACCATATCTGCAAAACTGCCTCTGCTTCTCTTTGTTTTCAACACGGCTGATGTCATCTAATACACCATTATCATGTGTGAAAGTTCCACTTATGCCCTTGGTTTTTGTTGATTTATACATATGACCACTTGGCTTTGCATTGTAGCCTGTAGACTTATTAATTCACTTTAGATTATTTTATACACACAATGTCATCACTAACCTACTACCCCTTTTTTATAAGCTCTATGCTTAAATTACAATTCGAATCATGAGGAATTTGTACCGCTTGTGTCCACAATAAAATAATGTGTGACTAAATTTTAATTTTGGGACATTAACTTTCTTTAAAAAATTAATAATTGACGATTATAATTCGGCGCTATGCGAGATAGCTATAATATCAATAAATTATCATGTTATAAATACATATGACATGACGACTTGACATGATAATTGTAGTAATCGATTAAAATTATTATTAATTGGTGATTAATGCATGTCATTTAATTGTGACAATTGCTATACGACATAAATCAGAGTAATTATAATACATTTATACTCGTAACTATGTTATGTTTACATCAAATTGTCCACCATGATGATACATGTTATGTTATACTACATCAATGCATGCAATTAAATATATTTTGTATCTGCGACTATATGTATGACACCGCCTTTACGCGTCTTATGATTTTACTAATCCCCGGTCGAGCATGAAAAAAGAAAGTGCACACTCACTCACTTATCAAATTTGACATATCAATGGAGTTAATTGTACTCTATATTTTATTATTTATTTGCCCACACATGATAAATGATAATGAAACTGTTTTATTTATCGCTACGCCTAAATTCGTGCGTGAACTCTCTTTACAAATCATGTTTTGATCGCATGTGACACATAATATCAATACTGATGTTATTTTCCCAAATCATGCTAATAACAATATTTATTTATGGTCATTAATTTATATAAATCGCTAGCATATATACTATCTTATTATCATAAGATTAAATGCATGATACATACCCCAATTTTATTTAAAATGAGACTATGTTTGCTTCGCAAATAATGCACTAAACTTTCAGGTACTCAAACTAAGTCAACTAAGCCTTGGTAACCGTGAGAACCATGACACCCTCCTCGTTAGAATTGATTCCGCTTGTGCTGAGCGCCTTAGGCACACTCTTGGTGCCAACCCAAACTTCCTCAAAAGGAAAACTACAACGACCATAATTATTTCCCGACCTCAAGGTAAACATTTACAGTCGGAAAGTAGGGGGCATGCCCGCAAACGGAAAAGCTCAAATACCTTTACAACTATTCGGACGGCCTAATGCACTAGCGGGCAAGACCCTCGGCCTTGTTGGAGACACTATCATCTTATCAACAGAAAGGCAAGTTCTTTCATTAAATTGTTAATATGTTTATTTATACAAATTGCTTTCGGATTGCTTGACAAAATCCCCTCGCCAGCCGAGCAGATAGGGTCGTGCCATGTCAACCTTCCACTATACCCGAGTATCAGTGAACATATCTTATCCTCTTAGTGAGCAAGATAGGGCCTTGCCCGATTCATATACTGGGAAGCCCGCCAGTCGGTAGGGGCCATGCCTATAAGGTAGCGGCTAACTACCTTGGATTCCTATAGTGACCGAACAACACTGTTAGTCACATATCTCTATACCCAATTGATATACTAGCAACAGCTTCGACGTACAAACGTCGAATAGAGCCAAGCCTGGTTAGCAAGTCGTTGTTCAGACTTGGGCCATGCCCGCTAGGCAGTATTCATGATGCTCGTCCAGGGTGATAGGGGCCATGCCCACAAGGTAGCTGCTAACTACCTCGAATTCCTATAGTGACCGAGCAACACTCTTAGTCGTTTATCTCTATACCCAGTTGATATACTAGCAACAGCTTCGATGTACAAACGTTGAACATGGCCAAGCCCGGTTAGCTGGTCGCCACACAGAGTTGGGCCATGCCCGCTAGGCAGTCTTCAGGATGTTTGCCCCAGGGCGATAGGGGCCATGCCCGCTCAAAGCCTTGGCCAGAACCAAGCACTTAGTCCAGTTCGTGCTCAGGCATACTACGCTCGCGCAACAGCTCGAGCCTCATATCATTATTCTCATGCACGTGCACGTCATGCTCATGCCACAGCCCGAGCTTTAGATTATTATTCTCGTGCCCGTGCACGCCACGCTTGCGCCTCAGCCTGACCCTCATGTTATTATTCTCGTGCCCAGGCACATTATTCTCACGCCACAGCCTGAGCTTCAGATCATTATTCTCGTGCCCGTGCACGCCATGCTCGCGCCACAACCCGAGTCTCATGTTATTATTATTGTGCCCAGCACGCTACGCTCGGGCCACATCCCGAGCTTCAGATCATTATTCTCGTGCTCGTGCACGCTACGCTTGCGCCACAACCCAAGCTTTATGTTGTTACCCCGTGCCCGTGCACGTCACGCTCGTGCTACAAACCGAGCTTCAGATTATTATTTTCGTGCCCGTGCATGCCACGTTCGCGCCTCAGCCCGAGCCTCAGATTATTATTATCGTGCCCAGGCACACTACACTCGCACCACAGCTCGAGCTCCATGTTATTACCCCGTGCCCGTGCACGTGCACGCGACGCTCGAACCACAGCTCGAGCTTCATATTACACTCGTGCTAGGGGCCAAGCTTGATATTATCAGTTTGTGCCCGTGCACGCTTTGCTCGTGCCACAGCCCGAGTCTCATTATTGCTTCGTGCCCGTGCACGTCTTGCTCGTGCCACAGCATAAGCTTCATGTTATTATTTTGTGCCCGCGCATGCTATGCTCGTACCATAGCCCGAGTTTTATATTACACTCGTGCCACAGCCCGAGCTTTAGATTACACTCGCGCTAGAGACCGAGTTTCTTATTATCACTTCGAAGACCCTCACCGCGGTGAGGCTACTCGGACTCTAAAGACCCTCACCATGGTGAGGCTTCTGGATTTTCTTTATACGCTCCCCGTTTGGGGATCCCATGGTTGAGCTTCTCGCCTGAGCATACGGATTTTTGGAGGACTCTTACAAGGGTGAGGCTGCTCGGATTCATGAAGAACCTCACCACGGTGAGGTTGCTGGATTTCTCCGAAGACCCTCACCGCGGTGAGGTTGCTCGGACTCTGAAGACCCTCACCATGGTGAGGCTTCTGGATTTCCTTTATACGTTCCCAGTTTGGGCATCCCACGGTTGAGCTTCTCGATTGAGCATATGGATTTCTAGAGGACTCTCACCATAGTGAGGCTGCTTGGATTCTTTAAGACCCTCACCATGTTGAGGTTGCTGGATTTCTCGAAGACCCTCACCACAGTGAGGCTTCTGGATTTTCTTTATGCACTTACGTTCCCCGTTTGGACATCCCACGGTTGAGCTTCTCGATTGAGCATATGGATTTCTGGAGGACTCTTACCACAGTGAGGCTGCTTAGATTCTTGAAGACCCTCAACATGGTGAGGCTGCTGGATTTCTTGAAGACCCTCACCACAGTGAGGCTTTTGGATTTCCTTTATGAGCTTACGCTCCCCGTTTGGGCATCCCATGACTGAGCTTCTCGATTGAGCATATGGATTTTTGGAAGACTCTCACCATGGTGAGGCTGCTCGGATTATTAAAAGCCTTCACCCAGGCACACTACGCTCGTGCCACAGCCCAAGCTTCATGTTATTACCCCGTGCCAATGCATGCCATACTCGTGCCACAGCCCGAGCTTCATATTATAAGTTTGTGCTCGTGCACACTATGCTCGTGCCATAGCCAAGTTTCAGATTACACTCGTGCCAGAGCCCGAGCCTCAGATTACTATTCTCGTGCCCAGGCACACTATGCTCGTGCCACAGCCCGAGCTTCATGTTATTCTTCTGTGCCCGCGCACGTTATGCTTGTGCCACAGCCCGAGCTTCATATTATCAGTTCGTGCCCATGCACGTTATGCTCGTGCCATAGCCGAGTTTCAGATTACACTCATGCAAGAGCCCGAGCTTCAGATTATTATTCTCATGCCCAGGCTCACTATGCTCGCGCCACATCCCAAGCTTCATGTTATTACCACGTGCCCGTGCACGTCATGCTCGTGCCACAGCCCAAGATTCATATTATAAGTTTATGCCCGTGCATGGTATGCTCGTGCTAGAGTCTGAGTTCCATTATTGCTCTGTGCTCATGCACGACATGCCCGTGCCACAACTCGAGCTTCATGTTATTCTTCTGCTGCACGCTATGCTCATGCCGCAGCCCGAGTTTCATATTACACTCGAGCCACAACCCGAGCTTCAGATTACACTTGCGCTAGAGCCCGAGTTTCTTATTATCACTCCGAAGACCCTCACCACGGTGAGGCTGCTCGGACTCTTGAAGACCCTCACCACGGTGAGGCTTCTGCATTTCCTTTATGCACTTACACTCTCTATTTGGGCATCCCACGGTTGAGTTTTATATTGTCCTCCCACTCGAGTGTTATTCGCGGTTAAGTAGTACACCGCGCCTACCTATGCGCTTATGTTCCCCGCTCAAGTTTACCAGCCGCTAAGCCTTATATAGTCCTACCACTCGAGTGTTACTCACGGATGAGTAATACACCGTGCCTACCTGCGCTTAGGCTCCCCGCTCGAGTCTACTCGCAGCTGAGCTTTACATTGTCCTCCTGCTCGAGTGTTACTCGCGGTTGAGTAGTACACAGCGCCTACCTGCGCTTACGCTCCCCGCTAGAGTCTACTCGCGACTGAGCTTTACATTGTCCTCTCACTCGAGTGTTACTCGCGGTTGAGTAGTACACCGCGCCTACATGCGCTTACGCTCCTCGCTCGCGTTTACTCGTGACTGAGCTTTACATTGTCCTCCCGCTCGAGTGTTACTCACGGTTGAGTAGTACACCGCGCCTACCTACGCTTACGCTCCCCACTCGAGTCTACTTGTGGCTGAGCTTTACATTGTCCTCCCGCTCGAGTGTTACTCACGGTTGAGTAGTACACCGCGCCTACCTGCGTTTACGCTCCCCGCTTGAGTTTACTCGCGGCTGAGCTTTATATTTTCCTCCTGCTCGAGTGTTACTCGCGGTTGAGTAGTACACCGCGCCTACCAGCGCTTACGCTCCCTGCTCGAGTCTACTCGCGGCTGAGCCTTACATTGTCCTCCCGCTCGAGTGTTACTCGCGGTTGAGTAGTACACCGCGCCAACCTGTGCTTACGCTCCCCGCTCGAGTCTACTCGCGGTTGAGCTTTACATTGTCCTCCTGCTCGAGTGTTACTCGCGGTTGAATAGTAAACCGCGTCTACCTGCGCTTACGCTCCCCGCTCGAGTCTACTCGCAGCTGAGCTTTACATTGTCCTCCCGCTCGAGTGTTACTCGCGGTTGAGTAATACACCGCGCCTACCTGCACTTATGCTCCCCGCTCGAGTTCACTCGTGACTGAGCTTTACATTGTCCTCCCGCTCGAGTGTTACTCGCGGTTGAGTAGTACACCGCGCCTACCAGCGCTTACGCTCCCCGCTCGAGTCTACTCGCGGCTGAGCTTTACATTGTCCTCCCACTCGAGTGTTATTCGAGCTTAAGTAGTACACCACGCCTACCTGCGCTTAGGCTCCCCGCTCGAGTCTACTCGCGACTGAGCTTTACATTGTCCTCCCGCTCAAGTGTTACTCGCGGTTGAGTAGTACACCGCGCCTACCTACGTTTACGCTCCCCGCTCGAGTCTACTCGCGGCTGAGCTTTACATTGTTCTCCCGCTCGAGTGTTACTCGCGGTTGAGTAGTACACCGCGCCTACTTGTGCTTACGCTCCCCGCTCGAGTTTTCTTGCAACTGAGCTTTATATTGTCCTCCCGCTCGAGTGTTATTTGCGGTTGAGTAATACACCGCGCCTACCTGCACTTATGCTCTTCGCTCGAGTCTACCAGCGATTGAGCTTTATATAGTCCTTCCACTCGAGTGTTACTCGCGGTTAAGTAGTACATCGTGCCTACATGCATTTACGCTCCACGCTCGAGTTTACTCGCGGCTGAGCCATATATTATCTTCCCGCTTGAGTTTACTCGCGGTCGAGTAGATTATACCCCTTTCCGCGCATACTCTCCCCACTTGAGTTTACTCGTGGCTGAGCCTTACATTATCCTCCCGCTCGAGCATCTCGCGGTTGGGTAGATTATCATCCCACTTGAGCATCTCGCGGTTGAGCTTCACATTATCTTCCCGCTCGAGCGTCTCGCGGTTGAGTAGATAATCCTCCCACTTGAGCCTCTCGCCATCAATCTTTATTTTATCCTCCCGCTCGAGTGTCTCACGGTAGAGTAGATGTCATGCTTGACAGAAAATTATACTCCTTACCCTTGAGATAAATCCCAAGGAATAAGGATCAGGGGAGCTATTGAAGTGCCTATATTTAATCTGCCTCAAAAAGCATTTGGGTCTCGCTTAGGCAAGGGGGCTCTTTACTACATTGGTCAACTATTCTTTACAGGACTACTGAACACCATGGGCATGGCCCATGCATGACAAGCCAACCCTAACCCCTCAGGTATAAATAAACCATACTATCTCATAGTACAGAGACTCTCTGTTTTCACTCCACACATGGGGGCTACGCACCCTCTTATATTTCATACACTGTATTGATTATCACACGGGAGGGTTTTGGGGGACATCCCCACCCACTCACGGTGCTTATTTTGCAAAGACCAAGTCAGATATCCGACTCAGACAACTATTTCATCACCAATTCGGTCAACGGACGACTCACGCATCTCGACGACTTTCGATACCCCCGATATAACTGATATTTTTACCACTCACTGTTAATCAGCGTTGCCTCATCCCTATTCAATTCAAAAAAAAAAATTAGAACCTTATAAAAAGTGGGAGAGTATGTCTTTTGTAAGACGATCTTACGAATCTTAATTCGTAAGACGGAACTCCACTCTCTTACAGCTCAATCTATCAACATACGGTGGATCGAGTAAAGAGGATCCGTCTTATAAAATATTTACGTAAGACCGTCTTGCCTAAGTTTTTACCAAAGTGGGAGGCGTTAATAATATGAAAGCCTAAAACTTAGGTAAAATGGTCTTACAAATATTTTTTGTAAGACAGATTTTCCTTACCCGACTCATTGTGTGTTAGTAGGTTGAGTTGAAAAAAAATGTGGCTCTGTTTTATGAATTAAAATTCGTAAAACCGTCTTAACTTCTTCAAATAATATTACAATCTTTTGGACCAATTTTTCTCATAAATTCAAGCTATAATAGAAAATGGAAAATCAACATTTAATGCTTCTATTCCGACAATATATTATAAATGGTAAATTAAAGAAAAAGAGAGAAATTAATTACCCATTAGCCACATATAAATCAGTTTGAGATGCCCTCCAACTCTGCCAACTCTTCATTGACATCGTCCTTTCTTTGAGATCCGTAACAATAACGTTAATGAGCTTTGCCTCATCCCTATCAAATTCAAAAAAATGGGAGGTGATATTAAGAAAGCTTAATTAAGACTATATTATTGGACATATTTTTCATAAAATTCAATTTTTATTAGAAAATGGAAAATCGATAGTTAACATGTTTATATTCTGACTATCAATATATACTCACACCGTTTCAGATTAATAGTTCATTATATTATTTTAAAATATTTCACATTAATAATTTACATTCAAAAATTACGTTTACAATTTATATAACAATTTATCTTTACCCTTCAATATTTGAACTTTTCAAATAAAAACTTTTTGGTGAATTAAAGAAATGGAAAAAATTAAAGAAAAAGAGAGAAATTAATTACCCATTTTGTAGGGCATCAGTTAGAGCTGCCCTCCAACTCTCCACCCTCTCCATTGACAACCTCCGTTCTTTGACCTGATCTTCGTGCTTGGTGAATGCTTCGGAGTAACTCCCGAGCTGTGCGCGGACGTGGAATGGATCAACATCGTAAAATATAGGCAGGACAATCTGGTTAAAATCCCTCCTGCACTCCATTATCTTCACTAATTCGTCGAGGCACCATCTCGTAGCAGCATAATTCTTTGAAAACACAACAATCGAGACTCGAGAATCCTCGATGGCTTTCAGTAGTACTGAACTAATGGATTCTCCTCCCGGAAGTTTGGTGTCATCTCGGAAGGTTGAAAATCCATGCTGATCCAAAGCTGCGAAGAGGTGGCTTGTAAAGCTAGTCCAGGTGTCAGCGCCTCGGAAACTCAAGAACACATCGTGAAGCCACCGTGCGATGCGGTAAGAGGAAGAAGAAGAAGAAGTGGAAGAAGCCATGACAGCTAAATTTCGATTTCCAGATTATCAAAATGAGGAAGAAGGAATGAGTTACTTTTTCAAAGTCTGCTTAATTTCATGAGATATTTTTCAAAATGAATGGCCGGCTGACAGACTTCATTCCATTCACTGTCCTATCCCTCTAATTATTGGCTACTTTTTAAAAGTCGATAGTATTAATACGGAGCAACATGATCAAGAGCAGACAAAACAATATTGTAATTTATAACAGAACCTTAATCATAATACTATTGAATTTAAAACAACACTAAATAAAGCACAAGATAACACTATTATTTTTACATGGTTTATATTATAATATACCCAAAATTTAAATAAAAAATTACTCCCTCCGTCCCTAAATTATCGTCTTCTTTTCCTTTTTCATCCGTCCCAAAATAATTGTCTAGTTTAAAACTTACCTTTTTAAAACATCACTTTTACCACTTTATTCTTACTTTTTCACTCTACTTTAATTATAAGTCATATACACATGAGCTTTAAAGAAAACTACACATTAAACCAATATAAATAATCAAGTCAATTGTTTTTTCTTAAACTGTGCGCCGGATCAATTAGGATGATTATTTAGGGACGGAGGGAATATTAATTATATCAATTAATGTTGTATTTTATTTTGAGTTGACTTTAATATATTTTTGGGTCTATTTTTGGTTATATGGGAAATTTCAAGTTGGGTCACAATAGTATTTTGGTTGTTTGGGCTTTAGCCCAAAGTTGGGTTTCAGCAACTGAATGAAAAATAAATTTTTTATGGCTTGATCGATTGGTCTAATAGTCTGAATTAAATAATGATAACAATAAAAATTAAAGTAATAATAACTAATAGAAGACGGGAAAGAGAAATGAAGATTATGCCTCTTCCGTAAATATTATGGGAGGCTAGCCATTATCAAGGTCAATATAGTGAGAGAGAGGCAGCGATGGTGGATATTAGTGGAGAGAGTTGTGAAGAAAAACTAAATTGACGTATGTAATGCAACATCGTGTTTTAAATTAGTTCTTTTGTAGTAGGGGGCTTAGGTTGGAAGGAAAAAATGCAGAGGAATGTTGCACTGCTAAGAAAAAAAAATTAATTAAATGTAGGCCAAATTATTTTTTACCCCCCAAAGTTTCCACCAAATCTCACTTTGCCACATAAACTAAGGTCAGGCCGGTGCTCGACCAGGTTTAGACAGGATGAATCTGATTCTTTGCCCGGTGTGAGTGTGGTCCCCGGACATGGTCCCCGGCCGGACAGGCAAGACCTGTGCCCGGCCAAGTTTAGACGGGAGTCATGCTGCTCACTACTTGATGCCTCAATTACTTTGTCTGCTAGGCCGGCAGGCCCAATATTAATTACGCTCATGATTGACACGGATGCTAGCACGTGCTTTGCTCGTGACCCGGTTTGGGCCGGGCACATCAAATTACCAAATAAGACATATGTCATAACCTGGGACACTATCACAACTTGGGCCGTCCGTGTGTTGGGTTGGATATCTGGGCTTGAATCTGTTTCCTTGAACCTAGCTGAAAACACAGAAAACTTGAGTGGAAGTGCAAGGCTGGGCCTCACGAAACCCCTCTAGCGTGAGAGTAAGTATCGAGTGTGAATGTCAAAAGAGAATTTGACAGAGTTTCTAGGCTCAAGAAAGAGTATGTACCTTGTTTGTGGCTTGTGAAGGGGTATTTCTGATGACCTAGAATCCATGTGGGATTCAGTTTCCATAGATACCCAGTCAATCAAGTAAATAATCCCTTGATTATAGGCATGATATGCGGCTGGCCGCGTGAATGTAGGAGCAGATAAGGTAAGTGCCCTACTCGGTTATGGAAACATTTGACTAGTGCCTCCTGCCTGATACGTGCTCGGGCGAGCAAGGCTCTGCCCGGCTATTTGATGTATACTGATCCGAGGTCAGTGTAGATCCAGAGGGTGGCCCCTGGTCGGGCAGGCCAGGCCAGTGCTCGACCAGGTTTGGACGGGATGAATCTAATTCTTTGCCCGGTGTGAGTGTGGTCCTCGGACATGGCCCCTGGCCGGACAGGCAGGCTGTGCCCGCCGAGGTTTAGGCGAGGTCATCTTTGCGCTTGATGCCTCGGCCATTACTTTGTCCGCTAGGCCGGCGGGGCCCATATTAATTACGCTCATGACTGGCACGTGATGCTAGCACGTGCTTTGCTCGTGACCCGGTTTGGGTCGGGCAAATCAGTGGCCCCTAGCTCTTTGTCTGGTGAGTATTCATGCTCGAAGTGGGGAGCGTGTATGTTGGATGATGCCCGTACGGGCTTCAACACTTGTGGTTTTTTGATAAAAAGAGAGGATTGAGATAGTAGACTTATGGAAGGCTCTGGGGCTTCAATGGGAAACAGCTGGAGCGTACTGAGGAAGCTTGCTGCTGAGGGTTTGCCAGGCGCGTGGACAAAAGGGCGTGTGTGCCGTCAAAGGTTGAGGTGACTTGATGGGGGCACGGACCACGGAGCGACACATTTAATGCATCGTGCCCCTGGTGATGATGGGTCGTCCACTCAGACGCCGTTTTGGCCTCCCCCTTTTCCCCCTAAAACCATAAACACCGGCTTATAAAAGACGAACCCTTCTCCCTCTTTTCTCTTTTACCGTTCTTGAGTTTTTAGAGAGAATATTTTCTGGAGAGTTCTTGCTGCCACTACCTTGAGCGTTCCCAGATTCCGGTGACCTTGCTCAACAATTCCCACCGTTCATTCGCTCCTGGTGCTTGCAATCTTTGCGTTGGTTCAGTTTTCCCCCTTCGATTGCTTACAAAAGGCATTCCAAACCAGAACTAACGGTAAGTTTCTAACCCTACCTTTCTGACATGCTCTTTGCTTTTCCGATTTGAATGAATATTTCTGGGTTTAATCCCTTCGTCTTCGTGTATTTCTGGTAGGGTTTATGAGAATAGAACTGACCTTTAGGTAGATATCGAGGAAAAGACCATGTGGTATTTCTTGCTAGGTGGGCATGGCCCCTTTGGTGTACTTAGACTTAGGAATTTTTGCCCATTTTGCTTTATCGGTTATCCGAGCAGAACATTGATTCTCCTTCCTCGATCTCTTTGTAGATGTCTGATATTTCGGAAAATAACCACGAGGCCTTCAACTACGGCGGAAAGAATGATTCATTGAGCAGAGAGAAAACTCCTCCCATTGACTATGAGTCGGATAAGGGAGCGAGATCCGTGGTCGGGTCGACGGTCCCAAGGTGCGTGGCCGCCCCAATAGTTGACCTAGTTGATTCCTCCAGTAGGCAAGACTCTGGAGAGGACATCGTCATTGGTGGCTATGCTGGCGGGCAGGGCCCTGAACAGCAGACAACCAACGTTGAAGGTACGGTCGAGCAAGTAAGGGCCGAGCAAGGAGAGGTGGCCGGAGAGGCCTCAGAGGCTAACGAGGCAGATAACATGCCTATTGCCCGGCGCCTAAAAAAGACAGGCCACACTCAAGTGGAAGCCACACTTGAGGATGATGCAGATAACCGCGACAACATTCCCCTTGCTCGCTGCTACAAAATGGTCGGCGGCTCTCAAGTGGAGGTCACACTTGATGAAATTTTTGAGGAGGATGAAGAGCCCAACTGGTATGTAAATATAGACGAGAGCCGATATGCTGCTCATTAGGCTACGTTGGACACGGTTGACGAAGTGACCGCTTGGCTTACGTCCCTCGGCATCGACTCTGCTTACTATCGGGCGAGCAAGATGGATATACCCGCTAGTGTTAAGCTTTACCGTGAGTAGGGAAACGAACTTTTGTTTTTCGCCAACTTTTTCAGCATAGGACTAAGCCTTCCGCTGGAGCCTTTCCTGGTGGACTTTCTGCACAAGACCAAAGCTGTGCCCTGTGACTTGATGCTAAATACTGTCTGGGCCATCACAGCCTTCACGGTGGCCAGCCGCCTTCTAGGGTTTGAGCCATATATGTACTTGCTTCGCAATTTGTTTATTTTTTGCCCTGAGCACAGGCGGGATAATTGGAGTGAGGGTCAACTCCAACTTTTTGAGGCTGCTGACTGATGTTCCCGGGAAGGTGGAGTCCTGGGATAGGAGAATCTTGTTTATCGAATCCCGGGTTGGGTGGCCATTCGCGTCCACAGCGACCAACGAAATCAAGATCCCCAATGTCTCCAAGCAAGACTTCGGGCCGGGGGACATTGCCCGACTAGCGGCGTTGAAGGCTGCCGTAGGGGTTATTTAGGAGAATGAGAAGCGCGTCGGCCAGCAATTTCTGCTCGATTGGAAAGAGCTAGTGTGTAATCCACATAACTTGTGTCTTGCCGGAGTGATGCGGTCAAAAGATCTTGGGGTGGAGCCCTCTTAATTCACGTGCCTGAGAGCCCTCATCCGTACTAGGGCCATTGTCACGGGCAGATGTTCAAGCGCGAATGTGTCGAATGCCAACGGCTAGGCCCGGGTGCTAACTGCCGGCCAGTTTACCAGGACGAGAACGGTTACTCGCTACCCGCGAATATTTCTTACTTTTGCCTTAATTGAGCTTTGTTTTTCAATGGTGCTGACCGTGTTGTCTTGTTTCAGGGATGAAGAACTTGGCACTGTTGAAAATGAGGAAGAAGCAGGCTGACCAGCGGGCAGGCAGCCAACGAGCCCGTTGCTTTGCCGAAGGTGCCCTTTTGTCCGCCTACTAAGAAGACACCAGGCTCAGGTAGGGCTGCAAGTCCGGTCAAGAAGGTAACTGCGCCGAAAGTCGTCGTGGCTGTGCAGAAAGAGGCCGTTGTGGCCATTACTGATAAAGCCGCCAACTCCCCGGCTGCCAACATCTCCGTGGTGCCCGCCGCCTAGGATGCCAAGGCCACGGGGAAAAGGAAGAAGAGTCCTTCCCCTCCTCCTGCTCGGAACGTGCGCCTCCACGATTCGAGCTCAGGTCCTATAATTTCCGCCCCGACCCAAGGCGGGGTGGCAACCTAGAGGCAGACTGGTTTCAAGATGCCCTCCACCACCAACGCTGCCCGAGCATTGGTCAAAGAAATTTCTAGGGATGCTCCGTTACTGGGGGGTATCGATTTGCACGCTCGCGGAAGCCCGGGGGGCTTGGTGGGCAAAGGCGTCATAGAGAGGGCCTTGCATGATGACCTTGCCCGGGACCGAGGTGCTGCCGGCCACGTCTTGGTTGGAAACGTTGGGCTCTATCTGAGCAAGGTAAAGTATTTGACTGTGGCTTGATTTTCTTTTACTCCCTTATTTTCTGTATTGACTATTTGTCCCCTATCTGTAGATCGCCTCCATATGTACCAATCTCTATGATCGGTATAATGAGGAGAAGGATGCTCGCAAGAAGATGGAGCTGATTACAAGGAACTTGAGGCCCTTCTGAAGGAGAAGGTAGAACAGGCGGCCACTCTGGCTGACCAGCTGGAAACCAACGACGCGGCGGCCAAAAAGAAAGAAGCCGAGATGCTTGAACGTAACTTGAAGTTGGCCGCCCAAAACTGCACTCTGGTTGCTGAGAAGAAAGAGTTGGTTGGCCAGATAAAGAAGGTCCAGGCCGCCCTGGAGAAGGACAAGACTGCTCTGGCCGTAGTCACTAAGCAAAGGGAGAATCTGCAGGTGGAACGGGAAGCCCCCAAGATGCAAGTTATCAAGGACGAAGACCACATGGCCGAGCTGATGGGGAAGCTGATGAATGCTGAGGAGGCTGTAGTGGAGAATTATAAAAGCTCCCCTGCTTTTGAGGATGCTGTGGATACAACCATCGTGCCCTATTACGCGCATGGCACCAATCATATTCTCCGCTTGCTTCGGCCGTCGCTGGTAATGACATGCAGTATTATGGCCGAATGGCCGTGGCAGACCCCTACCCGATGCCGCCGCCTGCTGGCTTCCACCACTTAGTCCCTAGACCGAGCCGAGCCGAGGCTCGCCAAGGCCGATGGCGGTGTCGCCTGCCTGGTTCCCCCACTCCTCTAGTCGAGAATGTGTGCTCCTTGGTTGATTATTTGGAGGCCACAAAGGCCGAGCAGATGATAGCCGAGGATGATGCAAAAGCGGCAGAGAATGAGGCTGCCTGCAAGGCTCTAAACGCTGAATATGCAGAGCGCTTGCAGGCTTCTGGCTGGGTCTTTCCACCCTCCGCAGCGCACTCCCTCGATCGGCTTAGCCTCGCGGCCGCCATTTCACCTTTGGCTGTAATTCCTTCCATTCTTATTAATATTTCCTTTTTGTTTGTCAACTGCTCCTTTCGCTAGTATTCTTTTATTATGTTTTGATTTTGCTTGGTAATTGTTTTCTTGCTCGTATTTCTCCTGCCATCGATTAGTACAAGTACAAGTATTCCCCAGGAACATATCGAGCGTAAATAACTAGAATTAATCGAACATGCAAACTTGTAATTATCAATTTGAAAACAATAAGACTAACTAAGCAGACCCATTATTTAAGTTGAGAGGTTACCTGGACAGACGCCCCGTCTAAGTGCTTGGTTCTGGCCAAGGCTTTGTGCGGGCATGGCTCCTATCGCTAAGAGCGAGCATCCTGAAGATTGCCTAGCGGGCAGGGACCAACTCTGAACGGCCACCAGCAACCAGGCTCAGGCCTAGTTCGATGTTGGCACATCGAAGCGGTCGCTAGTATATCAACAAGGTATAGAGATATATAACTAATAGTGTTGCTAGGTCGCTATAGGAATCCGAGGTAGTTAGCCGCTACCTTATGGGCAGGGCCCCTACCGCCTGGCGTGCATCCTAGTATGTGAACCGGGCATGGCCCCATCTTACTCTCGGAGAGGGTAAGATAAGCTCACTAAAACTCGGGAGTGGAGGAAGAGTGACTGGGCATGGCCCTATTTACTCTCCGCGCGAATAGATTTTGTCAAGCAATCCCCATGCAATTGATAAATAACATCGTGATAACTTAAACGAATAACATGTAAAAAACTTGCCTTTTATTGATCAATAATAGTGACCCTCAACAGAACTGAGGTCTTGCCCGTTTATATACTGGGAACCGACTTAGGGATAATACTTTTTTAGGTGATCTGCATGCCAAGGATGCTTCAAGTCTTTCCCTTCCTGGGTCCGAAGCATCTAAGTGCCCTCCCTGACTATACTAGTGACTTCAAAGGGCCCTTCCCAGTAGGCGATAGCTTTCCCCATTCTGCCCGTTGACCCGTTACCTCAATCTTTCTGAGTACCCGGTCTCCGACCATAAATGCTCTACCTCGAACCCTTTTGTCATGATGAGCCTTTGCTCGTTGCTTTTAGTTGACCATCCTGAGTCGTGCATCGAGCCTTCTTTCTTCAAGAATATCAAGGTCTATTGCACGGGAAAGTTTATTGTTCTGCTCGTTGTAATGGGAAACTCGATAGCTACGCAAGGCCATTTCTACCGGGATCATTGCTTCATATCCATAGGTAAGTGCAAACGAAGTTTCCCCGGTTGGGCCTCAGGACAGTGATTCTAACCGCCCACAAGGTCGACTGTAGCTCTTCTACCCATTTCCCCGCTCGCCCCTCTAAGTTTCTTTTTAGTGCATGCAATACTTGTATGTTCCCGGACTCTGCTTGGCCGTTGCCTTGAGGGTAAGCGATGGATGATTGCCAATGTTTGACGCCTAGGCAAGCACACTCGGATGTGAATTTTCCAAGAACTGGGTGCCGTGATTGGAGATAATTGCTCGGGGCAGTTCGAACCTGCACCATACTTGTTCGTGGACAAACTTGATGACATTTGCCTCTGAAATTTTAGCCAAGGGCTTTGCTTCGATCCATTAGGTAAAGTAGTCTATGGTGACCATTGCATACTTGTACTTGCATTGTGCTAGCGGGAATGGGCCGATGAAATCGATTCCCCACATGTCGAAGGGCTAGGCCGTAACGACTGAAGTTTGTACGGTGGATAGAAGCCTTGGTATGTCCGCATATCGTTGGCACTTGTCACACTCGCAGACATACTTCTCTGCATCCCTTCTAAGGGTTATCCAGTAATACCCCGCGCGCAAAACTTTTTCCGCTAGAGCTCGTGTACCTGGGTGGCCGCCACATTCCCCCTCATGTACTTCATATAGAACACCCTCAATTAGCTTCGAGGGAACGCAGCGAGGCATAGGTCTAACCTTAGATCGCTTGTATAGGATTCCCCCGACTACAGAGTATCTGCAAGCTTGACTTCTGATTGTAGTGGCCTTGACTTTGTCCGCTAGGAGGACTCCTTGTTCGATATAGTCCTTATAGTCATCAATCCAACTTCTGTTCGCTGGCTCGATCTCCATGACTACTGGCCTATCAATGGCTGGAGTTTCCAAATGCTCAATCATTACTGAGGGATTTAACAGTGCTAGGTTTGCCTCAGCGATCTTGGACAAGTAGTCTGCTCGCATATGGTCGACGCGATCAATTCTGATGATCTCCCAGAACATGAAATTCTTCAAGATTTCTTTGACAAGCTCGCAGTATTTGACCTGGGAAGGGTGATGCACCATATATTCCCCCTGGACTTGGTTCACTACTAGTTGTGAATCCGAGTATATTGTGACCGCCTTTACGCCCATGTCGCTAA
>CM028380.1:147092379-147182750 GCA_013146195.2 Codonopsis lanceolata
CTTAGAATCCCAAGTTTTTCTCGCCATAAAATCCAGAGTAGGAGTGAGGGTTGCGTGAAAGCCTCCTCGTGAGTGGAGGCGTACTCATCCAGTCGGATACCCCTCCAACCATGTAAACCGAGGCTCTACCTCCCCGCCCTTATGGCGCCAACACTCATCATCATCGAAGTCTTCATAAGCCGCCATATTAACTCGCTTCCTTTATCCCCGCGCAGGTGATCCAAGCAAGGGATTGTCATGAACATTCCTCTGGCCTGACTTCCAACCGACCCTCCTCTCCCTTCAAATATATTTTTCGATTAAAACAATTTTTGGTCGATGACCCACCGCCGATGATAGTGACAATACTCTGGTGATCCATATCCTCCCGAAGTTGGTTCACGCCCGTAGGCGGTAAGATAATATCCCCATGTTGGATCCAGATTATTCAAAGTATCCATAACCTCGGTCATCCCTAAAGGTAGTTCCAGCGGCGCCTCGTACTTTCGCCGAATTATCATGCCGATCGAACATTCTGCCCCCATCATGCTTAGAATCTCGCCTATCATTCCTTGGGCGAGCAACATTAGCGGTGGTCCCCTTTGATTATACTTGTTGCCTCGGCTATCCTTATAGCCTCGAGTAACATGTTGACGACCCAGACTCGGCTTCCATTCTATAAGATTGTTCTGTGTTTCTCCTGGCAAGATCAAATTGCCGGCCGCCTCTCCCAACCTTTGAAAAGTGGGGATATCGGTTAATAAGCAAGCGCTTTATTCAGTAAGCCATTTTCTCCAAACAATACTTCACCAAGAACATCTCCTTAGGAGGATCATGCAATGCCAATGATTTGTTCTTGAAACGCTTCACGTAGTCTAGTGGTGTCTCATTTGCACGCTTGTCCTTCTCTTGTCAATTGGAAGATAGTAATCTTCTCATCGGTGTGGAAAAACTTGGACAAGAACAAATTGGACATCGTCCTCCCATTCGTAGATGTTACTCTTGTCAAGGCGGTAATACCAACTATAAGCCCGATCGCTTAGGGACTTGGGAAACTCCCTCAAACACAAGCTATCAAGCATAGTGTATGGCTCAAGCTCCTCTAGAAATCTCTGAACATGCTCCCGTGGGTTTCCATCACGACCCCCATACTGGCGAAAAGTAGGAGAGACATAATTCTCCGAATAAGGTGCTTGACGAATGACTAAGGGATATGGAGGTCCAAAATCCTCCTCGGCTGGGTGGCGAGCCACCCGAGATTCCAAGAATTGTTTAACTTGATCCAAGGTTACGGTCCCGTCCCAAGAGGAGGTGCTACACGAGCTTGGGTTGCTCTGGGGTTGCCCGGCTTTGAACTGAAGAGTAGGAGGGTAGCCCCGAGATGGTGCAGCACTGCCTACATGCCCATTAGTTGGCTCAACTACACTAGCAGGCTGAGGTAATATGTGGTTGGCAGCGGAGGGATAGGAGTGGTGGTAGGGTTAGGTGAGGCGGATATTGTTATTGGTCATGGTTCCCGAACACGAGGCTCCAGAGCTGAGCCGAGATACCATGGCCGAGTAATCAAGAAGCCGAGTGAGGTACGCGCTGAGAGATGATTATCTTTGGATCCTTCGGCGAGCCTCATTTTCCCCGCCACCATAGCCTCAATGAGCGGTGGCATCGCCTCATCCCGAGAACTAACCGTCCAACATTGTCATTGTTTCCAATCTGACTCGCCGTCCTGTTGGTTCTCTTCGGAGGCATGACTCAACGTGAATACCTCCCCAGCAGAGTCGCCAAATGTAGAATGTGTGTGTCCCGGAGGGTGTGATGTGTGCTGGGGTAAAGAGTTAGGCGTGACACGTTGCTATCAAAGAACCTCAAAGAGTGTAGGATCGGGGTGGAAGCCAAGACTGATCAAACAAAGAGAAAGAGGGCAAAGTCGATGCCGAGAGTTCTCTCTCTAGTACTCACTAGGTTCTCAATCAAATGAATTCTATCAAAATGATTATCGATCCTTGAAAATGAGGTTTTCACCTCTATTTATAGTGAATGTAGGATGACATATGGAATATTCCCAGCTAGGTGTCATCATCCTATTGATCATGCAATGATCATAAGACAAGTGTCCCATAAGTGGGGACCACAATCGCCTCTTTCTCTCTTAGTGATCGTCACACGCTGCCGCACGTGCGTGGTATCGCACGCGCGTATAACGGTGCGACTTTCTCTTGACTTCAGCCACCAAACCAATAACCCCGAGGTTCCCAAAACCGCCTCGGTCTTGTAAGGGTTCATGGACCCTAGACTCCGCTTGCACTTAGAGTAAATCGCCCGGTAGTGCCCTAAGCCGGGTCATCCTTGACGGATGTAAGTGCTAGCGGTAAGTTGTTGCCCCTTACCTTAGGCGTAGAGTTAGTTCCTTGGAACCCTAATATTCAGAGATCGGGGCTCCAGGGCCAACTCGATTCTCATAGGGTCGCAAGATGTCATCCCGACGAGCATTTTGACCCTCGCCGGTTGCTCGTGGAGACCATTAATAAAGCCTGGTGCGGCCGTAGAGGTCTGGGCATCATTACCCTTAGGCTAAAAGCACTCAACCTGGCCCCCCTTTAGGCTATTTCCGAAGCCTAGTACGTTCTCGTACGATAGGTCTTAGTTCGGGGAAACTAGGTAATTACGTGGCAATCACCTAGAGTGACGTGGCATAATCCCTACTACAATTATAATCGATCAAATTATATCATTGAATATACAAAATGTCAAAACATTTTTTTGTTACAAGCAGCACGTCAGGTGCACTTCCTCCGAACCTGTGCTCATTGATCCACCTGTGGAACCAGTGTTGTATCCATATATAAATTTCAGTGGGATCACAAATTGAGCGAGGTTTGAGGAAAAAAGTTGAGCGGGGTCGCCCCTCCTTAAAACGGTGATGTTTAATAGTGTTTTCCCCCTAAGTATAAGCCTACCGTCCATCCTAACTAATCGACATAGTTCTCAGACCATGCCCTCATCTCATCAACTCTATATATATCCCGTCAAACATGTTCAGACGGAGACCATGTTCATAAATTTTCTGAGCGGGTCACAAAATGAGGGTCTTTTTTTAAAACGGTGACGTTTTGTAGTGTTGACAAAATTTGTTTGCGAGGTCCTTTGGTGCCTAAGCATAAATAAACCTACCATCTGCCCCTGCCAACTGGTATAGTCCTCATATCATGCTCTCTTCTTATCAACTCTATATATATCCTGTCAAGAATGCTGATACGGGGACCATGTTTGTATTTTTTTCTATCATGTACCAATTGATTAGGGATCGAGCTATCAATGGAAGTTGCGATGACAATCTAGATAATCTCATACATGAACACTTGGAAAAAAATTGTTTATATTGTGTGAATGTGTCTAATCTTTCAAATGTTGGAAAACTAGTGTTTTAAGTGAAGTAAATTGAGGCTTTGAGACACTAATTTATTTGTGAATCATTTATGTAATGACTATGGTAATTGTGGAATTATGTTCTTCTCCGTGAGTATATAAGAATATTATATTTATTTTTCCAATTCAGATATTGGATAAATAAGTTATAGAGGTTTAAAGTAGGACATTGGAAACGTTGGAAGTGGGTTATCTCACATTAGAAAAATATGAAAGGCTTGAAGGGTTTATATACAAAGGTTCTCTTGTGTTTGGGTAAGCTTGTATAGAAAGAACTATCCCTCCCGCGCGGGCGCGTGAAATCAGGGTCCAATTTGGCTTGAACCGACGCACTTGTGTGCGGACACGAATGTCAGACCAAATTGTGCTACCTAGACAAACCCACTGTTGTATCCTAGGAGAGATTAATGTCTGTTTTAATGGACAGATTAATGTCTACTTTAATTGAGTGGTTAACGTGTTGATTTTCTGGCATATATAATGGAATCATTCTCCACAACGTTAGATACTTTCTCACAGAAATCACTAACTTTCTCTTCCTCTTATACACCTGCATTAGCATATCATATTGTGTATCATTTTTCTTTGGCCTCCTGTTTGATGATAGTTTACAGGCACTTATTCAGTTCGCCGGACCTTCAGTGCAAAGCCATCCGGTACCATCGTTGTATCCTGGGAGACGTTCATCCTAAGTAAGAACTCCAGACACTTACAGGGAGTGAGACGAATAACGTTTCAAGGAAACTATGTGTTACATAGGCCTCGGTCACGACTTCATACTTCCACCAGCAAACTTGGTACAAAGCCATCGGCAAACTTCATACTTCCACCAACAGACTTGGTACAAAGCCACCGACAGACTTCATACTTCCACCAGCAGACTTGAAACAAAGCCACCAGCAAACTTAGTTCAAGTCACCAGCAGACTTTTCAAGTCTTCCACTACCAGCAACACCTACGATTTTTGTTTCTTTTATATTTTTTAATTCTGTAAGATTATATAAGGTTTTACCCAACATCAAATTCGTACGATATATACTCTTTCACCATGTACCCAAGCTGAGATCTTTGATCCTATATACTAAACAAAAGTCATATGATATTCTTTAGTCAAAAGGCATAAAAATTATCTTTATATTGTGTTAGAGTAGACACGATATACACCATTTTTTGGAGGGAAGGTTAGCACCAAAATATTAGAAGTTTTTGTTTCAGGACCCAATCAAAATAGTCAAAAGCGATGGCACTAACAATTATAAAGTAATCACATAAATATAACGCGATTGCAGAAAAAGTGATGAAAAGAGTAATTGCTAAAAAAAAAAATTAGGCGATGGGTTCAAAAGCCATCGCAACCAATCCAAAAGCGATGACATTAGCGATTGTAAAATAATCGCATTAACATAAGACGATTGAAGAAAAAGTATGAAAAAAGCAATCGCGAAAAAGAAAATTAAGTGATGATTTTAAAAGTCATCGCAACCAACAATTGTGAAAAAAGTAATTTTTTTAATTTTCTTTTTCGATTTTTATTTTATGTTTTATGAATGCGATGGAAAAACCATCACTCGACTTTACTCAAATTTTGCGACTACAAATGCAATCGTTTATTTACAAAAACCATCGCATAATCGTACATTTTCTGTGGGGCCTGTTTTCTTTGACCAATTCCTCTTAAAATATTCAAAGGTGATGGTATCAAAGATTGTAAAGCAATCGCATATACATTAGACGATTGAATAAAAACGATGGTGAAAAGCAATCGCGAAAAGAATAATAGGTGATGGTTTCGAAAGTCATTGCAAAATACAATCGTAAAAAACAATTTTCTAGGAGTGTAAAAAGTATCACGTTTACCCTTAAATGTGTAACATTTGATTACAAAGTGATATTTTGTATTAAAAATGAAGTTACTTAAAGTTTTAGCTTGATTTGAGATTAAAATGCAAAGTCTGAGCCTAAAATGATTTCAGCAGCAAAATTTGGAAAGACGGAGCACATCGACACACGGTTTTGAACAAGGAGGGCACCGAAACAATTAATTTTTGTTGTTTGTAAGAGAAGTATGATTTTTTTTGTTTATTAATCTTTAATATTAAATTACCGATTAAAAATTTTAATTTTCTAATTTTTAATATTTTTTAAAATGACTAATTTGATTTTATGTCAAACAACAAAATCAAACCAAACCAAACCGAATGGTTTGATTCGGTTAGGTAGATTTTTTAAGCCAATGATGTGTGATTTGATTTTGACCTAAACCGAATCAAACCGAACCACGTAAAACCGTAAATAAGGCTCCTTGTGAAAAAATAATTCTACATCACGGACAAATCAAAAATTAATTCTTTTTGAATTTCGTCGTGTTGAAATAGAGAATGTTGTACTTGTACCGTTGTACGTACATTAAATATTTACATTAAGTGCTTGTTTGGCGGAGCATTTTGGTCAAAACGCTGGTAAAAAACGTAGTGTTTTATTTTTAAAAGTGTTTCAATGTAACGTTTTAAAACGCAGCGTTTTAAAAACGTGGAGCGTTTTAAAACGCTCCAATTTGTAGCGTTTTAAAAATATGCTACGTTTTCAAATAGTTTGTTTATGAAAAATAGCGTTTTAAAATAATTTTCCAAACGTGTTTACAAAAATAAAATTACGTTTTGAAAACGCAGCACCAAACGAGCCCTAAGGTGTACAAATGTGATGCTGTAAAATAGGGACCATCTTAGTAATTGTCTAATTGATGACAAATGGTACGACGCTCTATATTTCATGGCATATTCAATTTTGTTTTATATTATATTATATTTTATATATATATATATATAATTTTATTTTCATGTTGTAATAAAAACAAGGAAATATTTTAAATAATTTTTCTTTAACTATCTTCAAATACTACAATTTTAGAGGTGATAATTTTTATTCATACCTACTTGAGATCAGTAAGTTTGATAAGCTAAATGGACACCCACAACTAAATCGAAGTTTATCGGCTCTCCGCCTCACCCCCAATATCACTTCAAGTCGTTTATGAATGCTGTGGAATTTTTTATTTTCCAATGCAGTCAATTTTATGCAGCGTTGAGCATCTGCTATTTGACCTTTTTGTCTGTTCCAGTGATTGAACTTTCTTACTCATAAAGCTCATTAGACATATGATATTAAAAATCAACCATTGATAAAGCAAAGTTATTAAATGAACATAATTAAGTACATATAGAGGGCTTTTATCAAAAGAATAGCTTAATAAGTTTAACAGAGTAATGAAAACGGTGAGAAACACAAAATGAGTATATGATTTTCGGAATTAGAAAGCTTGTAATATCAGTATTCAGTTTTGGTTTCTTGTTGTAATTTACATTTTTATTAGTATTATTATTTTCCACTCTTTTATTATTCGTAATATTTTTAAAAAAATTTTGGCCCTAAATAATGTCATTTTGGGTTTTTAAAATAATAATACTAATAAATATCAATTTCAAATTATTAAATTATTTTTTTAAATTTGTAATTGTCAACGGACCTATAGAGAAATGAACTGTTAGATATTTTTGTAATATTTTGAACCTTAGATGATATTAAATTTCTAGTTTTACTTTTAAAATTTAACATTAGAATGTAATCGTTATATTTAAATTATTAGGTGATATTTAGTATTAGTAAATTTAAAAAATTAATGTTTAATAATTTGGTTATAATAAAAAAATATTAAAAATCGGATATTATGTTTTATTTCTAGGCTCCGCCTAGGCGCTCTAAGTGCTAGGCATTAATCTAGCGCCTAGCGATTTTTAGAACCTTGTATATAAGACTTCTACTATAAACAATAGAAGAGATTAATAGTGGAGATTATGTTAAGAAAACAGATAAGTTTTTGAATTAAGAATTCCAAGTTTCTATCTTCAATGTCGAAGCGAATCGATCGAAAATAATATCATCAAGTATTTGAACGAATAATAGCAAGATAATATAAAATAATCAGAATACAACATAATAAAGCGAAAGAGAACAAATGATTTTATGTGGTTTAATCCACTCCAAGGTAAGCAACAACTTCACTATAAACGATGAAAAATTACAATAGAGTTTTCAATATACTCTCCCAAGCTAGGCAAAGGGTTACATGGATTGACACAATCCCACAAAGTACCACACATCTCACTGTCCAAAATAACCACACACTATTTTATCTAAAACCGTCAAAATCTCAAAACCCTCGACCACCAATTATATCGCATCGTCCAAAACCTCAAGACCCTCGATCACTAATTATATCGCATCGTCAGTCTCCACTTAAAGTCACAGGTCTCGGTCTTCGTACCCTATTATATATATTTGAGACATATATTATAATAAATCTACCTTTATTTAAATTCCTTTATTATCAATCCACATTGTTGTTTTGCATCATCCACCCCATCATAGGTGCCTAAATTGATTCGAATGCACTAATCCAAGCGACTTGAATTCGCTTCTATGAAATACTACCAAACCTGATACTTCCAAATCTTCATTGTTGATATTTTCACTTTGAAACATAGCTTGAGCTCCACCTTGAATGACCCTCGTAGTAAATACAAGTTGCCCATTTTGTTTCCACACTAAGAAAATGGCCCCACGAAGGATTTTCATCTTTCCATCACTAACATTATAATTGCATCCTTTCGAATCCAAGTAGCCCAAAGAAATTAAATTTCCTCTCAAACTAGGAACATGACGAATTTCCTTTAGCGTTTTTACTTTACCTTGTGTTTTGAATTTTATTGTTCCAACAATTTCAATCTTGCAAGAAGAACCATCTGCTAAAAATACATCGCCACTTGTACTTTTGTAAGTAGAGAACATATCTTTATTGGAATACATATGAAAAAAACAACCGGAATTAAGAACTTATTTATTCCGTAGATTATCACCTACGATCACATTGAGTACATCACCACTATTCTCGTCATTATTAATATGACTTTCATCAAAAGTGACAATATAAGCATTAGAATTCAATTCTTTCTTTACTTCATCCTTGAGCTTTTGACAATTATGAATATTGTGACTCATCTCATTACAATGACAACACTTTTACTTGAAAGTCTTCTTATTCTTTTTACCACCACTTGAACATTAATCGGACGAATCACTAACATGTTTAACTTTGCTTCCCACATACAACGCATTACTATTATTATTTTTAGAACCCTTGTTCATAGAATCATCCGTTAATAATGAAGTTTGTACCTCACCTAAAATAAGTACATTTTCCCATGCATAATAGTAGTACCTAAATACTTGTAAGATGGTGACAAAGACTTCAACAAAATTAAACTTTGATCTTCATCCTCAATTTTAACACTAATATTTGTCAAATCGCAAAGTATCTTGTTAAAAACATTCAACTGATCATGAATATTCGTACCTTCGGACATCGTGAAATTGAATAACTCATTCTTTGGATACAACTGGTTTGATATTGATTTCCCCATGTAGAGACTCACCAACTTCTCCCATAAAGCCTTCGCGGATTTGTCGGAAATAACGTTGTAGAGAACATTATCCGCGCAACATTGTCGGATAGTACTAGCCGCCTTTTGATCAATTCTCTTCCATACATCATCTTTCATATCGTCGGGTTTTGCTTCCTTTCCTTCAAAAGCAATCTTTTGATCTACCCGCATCAACATATCCCTAACTTTAACTTGTCACAAGCTAAAATTATTACTTCCATTAAATTTCTCAAATTGAAATTGCGTAGAATTTCCAAATTCCGTCATCTTAAAAAAACTCCAATCTCTTGATCTCAAAATTTCGACTAGCCCAAAGTTCTGATACCAGTTTGTTATTAAAACGGGGAAATTTTTGGATTAAGAATTTCAAGTTTCTATCTTCAATATGGAAGTGAATGGGTCGAAAATAATAGCACCAAGTGTTTGGATGAATAATGACAAGATAATAGAAAATAGAACAGAATAAATCAAAAGGGAATAAAATATTTTACGTAGTTTAATTCAGTCCAAAATAAATAATAACTTCACTATAAACGATAAGGAAATACAATAGAGAGTTTTTAATGTACTCACCATATCTAGGCAAAGGGTTACAAGGATTGACACGATCTAAGAGTTCCACACATATTATAGTCCAAAATAGACACACACTATTTTATCTAGCTCCAACAAAACCTCAAAACTCTCAACCTCCAACTGTATCGTGTCGTCAGTCTCCACTTTGAGTCACACATCTCGGCCCTCGTACCCCTAAAAAGAGGACGCACACCCATATATATATATATATATATATATATATATATATATATATATGTATATATATATATATATATATATATATATGTATATATATATATATATATATATATATACATGGGTAATGTTCACTTTCATTATCAATCTCTAATTATGATTAATCTTCCTAATCCTAGTGAACTTAGGAAATCTTTTTTCCTATTCTACATTTGAGACATAATTATAACATATTAATATCTCATTATTATATTAATTAATTATTAATATGTATTACTCTATCCGTTTTCAAAATATTATCTACTTTGACCCGATACATCGTTTTGAAAAAATAATTGACTATTATAAATATTGATGATATGTGTGATTTCTTTTAATGCCCTGAGTATGTGGCCATAATTAAAAAAATATAGGAAAAGTAAGGGTAAAGTAGTAAAAATGTTTTTATTAAAAGAGAAAGTTTTGAATGAGAACAATTTTTAAGAACAAATGAAAAATGAAAGGTGGACGATCATTTAAAAACGGAGGGAGTATTAATATGTAATGATCAGGGTCGTTCCTAACATTTTAAAGGCTCGGGGCAAAATAACGAATAAGGGTCCCAAGCTCAATTGCTTGCTGAGTTGCTGGAATGCTGCACCAACATATAAGAAATAATTTGTAAATTTCTAATCTATTATCTACTTAAACAATTTTTAGACTATGTGATTTTGAAAAGAAATTGTGGATCAACAAAAAAAATTAATTTACGAGCCCTAAAAACCTTAAACCAAAAGAAATATGAGTTTGAGCCTTTGAGGGTTTAGGGTCTGAATATCTGATTCGTCTGAAGCAGAGAAGGTTCTGGAGAAGGGAAAAATTTTAAAAATTGAAATTGAAATAAGGAAAATTGGACGAGTACCTGCATCATCGGTCCTTCACCGGCACCGACGGCTTCGAGTTCGTGGATGAGGAATGGTAGAGTGACTAAGTGAGTGAGATTGTGAGGGTTTTTCTTGCTTTGAGCCTTTGAAATCGAACTGAAGCAAAGCCTGAAGGTGGAGTAGAAATTAGTCTAGCGGCCATAGATGCATAGAGAAGACTGAAGAGTGAATATCGAGGTCGAGGGCCGCCATTGATCGTTCCTTCTCCTTGATCCTTCTGTCCGACTGTCCCGTTGTCCGCCCTTCCGTCTAATCAACCTTTCGTCTGCCGGCATCATCACATCAAGCTTCTGCTTCTGTTTCTTATTTCCAGACAATTTTCCATATTCCCTATTAATTATATTTATTAATATTATATTTATATATTATATATATACTATACATACAAATAAATTTTGGGCCCCTAATTTTTTTGGACCCTAGGCGGTCGCCCCTTTGGTCTATGCCCAGGAACGGCCCTGACCAAAATTATGGCTACATACATAAAGATATTAAAAGAAATCATACATTACACAAACATTTGTAATAGAGTAAATCATTTTTTAAAAAAACAATGTATCAAATTAAGCAAGACAATTATTTAAGATTGGATAATTTATGATAAAACGGTGTTAAAGTACACACCACTTGCCAAAAGAAAAAAAAAGAGAATAATCAACAAATTAAAAGGTTAGAATCATTAATGGTTACTATTAAATCATCCATCAAATTTAAAATAAATGATTGAGATTTACTGTTTAGTTAAATGATGCAATTACCATTATCCAACTAAATGAAAACTCTCCTTTTATATATATATACTAGATTTTGTGCCCGTGTTTATGGCATGGCACTGGCATCGGGCAACGTCAGTATGTAACGGTGTCAGTATTCAAAATAAACAATTTAAAATAAACACATCTCGGTAATCAATTAAAACAATATAATCATCCAACAGTGGGAAAAAAATTAAAAGTTAGTTTTAATTTTTTTTTAGGGAAACAAGGACGGTACCCTGCTAGATTTTAACAAACTTGAAGGGACAACCAGTCTTTCTCTTGAGAGAAATGTTATATAATAAAAAGGAAAAGGATACGGAGAATATAAGGAAAAATATGCAAAGAATGAAAATGATACAAATATCTCCTATATTGTTATCGAGATTTAAGAAATCTAGTAATATTTTGGCCAATAATTAACTTTTTAGAATGACTTAATTATGACCAGTAGTTATGTTTTGTAAAAATGAATTCTGACCAGTAGTTAACTTTTCAGAAAAACTAAATTTAATATATATATATATATATATATATATATATATATATATATATATTGAGCTGCCTGGCCCAATAGGCCCAATCCATGAGCCACGTGTCAGACGTGTGTATCCTCCGAGCAAGCGAGCAAAGGTGTTACATGAGCAACCGGGCAAAACCTTAGTTTTGGTCAGGTTAGTTACTTGCGAGATGGGGGCTCGGCTAAACGAGCATCATTGCTCGTCTGCATCGGTAAGAGCTATTAACAGTTGAGGACATTCATGTTTGGTAAAGATCAAGGTAACAGTTGAGGGTGGTTACACCCGAGCAAGAATCTCGACCAATGTAATGACCGGAAGTTCTCCGGATAACCCGTTGTCATTAGTGAGTTAATTAAATGCAAGTTTATTAAAGGACATGACCGTTTGTGGGGCAGTTAATGTCAATCATGGGCAGTTAATAGAGATCCTGGGCAGTTAATGCTAATCATGGGCGGTTATTCATGGTTATGGGAAGTTATGCTTCCGGTGCGTATAAAAGCTTGGCAAAATTCGGAGAGAGGTATGCGCAATCTATTTTTCTAGCCGAAACTCTGTCAAATTGCTTACTTTCTTGTACTAATTCACACACCGGAGGACCTTTGCAGGGAGTGCCCCTGCCCAGTTTATGTTTGCTTATTGGCATTGCAGAGTTAGGCTTTGTGGATTCAAGAACACGTTGAAAGCCAGGTGTTCGGATTGGGCTTGTCTAGTGTCCAGATTTCTTGGACGCATCGCTTGGTTCCGCTGTCGAACGCTTACGGCATTAAGATTCAGCTAGATATTTTTGTTTTGGAAGTTTCATCCATGGCGGAGAACGGATTAATGGCGGTAGCGGCATCGCAGAGGAGGTACACTGAATCCCGCCTCAATCAAGCTGCTGGGAATAATGTCCCTCCACCCCATGATGCACGCCACCAGCTAAATCAAAGACGTGGGGTTGATTCATTGGCCAGAAGCGCTGAAGCTGCAGTTGGGTTAGCCCATGAGTTTCGTGAGGAAGCTTTACGTCAGAGAGCCATCTATTTGGGTCAGATGCATCAACTTAACCTACAACTGATTGCTATGGGCAAGCCGCCATTGCCCATCGAGGTAGATCCGCTACCAGCCTTGACGGCTCCTAGCCAGGTGGCAGGTGTTTCTCGCACAGGTGGTAACCCAGTGAACCCTCTGATTGTTTATTCTCAATTGCGAGCACAAGGCTCTAAACAGCGCGAGCAACCGGAGGGAAGCAAGGCCAGTCATAGGGTTGTTCCTAGTGTTCACTCAAGGCTGGGACCGCGAGTTGGCGAGGATTCGGCTCGATCACGCTGCCGCCGACGCTCGCCACCACAAAGGTCACATGCTCGCAGACTGCTCACCTTCACCGCGGCGATCTCGTGCCTATAGTCGCCGTTCACGATCACCAAGGGGTTCTTACGTTCGTAGGCGTAGAACTCCCTCTCCAAAACGGTCTCATCAGTCAGATGCACCTATTGCACAGCTCGTTGGGGCACCTCAGGGACAGGTGGCGCAGGCCGTGGGGGTTCCACAAGCCGTTGCGGTTATGGGACCCCCACAGGTCCCTCTTTTACCTGTGGTGCAGCCTCAGCTCGGGGGTGGTTTACCTGCAACCATAAACATGCAGGATTTCAAAGAGTTGAAGTGCCGGATGGAGGCCTGGGAACAAGGCAAGGCTCTAGATGGAAATTTTTTGGGTACATCTGCCAGCCCGTTGGCTCCATGGATCGAGAATGCTCCGCCAGCACAAGGGTTGATATTCCCCAACATTAAAGAATATACGGGCAAGACCAAGGCTAGGGACTGGTTGATGTCTTTTGAGTCTCAAATTGGCTTGGTAACTTCGGATGAAGCATTAAAAATCAAAGCTTTTGTTGGTGCGTTGCAAGGAAAATCTTTAGCTTGGATGGGAGCATTGCCACGACGCTCGATCAATAATTGGGCAGACTTGCGGGTAAAATTCTTGGCTGATTTTGGGACGGCTGGTTCGTTAGCAAAGACAAGGGCTGACTTGTCTAAGGTTAAACAAGGCGCACATGAGTCAACGACGAGTTACCTTGAGAGGTTTACCAAGGTCTTGGAGCAAGTTCCTGGTCTGACCGAGCAAGAGGTGACATTGTGTTTTGAGACTGGATTGCTGGAAGGTGAAGGTGGTTTGCGCTCAGAGTTAAGTATGCGCGAACCAAAGACGCAAGCAGAGATGCTCATGCGAGCACAAAAATGGTGCGCTGGGGAGACAGCGAAGAAGGAAAAGAAAAAGGAGAGTAGCGAAGCTGTGGGGAATGCCAAGGGAAACGGCCAGGCAGGAAGTGGAGGCTACAACAAAAGCAAGTCTCGTTATGATCGGCCGAAGGAGTTTCTTCGTGAATCAGACTTGACCCCGCTCAACACGCTGCGTGAAGACATTATGTACGAGATAAGGAACGAGCTTCCTAATCCCCCTCGCATGAATCCGGCTACTGCTGGCGAAAGGGATCAGACGAAGAGGTGTGCCTATCATGATGATTATGGGCATACTACGGAAGAATGTTGGCCGTTGAAGAAGGCCATTCAAAAGTTGATTAATGAGGGGCGGCTAGATCGTTTCAAACGAGATGCAGGTAATAGAGGGAATGCCCCTAGGCGGGAAGCCCCACCGATCAGGGGGGTAATAAATGTTATAATGGATGAGGAGCTCACTCCGACACAGCTTGGCAAGCAGATCTACTCTTTGTCAAAAGTGGTGGATCGACCTACGACTTTGCAGGATGGAGAGCAGGCTATTCAGTTTACTCGCAGCGAGTTGGCGAGTAGTGTGGCAGGCGAGCAATCGTTGATTGTCTCAGCGTTGGTTGATGGCTGGGTCGTGCACAGAATCTTAGTGGATACAGGAGCATGCCGGGATGTGATGTACTATTCTTGCTTCCAGGGGTTGGAGTTGAGTGATGATCGTTTGAAGCCGTATGCTGGGGCTTTAGAAGGTTTTACCAATCATAAGGTTCCGGTCAAGGGCACCGTCGAGTTAGAGGTGTTTATTGGTGAGGGAAGCAAGACCCAGGCTGAGAAGATTACCTTCATGGTAATCGACCTGAAATCTCCTTATAACATCATCTTAGGTGTACCGAGCATGGCCAAGTTTCAGATGGTGGCATCAATCCCACATCAGAGAGCCAAGTTCTATACTGATCAGGGAGTGGGGGTGTTGCGAAGCCCGGCAAAGTGCTTTCGAGTATGTGCGAGATACGAGAGGAAAGCAGTTAACCTTGGAGGATGGCGAGCAGAAGGTTACTATCAGCACTAAGGAAACTTCGTATGTGACTGTAGGACCATCAGTGGTAGCGATGGTACAGGAGGATTTGGAGATGGATGCAAGCTCTGTGCCGACATTGAAGTCGGGGGAGCAATGCCAAACTGAAGAAGATATGGCAGTGGTTGCTGCTCGAACAGATATTGAGGTTATTCCATCCTTGCCGTCAGCGCAGCTACCGGCACAAGCCGAGCAAGAAGAGGTGGCCGAGGAAGGTGTTAATAATCCTTTGCCGACACTGACGTCGGGGGGATTTAAGGAGCCGAATGAGGTCGTTGACCTTATGGATGAATCTTTGCCAGCAGCCATATCTGAGGAGCCAGTTGAGGCTATGAATGTAGACCAGCTTGATAAAGTTGAGGATCGAGCTGAGAAGGATGAAAAAGTGGAGTGTGACACGCTCCAAATGCGAGATGAGCCAGAGTTTACAGCTCAAGACGAACTGGAGGAGGTTGTCATCAATTCTGCTTATCCTGAGCAGAAGATCAAGATTGGTAGAGCTTTGACGGCAGAAGCGAGGGAAAGATTGATTAAGCAGCTGCAGGATAGTCTTGATGTTTTTGCCTGGCGACCAGAGGATATGCAGGGGGTAAGCGAGACTGTGGCCTTGCACCAGCTGAATGTTGATCCAGCCTTTCGGCCAATTCAGCAGCGCCCTAGAGTTTACTCGGTGGAGAAGGATCAGGCGATCAAGGAAGAGGTTGAGAAATTGCTTAAGGCAGACATCATCGAGGAGATACATTACCCAACCTGGTTGGCAAATGTGGTAATGGTGAAGAAGTCCAATGGCAAATGGCGGATGTGTGTTGACTTCACAGATTTGAATAAAGCTTGCCCGAAGGACTGTTATCCTCTGCCGAGGATTGATAAATTGGTAGATGCCATTGCGGGGTTCGAGCTTCTCAGCTTTATAGATGCCTATTCTGGGTACCATCAGGTGAAGATGGTGAGCCGAGCAGATAAGGCTCGACTGACTTTCAGAGCGAGCGTAGATTGTTACAAGATGATGCCTTTTGGCTTGAAGAATGCTGGAGCTACATATCAAAGGATGGTGAACAAGGTGTTCAGCTCGCAGCTCGGGAGAAACGTGGAAGCTTACATTGATGACATGGTGGTCAAGACCAAAGGGCGCGGGCATGCAGAGGATTTGGGTGAGACCTTTGCTAATCTCAGGAAGAACAACATGAAGTTGAACCCGAGCAAATGTGTGTTCGGGGTAAAGGCTGGCAAGTTCCTCGGTTTCATGGTTACTGAGAGGGGAATTGAGGCCAATCCTGAGAAAATAAAGGCATTGGTCACTATGAAGCTTCCTCGCTGCATTAAGGACGTGCAGAGGCTTAATGGCAGGGTGATTGCTTTAGGAAGGTTCATCTCGAGGTCGGCAGAGCGGTGCTTGCCTTTTTTCAAGGTTCTTCGGGGTAATAAAGGGTTTGAATGGACTCCTGAATGCCAGAAAGCTTTTGAAGAATTGGTGAAGTATTTGGGAAGTCCACCCTTGTTGAGTAGCCCGGTCTTTGGGGAAAAGTTGTATGTTTATTTGGCAGCTACCGAGCAGGCGGTAGCCGCTGTTTTGATTAGGGAGGAAGGCAATGTACAAAAGCCTGTTTATTATGTATCAAAAGCCCTCACTGATGTAGAGGGAAGATATTTTAATGCAGAGAAATTGGCGTACTCGCTTGTTGTTGCTGCTCGGAAACTTCGAGCTTATTTTTCTGCTCACTCAATTGTTGTATACACGGATTTGCCCTTGAGAAAGATTTTGCACAAGCCAGATACCTCTGGTCGGTTACTCACTTGGTCGATTGAGTTAACCGAGTTTGATATTGACTATCAGCCTCGGCGAGCTATTAAGGCGCAAGCCTTGGCAGATTTTGTGGCTGAAGCAAGTTTTAAGGACTCCGAGGAAGAAATGGTGGGTAAAACAGCAGCGACGAGTAATGTAAGTCCAAAGCCGAGGCCAGAATATTGTTGGGAACTCCATGTAGATGGTTCGGCTAGTCGATTTGGGAGTGGTGCTGGTCTAGTGTTAGTTCCACCAGAGCAAGATATAGAATTTGAGAAGGCACTGCGTTTCAAATTCCCAGCTTCAAACAACCAGGCCGAGTATGAAGCTTTAATTGCTGGGCTCGAGCTCGCACAAGACATTGGAGTGCGGGCAGTGATTGTATATTGTGATTCTCAGTTGGTGGTGAATCAAGTCAAGGGCGATTATGGAGTACATCACCCGATCTTGGTCCGCTATTGTGCGATGGTAAAAGAAATTTTAAAGGATTTTGATTACTGGGAATTAGTGAGAATTGCTCGGGAGGATAACATGCGAGCAGATTACCTGTCGAAGATGGCTGAGGATGAAATTCAATCTTTACATCCTGGAGTCATGATCGAGCATTTGGAGGTTCCTGTCATTGAGAAGGAAGCGGTTATGGACATAGAGCCGGCTGCAAAATGTTGGATAGATGATCTTCGGGCTTACATCGAGCACGGGGTGCTGCCTGAAGACAAAAAGGAAGCTAGAACCATCCAGAAACGATCATGCCGTTACATTGTCTTAGATAACATTTTGTATCGGAGATCTTATACCCGACCTTTGTTGAGGTGTGTTCGACCAGAGATGACGGAAGGAATCTTGGGCGAAGTGCATGAAGGCAAGTGTGGAGGTCACCCTGGTCAACGATCACTAGCCGAGAAAGTGTTAGCAGCTGGATTTTACTGGATAACATTACGACGGGATGCCGAGATGTATGTTCGTCGGTGTGACAAGTGTCAGCGTTACGCGGACATTCCACGTTTGCCATCTACCGAGCAGACCCCTGTTATAGCCGCATGGCCGTTTGATATGTGGGGGATAGATTTGATTGGTCCTTTTCCCGTAGCTCGCTCAAAATTCAAGTATGCAGTAGTAGCTGTGGATTATTTTACCAAATGGGTGGAAGCGAAACCATTGGCAACCATAAGTGAGGTAAATGTTATCGACTTTGTACATGAGCACATATGGTGTCGGTTTGGAGTCCCGCGAGCAATTGTGTCTGATCATGGGACTCAGTTTTCGGAAAAGCTTACTAAGGCATGCGAGCAGATGAGGGTAAAACATTGGCAATCATCTGTGGCATATCCACAAGGCAATGGGCAGGCTGAAGCTGCGAATAAACAAATCTTGCATGTTTTGAAGAGGAATTTGGAAGAAAAAGCTGGAAGATGGGTAGACGAGCTGCCTTCAGCCTTGTGGGCAGTTAGAACGACAGTAAGGGGTCCAACAGGAGAGACCGCCTTTTCTTTGGCTTATGGGTCTGATGCTATGGCCCCGGTGGAGATGTATTTACCCACTCATAGGGTTTTAAACTACAATGTTGAGTCTAATAACATAGCTCGAGCAGCCGATTTGGATTTATTGGAGGAAAAACGATTGGAGGCCAAGATGAGAATGGCAAATTACAAGCAGCGAGCAAAAGCTCACCACGATAAAAGGGTTCGTGGTCGATCATTTGCTGCGGGGGATTGGGTCCTTCGTAAAATTGAGGCAACGAGTCATCGAGCTGAATGGGGAAAGCTGTCACCAAACTGGGAAGGTCCTTTTCAGATTTCGAGAATCATTAAGGAAGGCACTTACATGTTGCGAACAGAGGATGGTGATGAGTTAAAGCATCCATGGCATGCGGATCATTTGAAGAAATACTATTGGTAATTGACTTGCAATATGTAATTCTTTGATCCTTATTCTTTTGATAAGTTAATAATGGTGAAACTCGATTGTCTTTTCAACTTTATGTTTGGAAAGTTAGTCTGCGAGTTGGTCTTTGTTGTTTTCTCGATTATTCTCTACCGAACATGAGTTTTTTCTTGCTCGGTTAAAGAGTTGGTGTTCGAGTTGAATATCTCCTTAAGTCTTTGTTCGAGCATAAAGGGCATTATGTTCGAGAAGATTTGAGGAGAGGTTTCCCGGTTCTCGAATTAGTTTCTTTTTACGAGCATAGAGGCCTTTATGCTCGTATAAAGAGTTGGTGTTCGAGTGGGACTTGACTAAATGGTGATCGCTTTAGAGCGAGTGAAAGGTGATTTTGCTTGAGGAAAACTTATATAATGCAGTCATTCAAGGATAAAGGAAAGCAAGTTAAAATATTACAGACATAAAAATTTAAATTGTTTTTGGGACAAGGCACGGAGGCCAGAAAGGCACGCAGGCCAGTGTTATAAGTTCAAGCACAAGGGGCAGTGTTGTTCTCGGTTGAAGCAGGAGCGGGTTCCTCGGTACCTTCAGTTGTATCTAAGATGGTAACTTCGTCATCGGCTTGGACTTGAGCATTATCGCTTGGTGGGCGGGAGAGCTTGAGATGCCCATTTGTGTCATGAGGTCGATAATGGGATGATGACGGGAGGCGGATTCAGTGGTGACAAGCCCTTCTCGGTATCGGTCCTCGGCCAATCGATGACTCAAATTCATCTTCATTAAAGGGCACGAGGGAGTGGCCGGGGCGAGCGAGCAAAATAATGAATTGGCTCCCCATTCGCCGAAGTTGCTCGGGCGAATTTCCAACCATGCCAAGCAATGCGCCTTAAGACGTGGTTCATGCCCTGTACAAAGAATGGGTAAGCTTCACTTTCAACACTGTTGGCGAAGTCGTTCGAGTTCTTATAATCTTCAATGATTTGTTGTCTCGCTCCTCCTTTGACAAAGCCAGGCCTCCAATAGCTTTTTGCTCGAGATTGGTGACGGTGGCATTAGCGGCTTCCAAATCATTTTGGCAAGCTCGCAGTTCCCGGCGCAACCCAGCTATGTTGTTTAAGGCTGCTTCTTCAGACTTTTTAGAGAGGTTCAGTTGGGCTTCTAGAGCTGTCTTCTCGGCTTCGGTCTTGGAGAGCTCGGTCACTTTACTTGTGAGGGATTCCTCGGTATTTTTAAGGTCGGCTCGGATGCAGTTGATTTTCTCCTCCAAAGCATTCTTCTCGATGGTTAAGGTATCCTTCTCGGCGGTAAGAGTGTTGTTCTTGTTGAGGTTGGTGATCAGGCGCTCGTACATCAGAATGGATTTATTGGCTATCTGTCAGACAAATTGCGGTTTATAAGAGAAAGAAAGGGAAAAGAAAGCAAGTGGTAAGAAAAAAGTATTACCTCGGTCATGCACATGCACATCTCTCCAATCAAGACTGAGCTCGCCTGGTCTGCGTACTTCTTCTGGATGCCACTATGATGTAGTCGCTTCATCAAGCCAAGTCCAGTAGTGGCCTGGAAACCACTTCTTTTGTGTACGGCGATGTTATGGAGGTCGGGTACATTGGCGAGCTCCCTAATGAGGGCAGCCGCTTTAGGTTGGTCGTCAGGCATAACAAAATCCTCTTTCTGCCAGGAGGGGAGTTGGGGGGTGTTGTCTTCCATGACCGCTTTGTCTGCTTGGCGTCTATTCCTCCTCGGGCTTTCGGTAGATTCCACATTGATTATTGGTGGGGAGACATTCATCGCCGCACAAGAGGTGCGAGAATGAAGGTCGCCAGATTGGTTGGGTTCGGCTGTTGGCGTTTTGTTCCTCGGCTTGAAGTGTTGGCCGGGACCGTGGGAAGATTGACGGCTGGCTGAGTTGACAAGTGCTTAGCTCGCTTGTTGGAGCTTTTCTTCGCAGCCTGCAGGAATTTGCTCACGTCTGTCAATTGCCTCATATCTGCATAAAAACAAGAGAATGTTACTCAGGGAAAAGCATGGATTTGTAAAGTTATTAAAGGATGATGAAGTAAGAAGCAGTTAAGACGTAACCAGAAAGCGAGAAAGGGGGTCGGCAGAGAGCTCCAGCACGAGCACAATCCTCGCATTCACTAGGGAACTTATTCCCGTGGCAAGAGCCCCAGTATGGATGGGGAGTCTCTGGATCAATATCAACTCGGGGCTCGACCCCTTCGATGGGAAGGTAAGAGATCCCAGCAGATCGCAGAAGACCGAGGTCGGAAGTGAGAACTCGCCAGTCCAACACAAAATCCTGCCCAGCTCGTCCTTCTCTTGCTCCCAGTAGATTCCTGAAAGCTTTAACAACCCGAGGTTCTCCAGCTCGGTAGGCGTTTTTGTCATTCTCGGGAAGACCGTAGTCGCTGATATAGGGTGCAAAGGGCCAGCCAATGCTCGACTCAATAAGCAAAGCCTTCGAGTCCCAGCCATCGACTTTGTTGGGACCGTCAGTAAGGAGTTTGAAGAATCCATGGTTTGAACGGCTATTGATGCGACCAGTTTTCTTGTCAAGAGAGAGAAGGAAGAATTTGCGAAATAAAGTCATATCGGGCTCAAACCCGAGTGACCGGCAAGCTACGATGAATGATACTAAGAACCTAACGGTGGTTAAAGCTAAGTCGCAGGGAAGAGTATTGGAGGCATTCATTAACTCGACAATGAATGGGTCGAGAGGAAGACGGAGCCCAACTTGAAAGAAATCGAAGTAAAACACCATTTTATCTCCTTGGAAATTATGGCCTTCATTATCTATGTCTAGGTCAAAGGCGCAAACCCGGTAAAGTTTGGGGTCCATCCCTAACGAGTAAAACCAAGTACTAACCTCCTCCTCGGAATTCAAGTCTTCCCACTTGATTGAAGGGGAGGAGTATGAAGAGGCAGGAACAAATGAGGTTTGGCTTGGTCCGGCTGATTGGTCGTTTGAGCGAGGAAGATAGCCTGCTCGCGTGGCCTCACAAGGGATTTGAGGGGCACTGCTTGTCGGTTGCTCGCTTAAGGATACAGGTTTTCGTCGGCGGGTAATTAAAGGGATTACATCTTGCTCGCTCTCTCCAGAAGATGAGCTCGAGGATGGAGGCATTTCTTCTGGAGCTCCATGGTCGTAGCTCCGCCTTCGATTTTGAAACGCCTTCGCTAGACATCCTACAGGAAGAGGAATCGAGAATTGCAGGTTAGATATTGATCGGGCGAAGTATGATGAAAAAGAAATTGACTGTGGTACACAGGCTGTGAGATCAGTAAACGGGGTACTGATCATGGATTTCTCGATTCCTTTGGTCTGGGTGGTAAAAGGGTTGAAAATTTGTGGGAAACAAAAGGGGATTGAAATTTGGTTCACTACACTAATCGGATGAACAGTTCGTAAAAGTAGAAAAGGAGGGGTTTTAACAGAAACCCTAGCTCATAATTCAAGTAAAGGAAATGCAGTGGAAGAAACAGAAGCTGTGAAATACCTGAAGATTTTGCAGAATTTCGATCTTGCTTCCGAAAAGTCCTGAGGAAGAATGAATCTGGGGAACGGCTTCTGATGGGAAATTGCAGAATGCTTCGATGCTTCGTCTTTGTTTTCCTTTAAGCGACTGAGAATCCCCAACTGTGTAAAATTGGAAATAGAGGGGGATTGGGCTCTTTATACCCAGCGACACCGTCGGATTAGGGAACAAATCATTTGGCCCGAAACACGAGGCGCGGTGAACGAGGCGGTATTTAATGCGCATGAGGAGTTGAGCCTGCTTTTTCAGACTGGCGGCTGGCGGCTGGCTGACGTTTCACGCTTCTAAGAGACGTCTCTTTAAAGCGCTTCATGAGTTGCTGCCTCTTCAGCGTTTTGGCTCCAAGGTTATTCAAAAAGAGGTGCTTTGAAAATTTTTGGGTTCCTCCTCGTCACGAGCATGAATACTCGGTAAGACAAGGAGTTGGGGGCTACTGAGCTGCCTGGCCCAATAGGCCCAATCCATGAGCCACGTGTCAGACGTGTGTATCCTCCGAGCAAGCGAGCAAAGGTGTTACACGAGCAACCGGGCAAAACCTTAGTTTTGGTCAGGTTAGTTACTTGCGAGATGGGGGCTCGGCTAAACGAGCAAAATTGATAAACGAGCATCATTGCTCGTCTGCATCAGTAAGAGCTATTAACAGTTGATGACATTCATGTTCGGTAAAGATCAAGGTAACAGTTGAGGGTGGTTACACCCGAGCAAGAATCCTGACCAGCGGTAATGACCGGGAAGTTCTCCGGATAACCCGTTGTCATTAGTGAGTTAATTAAATGCGTGTTTATTAAAGGACATGACCGCTAGGGGCGCTTAATGTCAATCATGGGCGCTAATAGAGATCCCGGTCGCTAATGCTAATCATGGGCGGTTATTCATGGTTACGGGCGCTATGCTTCCTAAGGCGTATAAAAGCTTGGCAAAATTCGGAGAGAGGTATGCGCAATCTATTTTTCTAGCCGAAACTCTGTCAAATTGCTTACTTTCTTGTACTAATTCACACACCGGAGGGCCTTTGCAGGGAGTGCCCCTGCCCAGTTTATGTTTGCTTATTGGCATTGCAGAGTTAGGCTTTGTGGATTCAAGAACACGTTGAAAGCCAGGTGTTCGGATTGGACTTGTCTAGTGTGTCCAGATTTCTTGGACGCATCATATATATATATATGATATAGGCTTTTTCCACTGAATTTTTTTACTTATTCACTACATCTTTAATTATTGCATCAAATAAATACATGTTTGAACAAAATTACCCCTTAAGTACTTACCCATTTTAAGTTGATTAATCAAGTTACTTTCCTAATTTCCTTTTAACATTATTTTTTAGTTCAAACATTTATGAACAAAATAGTGATTCTATTATTATTTTTACTTTTTGTAATGACTTTATTAATTAATCTAATGACTAAAGTTATAATGTATAATTATCGTAATGACATTTTTTGTCTACCGATCTTTGAGTAAATATATGTTCATTGGTTATGGAAAAAATTACAAGTGAAATTTTAAGGATGTAATTGTAAAAAATGATTGAATATTAAAATAAAAGGTAATGACTTTATTAATTAATCTTATGACTAAAATTATAATATATAATAATAAAATATTGTATGGACATTTTTTTGTCTACCAAACTTTTAGTAAATATATGTTAATTGGTTATGGAAAAAATTAAAAGTGAAATTTAAAGGATGTAATTATAAAAAATGATCGAATATTATAATCATAATATGAAATAGTATCGTAATATTTAAATCTTTTGCATACCTTTATAATTGATTCAAAATTTTAATTCTTGAGTTGATTGAAACCAATATTCAGTTTAATATGTACCATGATATTTGAATTGATATTTTAAAGTAATATTTTTTTAAACTAAATAAGAAAATTAATTGTTGATAATAAAATATAAAATATATTCTAAAAGTTTGGTAGAAAATGTATTAATTATATTATTTTTATTATAATTAGGTATGAAATGTGAGTGATTAGAAAAATTGATTAAACATATTTATTACAAAAAAAATAAGTACCTTGTTCATTGAGAATTAAAATGTTAAGAATATATATATAATAATTATGTTGTCCAATGATGTTTGATCAAAAAAATAATGTTATAAGGTAATTAAGAAAGTAGCTTAATTACTCAACTTAAAAAGCTATAGTTTTGTCCAAATATATATATATATATATATATATATATATATATATTTAATGCAATAATTAAAATATATTGAATAAGAAAAAAAATATAGTAGAAATAACGTTTCCTATCTATATATATATATATAATGTTTAATATCTATTGATCCAGTCTAGATCTAAACCGTTTTATAAGTTTCATAATCCGGATTGAACCAATTAATCAATTCAACTACGAACAATCAGGACCGAAATCAAACCATAAATTATAGGAAAAATTACGGGTCGATCCAATTTTTAAAGTTTTTAATCGTTACAGTATCCTCTTTTTTTTTTTTCAATCGAAAAATGTCACTTTTAGTGATAAAATGAATATGATACCCTTAATGAACCATATGTGCACTACGGATGTCGTTATTTTTACACCGCATTACAATTAAACTAGGCAGTTGACCTATCGAATCGCGGTACAAAAATTAATGTAATGGAATTTATGAATCGTGGTTCAAAAATAGACTAGAAAATTAAACTTTGAACCGTAGTGCAAATATTAATACAATGACCCCCACGACCTGATCGATCAGGTCGATCCCCGTTTCGTTGCGTATAATCGTGATTTTTGAATCCAAAGTGTGTTGCCGAAGCTGTTAAAGAAGATGATGATATTTTTTAAACAATATTTCAAAAATTATTCTTTTATAGTTGAAAAAAAAAACGATAGACTTTTAAAGTTAAAAACTAAAAAAATAAAAAGGAACCTGTTAGAAGTTTAACCTTTGTTTTTGATTGATTTTAGGTTAGCAATGTTAAATGGATCGGTGGGGAAGGTGGGGAGAATTGTACAACGCACCCCGGGCATTGGGCTTTTGCTAGCTATTTGTCATTCGTCAAGAATGGTCCCTTTAGTTCAAAAACCTACAAGCAATTCCTAAATTTAAAATTCTTATTTTTGTGTTTCTATATTTTTAATTTTAGTGCTTGTTTGGTGGAGCATTTTGACCAAAACATTAGCAAAAAATGTGGCGTTTTCTCTTAAAAAGTGTTTCAATAAAACATTTTAAAACGCAGTGTTTTAAAACGCTTTAATTTCAAGCGTTTTAATAATATGTTGAATTCACAACTACTTTGTTTATAAAAATAACATTTTAAAATAGTTTCTCAAATGTATTTACAAGAAAAAAAATTACGTTTTAAAAATGCTACACTAAACGAGACCTTAGTCGACTTTACAAATTTACACTGTAGACTAATGATTGAAAAACAAAGAGTCACACATGAATGCTTGAAAATGAAGATTTATATAAAAGAGGATGAGGTGACACAACTAAAATGCTCCTTACCAATTATATATATATATATATATATATATATTTATATATATATATATAGAGAGAGAGAGAGAGAGAGAGAGAAACTATTTCCACTATAAATTTTGTTTATCCACCATGCACATCCTTAATTAATGTATCAAATAAGTACATGTTTAGACAAAATTATCCCTTAAGTACTTGTTCATTTTAAGTTGACTAATTAAGTTACTTTCCTAATTACCTTTAACATTATTTTTTAGTTCAAACAATAATGAAAAATATAGTTATTATATTACTATTATTTTTACTTTTTGTAATGACTTTATTAATTAATCTTATGACTAAAGGTATATTGTATAATAAAAATATATAGTAAGGAGATTTTTTGTCTACCAAACTTTGATTAAATATGTGTTCTTTTGTTATGAAAAAAATAAAAGGTAAAATTTAAAGAATGTAATCATAAAAGTTGATTGAATTTTAAAATCATAGTATGAAATAGTATCATAAAATTTGAAATTTTTTGCCTACCTATATAATTGATTCAAAATTTTAATCTTTTGAGTTGATTGAAAACAAATATTCATTTGAATATCTGGCATAATAATATTATTGAATTGATATTTTAAAATAATATTTTTAAAACTAAATTAGAATATTTTAATTTTTTATTATAAAATATCTAATATATTCTAAATTTTTAGTAGAAAATGTATTAATTATATTATTTTTATGATAATAAATATGAGACTTGAGTGATTAAAAATTGATTGAACATATTTATTACGAAAAAATGAATAAGTACTTTGCTTGTTGAGGATTAAAATGCTAAAAATAAAAAAAAATACAATAACTATGTTGTTTATTGATGTTTGAACCAAAAATAATAATAATATTAGAATGTAATTAAGAAATTAACTTGATTGGTCAACTAAAATGGATAAATACTTAAGTGGTAGTTTTATCTAAACATAAATTTATTTAATACAATAATTAAAAATACAGTAAATAAACAAAAATTATAGTAAAAATAGTCTCTCTCATATATATTTGAGAAATGTCAACTACCTGAAGTGCAATCGTGGAAATATAATTTAACTAATTTATAAGGATGAACATGCATCATGTGTGCATTTTTTATTTTTTTTTACAAGAAATGTGTGCATTAAACACTCATTTTAATTCAAATGACTTTCATCAATCGTACGAAACAAGTACTTGGCAATGGCATATCCGTAAATTTAACAGAAGTTTCCAATTCCGACTTCTATTTAAACCAATATCATTTACAATCATCTCCATACAAACACATCTCTCTTCTCTATCTCAACAACTATTTCTTCTCCGTTTGAAGCTTCTCTTGACGAAAATGGCCACTTACCCACCAGTACAATCTACCTACCCTCCTCCTGCTCAGGCACCTTATCCTAGCCCATTTTCCGCTGTTGTCCCTTCGCCAGCTGTGTTCCCACCCGGCACCGATCCCAATGCCATAGCGTGTTTCCAATCGGCCGACCAGAGCGGGGAAGGGATTATCGACGCCGCTGAACTGCAAAAGGGATTGTCTTTGTACCACCATACCTTCAGCGTCCGTACAGTTCGCTTGCTCATTTTCATCTACACCAACTATTCCACCGCCAAGAAGATTGGTAATGGTTTCTCTCTTCTCAAAATTTCTTGTACCTTTGAAGTTTGATTGAATTGGCTTTGTGATATTGGACAGTTACTTCATGTCATTATGATAACGTGATGTGACACAGCAAATCAATAGTTCTCAACAGAGATTGTTGTCCAAAATTTATACACTTTTTGTACACTTTATATTACTTGGAAAAAGTGAATTGTACTCTAAAAGTCTAAAAACAATTAAAAAAAAATTCACTATAATGATCCATAGGCTCATAAAACATTGATTTAGGTAGGAAACCCGTTTACAATTGTGATTTTTAAATTTTTATTTTATAATTTTGTGATTTTATAGTTAGTTAACAGTAGTTACAGTACATTAGATACTAAGCTTTGGTTTGTGAAATTAGGTCCAACGGAATTCGTTCCACTGTACAATTCTCTCAAGAGCTGGAAGGTAAGTTTATTTAGAGGGAACCCTTTTGAGTTTATTCTCTTTACGTTTACGATTTGGAGTTTCTGATGCATTTGGTGTATTGCATTATACATCAAAGGGAATCTTCGAGAAATTCGACAGTGATCGTAGTGGCAAGATTGATGCTGGAGAATTGGGAAACGCACTCGTTAGCCTTGGATACGCAGTGTCGGCTCCGGTTTTGGAATTGTTGGTGATAAAGTATGGTAGCGGTTATGGACCTAACAAGGGCATTGAATACGACCAATTCATCGAGTATGTTTGTTGTACATAGATATAATCTTGAAATTGTGACCTACTACCAGTATAATCAATATATCTGCATTTTCTGATATTGTTTCGTTTTGTGTTTTTCATTTCAGGTGTTGCTTGATTGTTAAGGCATGACTACGACCTCAAATCTTTTACATTCCACCATTTCATCTTCATCTTCTTCTTTTTTTCCTAGTTATATAGATACATTTTGTTAGGGTAAATACTTGATTTTAATGTGGTCTGAATTCGATAATCTTGCAGGGACTGTGTGACAGGTTCAAAGAGAAGGATACTACGCACTGTGGCAGCGTAACCTTCACGTACGAGTCCTTCTTGTTGACCGTCTTACCTTTCATAACCGTGTAGGCCGGGGATGGCCGATCGACGCTCTTCTTCGGTTGAATGAGAGGAGAAATTATGGCATGCATGTGAGATTTGAGAAAGAATAAATTGAAGTTGGTTCTGGTACGAGTGAAAAAGACAAAGAATAACTATAGGGAATCTTCAATGATTTCGTTAGGTTTTTAGGTGAATAAAAACTTTCCTTCGAATTCGGAGAAAAAAGTTGTTTGTATTTCATGTAATTTTTATGGTCTTTTTTTATATATTAATGCTTAAAGTTGTGTGATTGTAAAGTTTGGCTTTGTTCTGGCCAGTTAAAGGTTACACTATTTAATAGATTTGGAATTGTGGTATGTTTACCTATAAGTTATCTCTCTGCGTTACCATTATTTGTTCAAACAAAAACATAGTATTGCCATTAATAATTAAAAAAAGAGCAATGCTAGGGTCACTCTCATTTTGCACCAAAATATGGGTACTTTATGATGTTGTATATTTTCATTGGTTGGACATTTTGTGAGTTCCAGCACTCCAGCCAATGAGAGTGTGCCACATCACATAATATTCATATTTTGTTGTAAAATGAGAGTGACCCAAACATTATCCTTAAAAAAACCTCCCTCTCTTCTTGAAATAATGTCTTGTTTGATTCGGCATACAAGTAAAAAAGATAATTATTTTAATCTAAATATTAGGATATTGAATATTTTCCAAGGATATTATGTAAGAGTGGAACCCATAAATTTTATGTTAGAATCTAATTAAAGGTAAAATGATAAAGATATTCTACAAAAAAGTTAAAAAGATCAGTGTTTTGTTTCGTGGAGTATTATTGAGAATCAATTACACTTTTAGGGTACAATCAAAGATTTTGATTCCTCAAAAACTAAATAGTTGCAATAAATTTAATACACAATGATTGAGAAACAAATACTAACCGAAAGAATAAGCGTTTAATACTATCTAGTAAATGTTTTGTGGGCAGAGGCACTTCAAGTTTGAGAGTTAAATGCTTCAGATATATTTAATGTCGTCACCTTGCTTCAATGGCTTTGAATAGATAGACTTGATCTTCTTGCCATTGGAGTAAATTTGAATTCTAGAGTTCAAACACAACTAGGGCAGATTTTAAGTGGGTATAATTTTAGAAATATATTTTCATCTAAATCCATCAATTTGTTGAATATTTCATATAATTATAAATTGGTTGCCAAATGACGAAAATGTCATTAATGAATACAAATCTCATCCGGACTGTCAAGACAAAAAAATTCTAATAATGCTGATGTCAATATTAGGCATCAGAACTATTAACACACTTTTTTTAAGACAAAAAAAAATCCAATAATGCTAAATAAACTTTAGGGCAAATTTCAAGTGGGTACAAAGTACAATTTTAGAAACATATTTTCATTTAAATCCATCAATTTGTTGGACATTTCATATAACTACAAATTGGTTACCAAATGAAGAAAATGTCATTAATGAAAACAAATCTCATCCGAATTGTCAAGACAAAAAAAAATCTAATAATGATGATGTCAATGCTAGGCATCAGAACTGTTAACACAATTTTTTCAAAAAAAAAAAAAAAATACAATAATGCCGATACCAATGCAAGGCATCAGAACTGTTAACACAGTTTTTTCAAGACACAAAAAATCCAATAATGTTGATGCCAAAGACAAGCATCAGAACTGTTAACACATTTTTTTCAAGACAAAAAAAAAATCAATAATGTTGATGCCAATGCTAGGCATTAGAACTGTTAACACAGTTTTTTCAAGACAAAAAAAATCTAATAATGTTGATGCTAATGCTAGGCATCACAACTGTTAACACCGTTTTTTCATGACAAAAAAAAATCTAATAATGCTGATGTCAATGCTAAGCATCAGAACTGTTTAACATAGTATTTTCAAACAAAAAAATCTAATAATGCTGATACCAATGCTAGGCATCAGAATTATTAACACACTTTTTCCCCCATGAATCTCAGTGGTAGAATGTCCAACATTCAGAATCTTACTAGTCTGTCTTCGCTTAACTTATGTTGCAACGAGTTCTCATCACCACAGCCAAAATCTTTCTCCGATCTCTTATGCTCTCAATGTCGTTGATCTTAGTCAGAATTTATTTGTCAATAGCTTTCCAAAGGGTCTCGGAAAGGCTACTGAATTAATCGTGTTGAATGCTTCAAGTAATAATTTCTTCGGTTACATTCCTGAGGATCTTGGAAATGCAACATCACTGGAAATTCTGGATCTTAGAGGAAACTTTTTCCAATGTTTGATTCATGTGTCTCTTAAGAACCTGGGAAGGTTAAAGTTTCTTGGCCTCTCTGGAAACAATCTAACAGGGCACATACCAAAAGAAGATTGGCCAGCTTTCTTCACTTGAAAGTATTGTTCTTAGCTACAATGAATTGATAGGTGGAATTCCAGTCGAGTTTGGAAACTTGACTAATCTCAAGTATCTTGATTTGGCAATTGGAAATCTAGGCGGCCCAATTCCAGCGGAATTTGGAAAGCTAAAAAACTTGAGTACATTTTTTTTGTACAAGAACAATTTTGAAGGAAGGATTCCAGCAGAGATCGGGAACATTGGTTCACTAAATTTGTTCAATCTCTCGAATAAATCGCTGAAAGTGTAGTGACGTACTTTCGTTCTAAAATTGTACCTAAAAGATATGTAAAAAAAAAAGCTCAATTTATTTAAAAACATATTTTAAAAGATGTACCGACTTGTAATTTTTCCTAAATTTTATTATCTTAAGCACATGTTAACTAAACTAAGCCTAATGGTTTTAAGTAAGTCATTAAGTGAACCATCGACCAAATGAAAGATCGAGTCAAGGTTTGAGGCCCGATTTATTAAACCTTAGTATGATTCAGCCTAGGGACTCAATCATAAATGGACCAACAATGAAGAAGAGCTTATGGAGGTTAAATTGCTCAAACTTGTTGGCCCATCTCAAGATATATATGGAGGTTAAATTGTTCAAACTTGTTGGCCCATCTCAAGATATATATATATATATATATATATATATATATATATATATATATATATATATATATATATATATATATATATATATATATATATATATATATATATATATATAAAATTGGTGACGAGCATTATGGTTTTGCCATCTCACACAATTCAATTTTTGATATTGTTGAATTCTCAAGCCCTCCACATCACTTGACTTGAGACTTTTCATTTTCTAGTCATTAGTTAAAAATAATATTTAATATGATATTGTGATATTAATCATTTACTATTAATCTCTTCTATTGAAAATAATAGTGAAAATATTATTTAGAAAGACTTTTACTACAAACATCATTTCTTAACCAATGTGGGATAATATTATTAGAGTGGCATTAGGTGAGTACTTTACTCTAATAACTCACTTCTAACACCATACTTTAAGCATTGATATATTATTCACCCAAAACTTGATTTGGACAAATAAATATATCACTTTGATGCTCTCACTGAGTACGTAGAACACATTTGCACAATTATCTTTACCAATAGTAAAGAAATTCGTGCCTCAAGTTGCAAAATTTCTTTCACTAAAAACACTAATTTTTCAACAAGTATTAGGTGAGTACTTTAACGATTTCTAAAATCAACATTAATTTATAATCAATGTAAGATGTAGCTCTACTATAATTACCAATAAAAGTGATTTAACAAATATTAGTTGAAAATTGATGTTGGTTTAAAAATTATTTAGATAAATGACTTTTACTTAACTAACAAAAAAAGATATATGTTCACAATTGTTAGAAGTTGATGTTGGCTTTAAAAGTCCTTAGGCAAAATCTTACCAATAAAAATGATTTATTTCTCATTGGTTACAAATAATTATTTTAGTTTAAAAGTTTTTAGATAAAATTATTTTACTAACAATAGAAGAGATGTATTTCACATTAGATAGAAAATAATGTTGGTTTCAAAAGTTTTAAGATAAAAGATTTCTACTATTATTATTAATAGAATAAATGTATCTCACATTCGTTAGAAAATGATGTTGGTTTCAAAAGTTTTTTAAGATAAAAAACTTCTAATGACTTTTGAAACTAACATCAATTTATAACCAATATAAGAAACATCTCTTTTAATGGTAATATTAGTAGAGATGTATTTTATATTGATTATAAATTGATGTTGGTTTTAAAATTCTTTTGATAAAAGACTTCTACTTATGATATAATAGAAGAGATGTATCTTACATTGTTTAGAAAAAAATGTTAGTTTTGAAAGTCTTGTATAAAAGACTTCTACTCTTATTACCAATAAAAGAGATGTATATCACATTATTTAAAAAGAAAAGTTGGATTTTAAAGTTTTTAGACTAAAGACTTTCACTCTTACAATAGATGTATCTCACATTGCTTACAAAATATTTTACTATTATTAACAATAGAAAAGATGTATCTCACATTGATTAGAAATTAATATTGGTTTTAAAAATACTATTATTAATTACCAATAGAAGAGATATATCATACATTGGTTAGAAAGTGATGTTGGTTTTTAAAGTTTTTTGATACAAGACTTCTACCATTATTACCAATAGAAGATGTATATCTCACATTGGTTAGAAAATGATGTTGATTTTAAATTATTTTAAATTAGATAAAAGACTTTTACTATTATTAGCAATAGAAGATATATAAAACACATTTGCTATAAATTGATGTTGGTTTTAAATTAATATTATTACCAATAAAAGAAATACATCCTACATTGGTTAAAAATTGATATTGATTTTAAAAGTTTTTAGATAAAAAAAAAACTTATACTTTTATCATCAATATATGAGAAGAGAAGAGAAAAGATGTATCCCATTATATAGAAAGAGATGTTGGTTTAAGATTTTTTTAGGGTAAATTATCAATAACCCCCCTCAACTATATGTTGGGTTCAAATTGCCCCCTTAACTACTAATTGAAGCAATGTACCTCCCTCAACTATTGCATTTTTTTCAATCATAGCTTCTATTTAGGCACTCTCATTTTAATTGACGTAAAATGATTAGTTGAGACTCATGTGACTATTTTAATTGACTATTTTATCATTATTATTATAAAACCTTGATTGTGCCTAAAAATAGTCAATACAAAAAATTTCTTATCTTTATTTTGATTATTATGGTAAAAATAATACATAAAGATTGTTATGTGAGTCATAGGTGGAAAATTTTCGTCAATTCAAATAGCAATGCCAAATACAAAGGGTGCAATTTAAGAAAATGTTATAATTGAGGGGGACACATTGTTTTAATTGATAATTGAGGGAAGAAATCCAAACTTGACCCATAGTTGAGTGGGGTTACATGCAATTTACTCATTATTTAAGATAAAAAACTTCTAATATTATTACTAAATGATGAGATGTATTCCACATTGGTTAGAGAGTGATATATGTACTTAAAAGTCTTTTTATAAAAGACTTATTACCAATAGAAAAGATATATTTCACATTGGTTAGAAAAGTGATATTGGTTAAAAATATTTATAGATAATGTATCTTACATTGGTTACAAAGAGATGTATCCCACATTATTTAGAAATATATGCTTATTATAAAAGTTTTTAGTTAATTTTTTTTTTATGTTATTATCAATAGAAGAGATGTATCATATTACCCAACTTTTGATATTGTTAAATCATCAAGCCTCCACGTCACTTGACTTGAGACTTTTTATTTTCTAGTCATTAGCTAAAAATAATAGTTAATATGATATTGTGATATTAATCATTTACTATTAATCTCTTATATTGTTAATAGTAGTGTAAATTTTATACAAAAAGACTTTTACTACGAACATCATTTCTTAACCAATATGAGATAATATTATTATATTGGTATTGGGTGAGTACTTTACTCTAATGACCCACTTCTAACACCATACTTTAAGCTTTGATATTTTATTCATCCAAAACTTGATTTGTACAAATAAATATATCATTTTGATACTCTCACCGAGTATAACACATTTACATAATTATCTTTACCAACAAACAAATGACACTTAAGAAAATTTGTGCCTCAAGTTGCACAATTTCTTTCACTAAAAACACTAATTTTTCAACAAGTATTTGATGAATATTTTAATGATTTCTAAAATCAACATTAATTTATAACCAGTGTAAGATGGATCTCTACTATAATTACCGATAAAAGTGATGTAACAAACATTGGTTAAAAATTGAGGTTGGTTTAAAAAGTATTTAGATAAATGACTTTTACTAAACTAACAAAAGAATATATATATTCACATTTATTAGAAGTTGATGTTGGCTTTAAAAGTCCTTAAGTAAAATCTTACCAATAAAAATGATTTATTCCTCATTGGTTACAAAGAATTATTTTAGTTTAAATATTGGTAGATAAAATTATTTTACTAACAATAGAAGGGATGTATCTCATATTATATAGAAAATAATGTTGGTTTCAAAAGTTTTAATATAAAAGACTTCTACTATTATTATTAATAGAAAAGATGTATCACACATTCGTTAGAAAATGATGTTTGTTTCAAAAGTTTTAAAATAAAAGACTTGTACTATTATTATTAATACAATAGATGTATCATTCAAAAGTATTAAAATAAAAGACTTACTATTATTATTATGTATATCATGTTGGTTAGAAGAATTCCACTATTATTACCAATAGAATATATGTATCTCACAATTGTTAGAAAATGATGTTGGTTTTATATATCAATATTTAAATCATAATGCCTAAAAGTTTAAAAATTATACTACTACTATTACCAAAAGAAGGAATGTATGTAATATTTAAAAATTATAGTAGTATTATTACCAAAAGAACCCGTGCGGAGCACGAGCTCTATAACTAGTATGAAAATATAACAAACTGTTACAAGTCAGAATTTTGAGTCAACTTTGATGGACAACCCAGGACGCTCTAGAGGTTGGATTTTGGTGTTTAAGATAGGGTGATAACCGGACTGGTACTTTTGAAATATTATAACATCTCCAGTTCACTTTCTTTTTATTCAACCGATAAAGTACACTTTTTGGGGTAAAATGTCGAAGACACCCTTAATGAATAAAAAATATGCACACAAAGCCCCTGCCCAAAATTGGGCATCGCAATGCCAAAGCTCATCCAAAACATATAACTCATCCAACGCCCCGCATCCAAAATATCTGATGCACACATCGAAACATCTGTAACACCCCGACTATTTGGTTTGTTTTTATGTGCATTAATTAATTATAATATGTGTGCATCATTTTTTTTAAATACTAAGTTTAAATGTGATTTTCGGGTTGATTAAGTTAGTGTGGTATTTTGCTAAAATTATTAATGAGTTATAGAAAATTATCTGATTTGCGATAATTGTGAATAATTTCGACCCCGGTTGATAATGGTGTTAGTTTGTATTACATAATATTTATGGTTATAAATTGAATAATTATTGACCAAGTTATATTGAGTTATGATGGGTATTTTGTTTAATTACTTATGGGTATTTTGGGCAAAGAATGTTGCCACTAATTAATCGGGTAAGAAGCCCCGTGGCAGTAGGAGATTTTTCTCTATTTTCTTCTCAGTTCGGCTAGTAGAGAGAGAAAGAGAGGGCAACCAATAGTTGTAAGAGAAAGGAAAGAAAAGAGAGAGCTGGGAGCAGGGGAAGGAACAATGGTAGAGGAAGGGAAATCAAATCAAAAGCTGGTAAGTCTCCTAGCAATTCTCAGCATCAAAATTGTTTAAGGGAAAGAGTTGTTGATATATATATAGATATATGTGCGTGTGTGTGTGCTGGTGTGTGTGTTCTGTGCGTGTGTTAGTTTAGGTGGGAGTGTTGATGGGTTTTGATATATATATATATGGGTATACATATGTGTGAAAGAATATTGGTGCTGTTCAGTTGCCGTGAGAGGGAATTACTGAATTTTGAAGGGGCTGTAACTTGTAGCTGGGTTTGTATTTGGGTTTGAGGTTGAAGGTGATCAATTCCGAAAATTTCAATTTAGTCCCTGTAGTTTTGCTGTTTACAGAAAGTCTGATCCTAGTAATTTGTGAATTCTCGGTTTGGTCCTGTTGGATTTTAAGAAAAGTTGTTTACTTTTAAAATCCATAACTTAATCATTTTAAATCAGAATTGAGTGATTCAAAAGCCTAAATTGATTATTTTTCAGAGTACTTCCTAATGGGAACAGTTTCAGCATTAAACTATGCACCAATTTTGGATAATTATTGATTATTGCAGATTGTGGTTATAGTGATTGTGTTTAATATTCATTGTTGGAAGCATGTTAATTAAGGTAGGTTTTTAAATCGCTTCATTGTGTTTTTATGCTTAGATTAAAGGGTGTTAGCTGGTGGAATACTTGGAGTGTTTTGTGATTAAGGTAAGGGCTCTTGTCGACCTAGTTACCATTCAATTCTTGTTATTCGAAACCTTTGAAAGATATTGTTCTTACCAAGTTTGGATTTGAGCTTGTTATCGTTTATTCGTTGATCATTTCATTCGGAATCAATTATTCATATTTTTTTTTGATACTCCGCCATAGACACTTTGAGTTGTTACTACGTTACGATTTGATAGCGTCACAAGTTGACTGCTCCATCACCGGTTGTTGGTATTTGTTATTGTGGCTCTTGGTCAAAGTGGCATCTGCAGTGGCACTTTGATGTTTGAGTCAATTGTCTTGCAGGTTTTGGCTTTTGGCCGGCTCAAGTTATAGGTTCTGCTTCGAAATCATTGTTATCGTTATTGTTCCTCACTCCGTTCATAGGAAAAATATGGTTGTTAGTTTTGTTTCAAAATTTTGTGATCAGATCGGTATATCTATTTTTGTTGTAAATGTCGATACACCTTATATACAATGTCACCTCCTTAATTGTTGGCAGGTTCCTTACTGGGCAATTTGTGCTCACCCTTTTCTTTTTTTTCCCTTCCAGGTGGTAGTTAGAGGGAGGCTTGAAGAGTGACTCAAGGTTTCAGCTAGGTGTTGTTAAGTTGATCCATGAATCAGCTTTCTTTGGAACCTGGTAGAGTTTTTGCCTATTATGTAATAAAGTGTGTAAGCTTTTGGTAGTTTGTATATATTGGGCTTATTAGGCTTGGTTTGAATATACTAAGAGGATAGTTGTTCGGGTATCCACGTACCCAGTTGTGTTATGTATAGTATTTTGGTACTTTTTCTTACTTGGAAAAAAAAACCTGTCTTGGTTGGCTTTATTTTGGATTTGGTTTAGATTTTGTTCTTCATTCCTCATGGGACGTGTAATCACGTACTTGGGGTGTGACAGAGTGGTATCAGAGCCTAGGCATATGATCCTTTGGTCGTCTAGAGCCATAGGGTTGATTTAGGAATAAGTGGGTTAGGTTTGGCATGGTTATACAAATTGATTTTACAGATATATCATGGTTATATTAATATCATGCATTATATTTGATTCCTGTTGCAGCAAACATGCCACCTCGTAGAGCTAACGAGGATGTTCTGGATTTTCTTAAACTGAAACCAAAGGAATTCTCGGGGTCAACAAATCCTAGCGAGGTTGAACATTGGTTGGATGGAATGGAGAAACTCTTTGATCTCATGAACTGTACTGAGGCACAAAAGGTTCAGTTTGCTGCTCACATGCTTGTTGGTGAAGCTGGTCAATGGTGGAAATTAGCCAAACGAGTTACACCCACATTGGATGGACCAGATAAAACTTGGGAGATTTTCTTGGAAGTATTTAGGAACAAGTATTTTCCAGCTTGTGTTCGAGCACAGAAACAGAAAGAGTTTCTTGAACTTGTACAGGGAGACATGACAGTTTCAAAGTATGAAGCAAAATTTACTGAATTGTCACGTTACTATCCTAGCTTGGTGGAAGATGAATTTCAAAGGGCTAAGAAGTTTGAAAGGGGATTGAAGCCATCCATCAGAACTCGACTGACAGCTCATATGTTGGCGACTTACTTTGCAGTTGTTGACCGAGCCATGTTAGTAGAACAAGATGTGGATGATTATCAAAAGGTTAAGGATGAGCAAAGAAGGGCAAGGGCCACCCGTGATGCAAAAGGCAAAGGTGGGGTAAACGATAATCGGAAAAGGGTAGCTGTAACCTCTCCGATCAGGCCGACTCCATCACCATCCCAGTCAAGTGTTAATACTTGTAATTACTGTGGGAAAAAGCACGGTAATGCACCATGTTATAAACAACAGGGAGCATGTTTTAATTGTGGAAAGGTGGGGCATCATGTTAAAGACTGTCCGGAACCAAACAAGCGAGCAATGGGACAAACTAGTTCTACTGGAAGTACTGCTCAAGGTTCTGCAACTCGAGGCAGGGTATTTTCTATGACTGCAAGTGAGGCCAGAGGCTCCAATAATGTTGTGTCAGGTACACTTCCTGTATGTCTTAGAGATACATCTGTGCTTATTGATTCTGGAGCTACGCATTCATTCGTATCATATGCTATGATTCCTCACTTGAATGTTGAGCCTGAACGTTTGAGTGTAGATTTATCTTTTGACACACCTTGCGGAGATGTTTTATTTGCAACGATGATTTATAAATCTTGCCCTGTTCATGTGTGGTAGAGAATTACTTGCAGACTTAATTCCATTGAACCTCCATAATTTTGATGTGATCCTTGGGATGGATTGGCTCACAAGACATCATGCTACCATTGATTGTTATTCAAAAATCGTAACTTTTGATCTCTTAGGACAACCTGATCAGTTCCATTTTCAAGGCAGTAAATTACAGAAGGTTAATAATATAATCTCAGCTTTGGGGCTAGGCGGTTACTTAGAAAAGGATGTCGGGGATATTTAGCACATGTTGTGGATACACGGAGTGAAGGGTCGAATCTGAGTGAAATATCAATTGTGAGGGAGTATGCTGATGTCTTTGTTGAGGATTTTCCTGGGCCTCCGCCTGATAGAGAAGTTGAGTTTTCAATAGAACTTGTTCCAGGGGCTGCACCAGTATCTAAAACTCCATACAGGATGGCACCAAGTGAATTGAAGGAACTCAAGGAGCAGTTACAGGGGCTTTTGGATAAGGGTTTCATTCAACCAAGTGTTTCACCATGGGGTGCTCCAGTATTATTTGTAAAGAAGAAAGATGGATCTTTGAGATTGTGTATCGATTATCGTGAGCTCAACAAGATTACAATCAAAAACAGGTATCCATTACCTCGGATTGATGACTTATTTGATCAGTTACAAGGGGCAAAACATTTCTCCAAAATTGATTTGCGATCTGGATATCATCAGTTGAAGGTAAAGAAGGAGGATGTACCGAAGACTGCCTTCAGAACGAGGTATGGGCATTACGAGTTCCTAGTGATGCCATTTGGAGTTACAAATGCACCTTCAGTGTTTATGGATCTCATGAATCGTGTTTTCAAGCCATACCTCGATCAATTTGTTATAGTCTTTATTGATGATATTCTGATATATTCAAAGAATCAGGAGGAACATGGGCAACATTTGAGGTTGGTATTGCAGATGCTGAGGGAAAAGAAGCTGTTTGCTAACTTGAAGAAATGTGAATTTTGGTTGACAAAGGTGGCTTTCCTTGGGCACGTAATTACTGAAGATGGAATCTTTGTGGATCCAAGTAAGATTGAAGCAATAGTAAACTGGGAGAGGCCTACTTCAGTCACAGATATTAGAAGCTTTCTGGGATTGGCAGGGTACTATCGTAAATTTGTTAAAGGATTTTCCCGTATCGCTGCTCCACTATCACGTTTGACTCAGAAAAATGTGGCCTTTGAATGGTCAGTTGAATGTGAGAATAGTTTCCAGGAATTAAAGGAAAGGTTAGTGTCTGCACCTATTCTAGCTCTACCTTCCGGTACCGATGGATTTGCAATATTCAGCGATGCCTCTTATAAAGGTTTAGGTTGTGTTCTTATGCAACATGGTAAAGTCATTGCTTATGCTTCTCGACAACTTAAAAATCACGAGAGGAATTACCCTACCCATGATCTGGAACTTGCAGCGGTCATCTTTGCTTTGAAATTATGGAGACATTACTTGTATGGCGAGCCTTGTGAAATATATACAGATCATAAAAGTTTGAAATACCTGTTCACACAAAAGGAATTAAATATGAGGCAAAGGAGATGGCTAGAGCTACTAAAGGATTTTGATTGCACTATTTTATATCATCCTGGGAAGGCTAACGTTGTAGCTGATGCATTGAGTAGGAAAAATACTGGGAATTTGGCATCCTTGATCACGAGACAGGGACCTTTGCTGGAAGATATACAGAAATTGGGGTTAGTAATCAGATTTCCTATTGTAACTGGTGTACTAGCACATGTGGAAGCGCGACCTTCATTGTTGGACAGAATTAAAGCGGCACAAATGGTTGACCCAGATTTGGTGACTCTTAGAAGGAAAATTGAACTTGGTGACAGGAGTGATTTTATTCTTGATGGCAGCGAAACAATCAGGATTGGCAATCGTTGCTGTGTTCCAGCAGATTCTGTTTTGAGACAGGAAGTAATGAATGACGCTCATCAGTCCAACTTAACGGTTCATCCTGGAAGTACCAAAATGTACCAAGACCTGCGCAATCACTATTGGTGGCCAAATATGAAGAAGGAGATTGCTGAATATGTATCCAAATGTTTAATATGTCAACAAGTTAAGGTCGAACATCAGAAACCTGCGGGTATGTTGCAGCCGTTACCTGTTCCTGAATGGAAATGGGATCACATAACTATGGATTTTGTATCAGGGTTACCTAGAACTTTTGGTGGCCATGACTCTATTTGGGTTATTGTAGATCGTTTGACAAAATCTGCTCATTTTCTAGCGGTGCGTACTAACTATACCTTGAACAAATATGCAAAGCTTTATATCGACGAGATAGTCAGATTGCACGGGGTTCCTGTGTCAATTGTATCAGACAGAGATTCTCGATTTACATCCAGATTTTGGGTTGCTTTACAGGAAGCTATGGGTACTAAGCTTCAATTCAGCACAACTTTTCACCCCCAGTCAGATGGTCAATCTGAAAGGACGATACAGACCCTTGAGGACATGCTCCGGGCTTGTGTACTTGATTTCAAAGGCAGTTGGGATGAACACTTACCATTGATCGAGTTTGCTTATAATAACAGTTATCAAGCAAGTATTAAGATGGCACCATATGAAGCATTGTACGGAAGAAAATGTAGGTCTCCATTGTATTGAGATGAGGTTGGGGAAAGAAGATTGTTAGGTCCTGAATTAGTACAGATCACATCAGAGAAAGTTAAACTGATCCGGGACAGAATGGTCACATCACAAAGTCGGCAAAAGAGTTATGCAGATAATCGTCGTCGGGACTTAGAATTTAATGTGGGGGATCATGTGTTTCTAAAAGTGTCACCGTGGAAAGGAATAATGAGATTTGGTAAGAAAGGAAAACTCAGTCCACGGTATATTGGTCCATTCGAGATCTTGGAACGGGTGGGGGCAGTCGCTTACCGATTGGCATTACCTCCAGATCTATCACATGTGCACGATGTCTTTCACGTGTCACTCTTGAGGAAATACATGGTGGATCCGTCCCATGTTATCCAATATAAACCGATTCAAGTTAGTTCGAACTTGTCATATGAAGAACAACCTATCCAAATCCTTGACCGGAAGGAACAGATTTTGAGAACTAAGGTTATTCCATTGGTCAAAGTATTATGGAGAAATCATCTGGTAGAAGAAGCTACTTGGGAATCGGAGGAAACCATGAAGAAGAATTATCCACATTTGTTTGGTTGATCAGGTATGTGAATTCAGGGACTGAATTCTAATTAGGTGGGGAGGATGTAACACCTCGACTATTTGGTTTGTTTTTATGTGCATTAATTAATTATAATATGTGTGCATCATTTTTTTTTAAATACTAAGTTTAAATGTGATTTTCGGGTTGATTAAGTTAGTGTGGTATTTTGCTAAAATTATTAATGAGTTATAGAAAATTATCTGATTTGCGATAATTGTGAATAATTTTGACCCCGATTGATAATGGTGTTAGTTTGTATTACATAATATTTATGGTTATAAATTGAATAATTATTGACCAAGTTATATTGAGTTATGATGGGTATTTTGTTTAATTACTTATGGGTATTTTGGGCAAAGAATGTTGCCACTAATTAATCGGGTAAGAAGCCCCGTGGCAGTAGGAGATTTTTCTCTATTTTCTTCTCAGTTCGGCTAGTAGAGAGAGAAAGAGAGGGCAACCAATAGTTGTAAGAGAAAGGAAAGAAAAGAGAGAGCTGGGAACAGGGGAAGTTATATTGAGTTCTGCTTCGAAATCATTGTTATCGTTATTGTTCCTCACTCCGTTCATAGGGAAAATATGGTTGTTAGTTTTGTTTCAAAATTTTGTGATCAGATCGGTATATCTATTTTTGTTGTAAATGTCGATACACCTTATATACAGTGTCACCTCCTTAATTGTTGGCGGTTCCTTCTCGGGCAATTTGTGCTCACCCTTTTCTTTTTTTCTCCCTTCCAGGTGGTAGTTAGAGGGAGGCTTGAAGAGTGACTCAAGGTTTCAGCTAGGTGTTGTTAAGTTGATCCATGAATCAGCTTTCTTTGGAACCTGGTAGAGTTTTTGCCTATTATGTAATAAAGTGTGTAAGCTTTTGGTAGTTTGTATATATTGGGCTTATTAGGCTTGGTTTGAATATACTAAAAGGATAGTTGTTCGGGTATCCACGTACCCAGTTGTGTTATGTATAGTATTTTGGTACTTTTTCTTACTTGGAAAAAAAAAAAACCCTGTCTTGGTTGGCTTTATTCTGGATTTGGTTTAGATTTTGTTCTTCATTCCTCATGGGACGTGTAATCACGTACTTGGGGTGTGACAACATCCGACGCCCAGATTGGGCATCGGAGCCTACGATGCAGAAAATACGGGCATCACAAAGCGTCGATCTTTGTTGTGCAGCCTGGGACTTTAATACGGGCATCGGAGTCGAAGTTTCAATAACTTTTTTATTCGTATCATCACCGACGACGCTGCCTGCTCCAAAGTCTAGAAAGAGGGATAAAACTGAACTATTTTTGTAAATGCATGCCGCCACTACTCATGTAGTTTCAATAGCAAGCACAGAGCCATAACAAAGCTATTAAAATATTTTTCAATAACAAAGCTATTGAACTGAACTACTTTGACGCTATGTAGACACTCAAATTTCGTACCCCTATTTGAAACATTTTCTAAATTGTTAGTTAAAATAATAAAAAAAGACTAACGAACGTTATGCTTCATGGGGTCAAAGCATCAAGGAAATTTGAAAACGCTTAAAGGGATAAACAATGAGAAAAAGGGGTAAAAGTTAAACATTTTTTGTGCATAACACAAATCGGGACGCGTCACAAGCAATTTTGGGCGCTGCGCCCAAACTTGCAAGGGCAACGCCCCGACTTGCTTTATTGCCCTGTGCAAATATCTTAGACTTCTCTTCCTTCGTGCGTAAGTCTTCACCTCTCTGCCTATAAATAGAGGCCTCCCCTCAGTGTTCAGAACACATAAAATTTTATGTAGAAACTCTCTCTTGCTGAAGCTCTGTTAGGCTGTAGAAATTCTTCTCCCCGTTAGGCTGAAGAAATCTTACCTAAACCCAACCCAAACCTATGCTCAAATAAAAACCTAGTCAACCTAGTTAGGTTCTCTCCCTAAAACCGGTCATAAAAAGCCACAAATACAACAGTTACGCCGTCGAAATTCTGACACAACATACAACATTTTCAGCAAAAACAGGCAGTTACACCGCCCAAATCCAGAGGTGGAAGGCAACAAATACAGCAGTAACGCCACCCAAATTTCCACAAACAATAAACAACAAACAAGAAACGAAAATACTTTCTCTCCCGAAGAGGACAGAGCGAGCACACTCGAAAGCCTGCCTACGACTAGTTGTCTCGGAAATCAACCCTCACGCTTCAAGAGGTAGGTAGCAAAGTTACTTTTTTATTCATATATATATATATATATATATATATATATATATATATATATATATATATATATATATATACATATAATAAGTCATTAGACTGATATTATTTTTCTATGTTAATTATAAAAATGCACTGTACTTAACCAACTCCCGGAACCATGCCTTCTTATACCTTCGACCCTGTTTCTCAAAAACCTGGCTCAAGTATGGATATGAAGAGATAACATTGGTCGGTTGATAAGGAATACAAGTACAGAGATCAAGTCAGAGAGTATAAAGATCAGTTCAGAGAATTCAAATTTGGGTAGAATGGCTGCCGAAGATGAACAAACGTCTATGTGAATAGAGACAGGGGATCCAGGATATGCTCCTACTCTGGCTATGCAACAATGGTTAGATCGAAATATGGGTGAACAAACCGACTGTCTAATGGTCCAGATAAAAAATCTCATGCAAAGCTTGAGACCCAATGCTGAAAACACTGTCCCCCTACAGCACCTCATGAAGCGTCAACCTTAAATGCTCCCCCAAACACCAACCCTCAGGTCCAAAATACCAATCCTCCACCAAACACTAGCGTCCCAATCGCCAACCCTCTACCTCAATCATCCTTCCCAAATACTACTACCAAAACCCCAACCCATTTTTTTGAAATCAGGGTTACCCTTTCCCAAACAACTGGTATTCCTTAAAATTCGGGCAATCTTACATTTTCCACCTCTAACCCACTCCAGAACAGCCCACATTCGGACCTTAGAAGTTATGTCTAACAGGGACCAGTGACAATCTATCTCCAGTTTAATGATTTTGGTCGTCAGGTAGAAGCTGCAATTATTGTACCTCACCAAAATGCTTACCAAGTACCTCAGCCGGTTTCAGGAATAAACCCAGCTTCAGTTAATCCCTCGAATACATACAGTGCATCTACGGTCCCACCCCTTTCAAAGATGGAAACAAATGTTGAGAACCTCAAATAATTAATGTTCAAAGTCATAAACAAAGGGGAATTATCTACATGGTCGTTAACACTACAACCCTCAGCTATGTTGCCACTAAAATTCAAAATGTCCGACATAGAGAAATATGACGGGACTGGTTGTCCTATCTCCCACTTATAGTCTTATTCCACTACAATGCAACCAAGATGAGGTAGTTTCGAGGCCATGGCTTCTAATTTCTATCTAACTTTAGTAGGAGCAGCGAAACAATTGTTAATGTTAGCAGATAGTAGTACTATAGGTACTTGGGATTAGATTGCTGAGGAATTCCAAAAGAGGTACAAATATAATAGTAGCTCTGAGAACAAAAGAGAACTTGAACCATGCACTCAATGGGAAAAGGAAACCTGTGTAGACTTCGCAGCCAGGTGGAAGAAGAAAATTGCCCAGACACTGGACAGACCCAACCCGACTGAATCAGCTAGAATGTTCATAAAAAATCTCCAACTAATCTACTTGTAACACATGAGGTATCTGCCTTATGGAAACTTCAACGCCATAGTGGAGGTGGGTATTCACATTGACAAAGACATACACACTGGGAATTTAAAGGTCGATATGCCTTCGAGTTTATTCCGTTATTCCAAAGGAAAAACACCATCATCAAGAGCAGCAGTTAACGTTGTTGGAAACATTCCAACAACAATGTCACCAGTCAAATTTTCTAGCCAAACCTATGGTAATGTACCATGGTCCTATGAAGTAGACATATCCATTAATACAGTTGGTGGAAACAATGGTGCGAACAAGAACTTCAGAGGCACATACAGAGGGAACAACATACACTATGACGAGCTGCAGGTTCCCATGTCCCTAATATTGCAAGGTTTAATGGCACAAGGGGTCCTGAAGCCGATAGAAAACTACAAACCTCCAAACCATCTACCTAAATAACTCCTAGTTTTGTGAATACCATCTCTACAATGGTCATCTTACTGAAAAATGTTACATGCTCAAGAATGTCATCCAAGATCTTATCGATGATAAAGTCATCGAGAAACCACACACCTGACCAAATGTGGTAAATAACACATTGCCTCAAATGAACATGATTAAAGCTGATGAACAAAGTTATGTACTCACCTAATTTAAAAGAAATAGGAAGCCTTTACCTTACATCGTTGTTCCTCTCCCTCTAAAGAAAATATAGCTTTTTTTTTTTTTTTTTTTTTAATAGAAGCGGGCGGCTGGGATATTTATTAAAATAAGAAAAAAGTACAAACTTGAGGGGGACAACCAGCCTTACCCGATATAGGGGGGACAAAGGAGCCTGACCTCGAACGGGAGATACGATGGATAATATCAAAAAATAAAACAAAACAAAACAACTATCTAACCCGACTACGAAAACTATAAAAGCCATACTTGTCCAACTGCATAAGATGCTTAGCCTCTTTTGATAAGGAGGAGAAGGTGACAAAATCCCTATCGCTCTGAAAAATATGCGCCTCATCGGCAAGGCGATCGACAACTTCGATTACGTTCTCTATAAACATGTACCGATTAAAATCGCAATAAGTCTCTTGCAAGCCCGAAGATCATAGGTATGCTGCCAAGGAGCATAAGATTGTGAGATAAAAACCAAGCGCAACCAAGGAATCGACTCACAGTCACAGAGAGAGACCCAAATTATTGCAGAGCTTCAGTCCATCCAACAAAGCTCGAATTTCAGCTTTAGTATTCGTGCCATGATTATAATAATTAGAAAAAGCGCCAACAAAAACGCCATTGGAATCTCTAATGATCCCTCCACCAGTACAGATACCATGCTTGGATGATCCATCCGTGTTTAATTTAAAAACTCCCGGATCTGGGGGATACCATCTTAGCCAAAGACCCCTAGGAACCACCACCTTTTTGATAGGAAGACTCAGCCGAAGCATAAGCAAATTGCCAAGGGAGCCACTGCCCAATTTAGGAGTATACATGAATAACATATCATCAATATCTCTTAAAATGGCCAAACGAATTTTATCAGCATGCATGGGAATGCCATCAAAAACTGCGGCACACCTGGCTTTCCAAATTTCCCAACAATAGAAAACAAAAAGACCCAAGCGAACCGCTCCCAATTGCCGACGAAGAGAACCCCGAACCCAACATTTGAACAACTGATGAATAGATGTAACATGACCATGTGAACCAATAAGACAGCTAAAATGAGCCCAAATAGTCCTGGCAGTCTCGGAAAAAATGAACAAATGGGGGACAGTTTCCAGATCATGGTTGTCGAGGCAGCAGTGACATTTGGAGGCTAAGAGAATGTGACGGGATTGCATATTTACATCAACAGGTAAACCATTATGAAACAACTTCCAAATGAAACAACTAACCTTCAAAGGAATCCAAGGCTGCCACACCTTCGAGGCCCAATCAATAACCGGATGATGAAGTCTAAATTTCTCCCAAAAGGCTGCTGATTGGAAATCTCCTGAAGCTGTAAGATCAGAACAAGACGATCCGGGATACTAGAATCACATGTCACACGCTGAATATAGTCCATATAAGAAGGCTCAATCAAGTCCCGAAACTCCTCCAAATTATCGAGAGCTTGACGAACTGAGAGGTTTCGATCCACAGGCAAAGGCCCCTCTAGACGGTGACCACACCAATTATCATTCCAAAAAGATATGTCGCCTTTACCAACGACCCATCGGCTACACTGTTGTACACGCCAGACTTGATTCAAAATGGATGCCCAAGGAGCAGAAACTACACGATTACAGCCCTGCACACCACCGTACCTACCCAAACAGAATTTAGCCCAAAGGCTTTTGCCATTGATTGCGCTCCAAGCAAGTTTTGCATGTGAGGCTTCAAGAGATTGAGCAAGAGGCCGAATCCCAAGCCGCCTTCCGACGGGGCCGACAAGCTTTATTCCAAGAAACCCATTGAGTTCGATGCTCCCCATTAGCACTCCATAAGAAGGCAGCCATCATCCGTTCAATGCGCGACAAAAGCAGGACTTGGGGGAAGCGGCCATCGCAAAGACTGGGATACTACATAGAACCGATTTAATCAGAGTGAGTTTAGCGCCAAATGAAAGCAAACGAGCCTTCCATCCAGTGATACGATGAGAAATCCGAGACTCAAGATCCTCAAAGTATAAACGCTTCATCCTTCCCTTGAACAGCGGGAGTCCCAAGTATTTCATAGGCCAAAAACGTTGCGGAAATCCCAAACACTGAGAGATTAAATTTGCTTTCCTAACTGAACATTTACGAGAAATATAAAAACCACTTTTAGAATTGTTAATCAATTGCCCCGAACTCCTTTCATACGTGTTAAGAACATGACGCAGGCCCTTAATTGAACTCTTGCTAGCATTACGGAAGATGAGCATATCATCGCATACAACGATGAGAAATTTGCAAACCGAAGCGCCATGATCATAGTTCATGATGGACCCATTCCCAATTGCCTTGTTGATATTAAAAGAAAGCACTTCTGCGCTAATATAAAAGAGTAACGGAGATAGGGGATCTCCTGTCGAACCCCGAGATGATTTGAAGAAGCCAAAAGAGTCCCCATTAACACGTAGAGAATACCAGATGTTACCGATTAGAAGCGTGACTAGATGCCGAACCTCCTCATTGAAACCATGAGCAGCTAGAGCACGTTGTAAAAAGTTCCACTCCAACCTATCATATGCCTTGGACATGTCTATCTTAACAACCATATTACCCCCTCGCACCTTTTATCAATCCTTTGTACAAGTTCATGGGCCAACGAATACTTTCTGAATGTTTCGACCTTGGACGAAACCGGATTGTTCTTGCGATATTAAGGAGGGAAGAAGAGATGAGAGCCGAGTCGCCAAAATTCTGGACATGATTTTGCAAACAAAATTGCATAGGCTAATGGGACGTAAATCTTCAAAACCCGAGAGGATTGTCTATTTTTGGAATAAGAATCGGTGTGGTGGCGGTCATCAGCGGTGCAATGGCACGCCACTAAAAAATCCCGAATCGGCGCAATCACATCACCCTTAATGATGTCCCAACAACCTTGGTAGAACCGGCAGTAAAGCCATCAGATCCGGGAGCACTGTTCGGGTTCATAGCCTTAATAGCATCCCACACTTCAATCTCCGAGGGCGGAGAGAGAAGCAAGCTATTATCTGTGTCTTTAACCAAGCTAGGGAAACCCATAAATAAGTCTTCATCCATGCGGTCTTATACGAAGTAAAAAGCTTGGAAAAATAATCCACGCATGTAAGCCAACTTGAGCCGTATCATCACTATTCGATCCATCTGCCGATTCGATTACGATGAGCCCTATCCTTATATTGGCTTGGAAATAGGCGGTGTTCTGTCGGCATCTCGTAGCCAATGTTGTCTTGATTTCACGGCAGCCATCTCCTCATTCCAATTTAGAAGTTGCACCAAATATGCCTTAGCATCACGAAGTTGCTGCTCAATCAACGCAGTCCCTTGTTGCTGGGAATCAACCTCCAACCGAATAATTTCATCCTGAGTTGCATTGATATTCCTTTGAACATTCCCGAAAACATTCCAATTCCAACCTTTCAATGCTACCCGAAGCCTTTGTAGCTTCCTGAAAAGAGTATCCATGGCCGAACCAAAAAGTGGGATATTCCATTGGGTCTCAACAAAGGGAAGAAAATCTGCATGATCTAACCACATTCTCTGGAAATGAAAGGTACCCTTTGCTTTAACATCACATGCTCTCTTGGAACACAATTTTAGGCAGTGGTCAAACTTCGCACCAAGACCCAAGAGAAAAGTAGCATCGAGAAGACCAACTAGTTCGGCGGGGATGTCAACCACCTTACCAGATCAATCGTGCCTACCAACCAAACCAAGAAAATGGTGACCACTCTGGGAAAGACAAATAGGATGATACTGGGGCTAGAAGTATGAAAGATACCCTGCTAGCTCAAATGAAGAACACTAAAGCAAACATATCCATCTGGGCTTGTTATGCGCTTCTAAAAACCATCGTGACACACTTGCCAAATCTTTAAGCCAGACGGTCATCCCTATCAAAACATCTCCCAGCGAGCTGACCCAAATGATAGAAAATATGCATTTTGGGAATGTAATCATGTTCACTGACCTTGACCTGCCAAAGGAAAGAATTAACCATATAGACGCTTTACATATCACTGTGGGAATCAAGGAAAAAAGGGTGCCTCGAGTCCGGATAGACAACAACTCATCTCTAAATGTTTTCCCTACAATCACGTTAGCCAAGCTGGGATCAAAGATCTCAGAATTAACCTCATCATTACAAACACTAAGGGCTTACAACAACACAAGTCGGTGTGTCCTGGGAGTGGTAACTCTAGTGATGACAATTGGCCCACTCACCATGCCAGTTGAATTCCAGGTCTTGGATATCCCTTCCACTTTCAGTTTATTATTGGGAAGTCCATGGATCCATGATGTAAAGGGAGTAGCTTCTTCGATGCATCAACGCGTCAAGTTCGTCCACGCTAATGTCATAGTGATCATACTTGTTGATAAAGTTATTGAGAACAAAGAAAGGGGACATATCCCGATCCTCAAGATAGAGCACGATGACACTAGTATCTTCCTAAGTGGCTTTGAAGTATACACGCATTTGAACTTTCCAACTCGAATAGTTGGTACCATCAAGAATGATAATCTTGTGATAGCCATTATTCTGTATGTTCATCATAGCTAAAATTAGAAAGGACCTTCTCTTTGTACGTCAAGATTTGGCTCTGATACCATTTGAAAGAATGATTAAAGCAAGGATAAAAACAGAATAATAAATAAAATGAAAAATAAATTGTTTTGTATATGATCTAGTCAATGAAGCTTACAATGAAGGGTTCACTAAAGACTTCACTAAGATATAAATGTTACGGAATAAAATAAAAACAAAACAGGAAGAATGAAATCTGAACACAAGGGATAACCTTTGATCAATAAGTAAATAAGTTATTAATCGAACCTCATTGCTAAAAATATTCCACTAGTAAAATATATGTTTAAACTTGATACAACTCAAAAGACTAACAAAGTGGAATGTATGAAAAACTCTATATGAAGTAGATATGGCTTTCAATAATACTAACACCTCAGACTCTCTAGACTGATGTATGCTCAAAAGCTTTTGAACAAAACAGTAAGAGGCATAAACTGAAAAACAATGCTGGTGACAAAATGAATGAAGGCTTCAATGTAGCTTCATTCAACGGTGCACTCAGGATTAGAGCCGTTTCAGTTTTTCGATGTCTTTCTCTCTTATGATTCTATGTATAATTTATGCTCAGTAACACCTCTTAGCTTCACAACCTTGTATCATCTTATTTATAATTGCATCATTGACCCAGAAACCTTGTACAATAAGAAAACAATTTACCATAAAAGATTAGTAGGTTAGTGCAATAAATAAAGACTAAATCTTATCAAACATTGACTTACTAAATATGAAGGATTCCTTACCTTATAAAATTAGGCCAGTTGTGTCTCCATTGAGCAAGGCAGATGACACACACTAACATGTGTTACAAGAACACATAATCCTACTAGATTAATAATTCATATAAACCCTAAAAACTAATTAAAGCATAATCTCCAAAATAACCTTTCTATAAAAGGTATAACAATAATAATTAATCAAAGTAACTACCAAGAAAGGAAAAAAATAATTAATTAAAATAAACACTTAGAAAACACAATAACTCAATTAATTAAATATCCAACAATCTCCCTTTTTACCTTTCTGGAAAAAGCAGCCAAAACAAAATAATAATCAATTTAAAACAAGTAAATAACTTCCCCTAAATTAGACAATCTAATTAAGGTTTAGAATACGCCATAAACGGGTGATGAAGACGAGTAACACTAGGACAAGGATTACCAATAGGAACATGATCAACTCCCCCAGAATCAACACTCTGAGATATGTTGAGCATACCCAATTATGAGCAGCTTCAACCATATCAACAACATCTTCAGCAACATCATGGTTGTCATCTTCATCATCATTTGAATCATCAACTTTGGCTCTTCCCTTGATCTTGAAATAATTAAGACACTCACTCCCACAAGGTGCTCCTCCTAAATTACTAGGCAGCAACACATCATCTCCCTTTTGGTTTTGCCAGAAAGTAGCAACTCATTGTAGATCTCACGCGTCTTGTGAAGGAAACGAAGATACTCAATGACAGAATCATATTGATCCAAAACAAGAACAAGTTGCACATCAATATCTGCCAAACGCTCACGAAGGAACAAGGCATTGACACAAAACGGGGTAGGAAAGACACAACCTCTAGTAACATGTTTGAAAAAGAATGAAGTATTGAATGAAGACTTGGATGAAGGTACATCCAGCCTAGAGGGTCCGGAGACATGGACATAACAATATCCATGTTCTTAATAAATGGGAAGAATATGAAATACATGATCATTCTGGGAATAAATCACCGAATGCAAGGGACACGAACAGCCAGACATGGTTGACATGATGAGAGACAAAAACGATATAGGGAGGAAAAATTCGCAAACTCGGAGATAAGAATATAAAAACTAAGGAGAGATAGAATATATGTAGGAGATAAACTGTAATAGGGTTACAAAAGAATCATAAAGCTATAAGGATTTTGAAGCTTAAAGACCTAAGGAATGGGTATAGTTAAATATGTAAAGTAGAAATAAAAACCATTGACGAAATAGACTAAGGATTAACAAATTCTAAAATGTTACAAAAACACCTAGTATACCACACTTCTTATACATGGATAAGTCATGCAAAGATTTATCATAAGTCTTATGTAAATTCTTTAATTCAGCCCATATTCCAGAATATATCAATTATTGAAATTCTAAGAAAAAGAATTTCATACATGAGCAAACACAGATACTTCATCTCAAGAAGCACACATAATTACCAAGAATGCATGTCCTACTGGATGACTAAAAGATATGAAAGTGTATAACCAAAAATATATGAGAGAGAGTGAGAGAACTATTTCACTTCCAATAAATTCATCAATGTCACCTCATTTCATCAAAACATTTTGAACCCTGAAAATCTGTTTCCAAAAAGTCATTATTAAGATATATTATAGATCTCAAAACAAATTAGGATATATCAAGCAGGTAGCTTTCACACTTTGTTTAAAAGTAGCCTAAATTGTTTATTCACATTATCATAATCAATTAGATACTATTGATGATCAAAGACTGATATATATATGTATGTATATATATATATATATATATATATATATATATATATATTATGAAAATTTCTATGAAATTTGAAAGGTAGCTCTTTCCTTTATAGGATATAAACAACACCAACTGAGTTATTAACTTTTTGTAGGAAACATTAAAATCAAGCATAAGCTTTCTCAGAAAAATCAATTCAAGTTTTAGAAAACAAGATTCTTTGTAGGTGAGATTCATAGAAAATATTGAGAAGAACAGTTGTGCAATGCAATACAATTATGCCTAAAAAAATTATAAAAGAAAGAAATAAAAAGTCCTAATAACTATACATTGTATACAAATTTGGTAACGAATGTAACCACATTGACGACTAATATTATAAAATGCAAACACTAAGAGATCTCCATAGGGTGGAGAATCTCTCATAATCTAATGACTTGGTAAAGATATCTGCAAGTTGATTTTCAGTTCTTATGAATTTATACGTATGATATTTTTTTCTAATAGATCTTGAATGAAATGATGTCTAATGTCAATGTGCTTAGTTCGAGAATGTTGAACAAGATTCGTTGATATATCAATTGCACTTTTATTATCACAACATATAAGTAATGAGTCAATATGCAAGCCAAATCTTCAATCATTTGATTCATCCAAAGCAACTGAGTACAACAGCTACCAATTGACACATATTCTGATTCAACAGTAGAAAGGGAAACACAATTTTGTTTCTTACTATACCAAGACACTAAGTTATTTCCAAGGTAAAAACAACCACCAGAGGTACTTTTTCTATCATACACAGCACCAGCCCAATCAAAGTCAGTAAAACCAACTAAATTAGTATTGGTGTCTTTGGAATACCAAATCCCTAATTCTGAAGTTTCTTTGACATATCTACTAATTCTTTTTAAGGCCATAAGGTGAGATTTTTTGGGGTTTGCTTGATATCTAGCACAAACACACATACAATGCATAAGATCTGTGATGAAAGAACCCAAGATCTCCTAGAAAGGTTTTAGGATGAATGACTTCGCGACCCAACGCCTTCGAGATGATGTGAACATTGGAATTGTGAATGGCGTCACAATTGGGATGATTCTCCAATTGATAAGTCGAATTCAATTATAAACAACGAATTCACAATGTTTATAATCCGAGCTTCCAATCCAGGACACTCAAATAAGAACACAATTTTCTATCCAGAAAATCAACTCAATTTTTTATTGATCAAAATTCCACCCTCAACAATGTTTAATAATGCCTTTATATAGGCTTACAAAATAAATTCTAATTCTTGTAGGAAAAGAAAACTAAATAAAAGGAAACTCTTAAACCTAAACTTTAGAAACAAGAAACCTAAATAAAAAAAAAGAAACTAAAACCCTAAAAATACCCAAACAGTAAAACAGTAAAACCAAAAAAAAAAAAACGACAACTTTTCTGCACACCTTGCGGTCGCAAGCCTATGGCCCCTTGCAGCCGCAATCTTCATAGTTTCTCCAATTTTGCTGACTGGTCAAGATCGTATCATACTCCTCCTCTTGAAAAGGATTTGCCCTCAAATCCGCTTTTGGTCGGTCATTAAAGTGTCCTTTGGTCCTGAACCAAACACCTCATGGTCCTGAACACTTAACAAAACTTTTTACCCTTACTCTCAACTAACATCCTTCTTTGGTCTTCATGCACTTGGCTTGGCGTTAGTGGTACGAGTGTGATTGGCTTTTGATTAAACATGAAGGAATATTTGTTGGTGAATCCATCATGCTTCACTTGACGATCATATTGCCATGGCCTTCCAAGTAATAGGTGGCTTGCATTCATAGGAACCACACCACATAAGACTTCGTCCTCGTAGACTCCTATACGAAATGTCACAAGCACTTGTTTCTCCACCTTCACTTCTCCACAATCATTCAACCATTGGAGCTTGTAAGGTTGGGGATGCTTTGATGTTGACAAACTCAACTTTTCCACCATGAGAGTACTAGCGACGTTGGTACAACTTCCTCCATCAATAATCACACTACCAACCTTGTCTTTGATGCGACACCGTGTGTGAAAGAGGTTATCACGTTGATCATATTCTTCCTCCTTAGCTTGCATATTCAGCACACGACGAGAAACCAAAGATTCTAGGTTTATAAAATCCCCTTCGACTTCAATGTCTCCATGTTCATCTTCCTCTTCTTCTACTACCTCATTGCCACGTATCACCATAACTCGTTGATTGGCACACTCGCGCGCAACGTGTCCCCACCCTTTGCACTTGAAACATTGCACTTCCTTAGACTTCAATCTGGGATTTTCAGCTTTCCCTTGGGGCTCTTGTGAAGTCGTAGCTACTTTTGCTTCGGACTCAACCTTGCTTATGATCTTATCTTGTTGTTGCACCTGATTTGAACTACTTTGACGAGTGATACTCCTCCTCTTTTGTTGTTGTTCTATCTTGACTACCATGTGCACCATTTCACCCAAATCCTCATATTGGTGTAAATCAACAATATCCGCAATAGTATGATTCAAACCTGTAAGAAATCTTGTCATTGTTACTTCGACATCTTCACCCAAATTAGCCCTAGCAGTCAACATCTCCATCTCCTTGTGATAGTCTTCAACACTTTTCGATCCCTGTGTCAACTTCTGCAATTATGTAGAACACCCCTATAATAGTGGTTAGGAACAAACCGATGACGCACAAGACGCTTCATTTCTTCCCATGTAGTAACCGCAGGCATCCCAATTCTTCTCCTATCAACAATCATTTGATCCCACTAGATACTAGCATAGTCCACGAACTCGGCGGTAGCTAATTTGACTTTCTGCAATTCAGTGTAGGTATAACAATCAAATACTTTCTCGATTTTTCTTTCCCAATCAAAATACTCATCTGGATCACTTAACCCCTTAAAAACAGGAATATATCTTTAACTTAATTGTTCCCCAATTATTTTCCTCTCTCCTTGGAATCTCTCGCCTTCCTCTACCATGATTTTCTCCCAAACCAAGCTCATTAAATTCTTCATCTAATTGGTTACCTCTTTGAGCTCTACGTTCCCTAGGTTCCTCCCTTCGCCTATCCTCCTCAAGTCTATCAAATCTCTCATCTATTTGAGCAAACTTAACCTTAACATCTTCCATGTGAGCGAGCATCGCCTCAATAAATTGTGTCGGATTAACAAAAGGGACCCCTTTAGCTGGAGTTTCGTCGGTCATGGTGATTGTTGGTTGATTCTCTCCCTTACGTGTATGCACTCAAGATCACAATTTTTTTTTTTTAATAACAAACCCTAGAACAATTAGGATTTCAAAATTGAAAGACAACACGATTAAACAATGATTGATGATCCAAGTTCAAGACAACTAGATGAATTAATAAAATCACAATAACAAATTTTTTATACGAACACGAACCCTAGCGGAAATTAGGGTTTAACAACTAGAATGATAATACGCAAAATTTAAGATAGAATGAAATTACCGTAACTAGGATTGCTCTGATACCAAATGATGAAAGAACCCAAGATCTCCTAGAAAGGTATTAGGATGAATGACTCCGCGACCCAACGCCTTCGAGATGACGCGAACCTTGGAATTGTGAATGACGCCACAATTGGGATGATTCTCCAACTGATAAGTCGAATTCAATTATAAACAAGAATCCACGATGTTTATAATCCGAGCTTCCAATCTAGGACACTCAAATAAGAACACAATTTTCTATCCTGAAAATCAACTCAATTTTTTATTGATCAAAATACCACCCTCAACAATGTTTAATAATGCCTTTATATAGGCTTACAAAATAAATTCTAATTCTTGTAGGAAAAGAAAACTAAATAAAAGGAAACTCTTAAACCTAAACTTTAGAAACAAGAAACCTAAATAAAAAAAAGGAAACTAAAACCCTAAAAATACCCAAACAGTAAAACTGTAAAACCAAAAAAAAAAAGGACAGTTTTTCTGGACACCTTGCAGTCACAAGCCTATGGCCCCTTGCGGCCGCAATCTTCACAGTTTCTCCAATTTTATTGACTGGTCAAGATTGTATCAATCTGGATGACTAATAGTCAAATAAAGTAAACTACCAATCATACTTCTATAAAGGGTATTATCAACAATTTAACCCTTATCATCTCTACTAAGCTTGACTTTGAAGGACATAGGAGTCTTTTTATAAGTAGGATTCTCTTTTTTAAAATTTCTTGACCAAATTATTAGCATACTTAACTTGTGAGAGAAATATATCATCTTTAGATTGTTTAATTTGCATACCCAAAAATAAATTTTATTCACCAACCATACTTATCTCAAAAGTATAAGTCATTCCATTCACAAATTGTTTTAACATAGAATCAAATGTGGAACAAAAAACTATATCATCTACATATATTTTGAGCAATAAGAATTTTGAATAAACAAAGTTTTATCAACCACTCATCTTTTAAAAACATTTTAAAGAAGATAATCTATTAACCTCTCATACCAATGTCTTGGAGCTTGTTTCAAACCATAAAGAGCTTTCTTAAGTTTATAAACATGATTTGGCTTTAAAGGGTCTTCAAAGCGTTTATGTTGTTCTACATAGACTTCTTCATTTAACACACCATTCAAGAAGGCACTCTTAACATCCATTTGTTGTAATGAAATACCTAAATAGCATGCAATAGCTAACAATAATCTAAGAAAACTTTCATCAAAGTCAATTCCCTCCACTTTAATGTATCCTTGAACAACTAAATGAACTTTATTTCTAATCACATTACCTTGTTCATCAGACTTATTTTTAAATATCCACTTGGTTTCTATAATATAAGTGGATTTAGAGCGTGGAACTAATTACCAAACCTCACTTTTCACAAATTGTTCTAGTTCATTTTATATGACATTTATCAAAGGTTCATCTTTTAAGGCTTCTACCACATTCTTATGTTCTATTTCAGAAACATAGCAACAACTATGCACTTTCAAACATTCAAGAGACAAACAAGGAAGTTTAAACCATGTCTTTGTAACTAACTTTTTCTCTTCTTCTTGTTTACACACCTACACTTACTAATTCACCAATCACCAAACTGAAAGGGTGATCCTTTTGAATTCTACAGGGAATAGAGGTGTACAGCCGAACCATCGAACCATCGAACCAAGTCGAACCAAACCAAACCATGCAGTTTGGTTCGGTTTCGATACAAGGCGGTTCGGTTTTGGTTTCCAAAATCTAAAAACCGAGTGGTTCGGTTTTTGAATCGAGTCGAACCGAACCAAGCCGAGGTGAATATTATTTGATTATATATATATATATATATAATATTTTATTTTATTTTATATCCGGTTGTTTAATTGTTTATAAGTTTATTATATATATTACTACTATTGTTCCATTCTTAATGTTTTCACTTTTAAATTACCTTGGATTCAAATTTTTAATTACCATGTTTGATGATATTTGTAAGAAAAGTTTGATTTTTTGTCTATTAATGTTTGATGCTAATTAGTAATTAGCTTAATTTACCGATTAAAATCTATTTGTCTAATTTTAAATGTTTTTACAAATGATTAATTTAATTTTTGTCGAACCATGATGAACCAAACCAAACCGAGTGGTTTGGTTTGGTTCAAGCATTGGATGGTTCGGTTCGGTTTGAGATTTTGGAACCGAGGGGTATGGTTCGGTTCACGGTTTTGGCCTAAACCGAACCAAGCCGAACCATGTACACCCCTAACAGGGAATGTCCTTTGATCTGTCTGTTATGTTTTTCTCTTCATTAGAATCTGAATCAGTTTCAACATTCTTCAATGAAGTCCCCGATGAAGGTACATTGGAGCCTTCATTCGTTCCAACATTCTTCGAAACAGTTTCTTTACTTGGAATAACTTCAGATTCTGAAGTTTGCATACTTTCTAGGAGATCATCAACCTGATATTCAGTACTTTTTCTACCAAATTAGATAGATCATCAAAGATAATGTTCATGGATTCCATAATAGTTCTTGTCCTAAGATTGAATACTCTATAGGCACGACTAATTGTAGCATATCTCATAAACACACACTTATCACTTTTAGAATCAAATTTTGCTAGATGTTCTCTATCATTTAACAAATAACAAATCCTAAAAACATAAAAATACTTTAAAGTAGGTTTCTTTCCATTTAGAATTTCATAAGGAGTCATATTACTACCAGGTCTTAAATACACACGATTAATAATATGACATACAATATTTAAAGCTTCTGCCCAAAATCTTTTAGAAAAATTCTTAGAATTAAGCATAACACGAGTCATTTCTTGTAGGGTTCTATTTTTCCTTTCAGCTACTCCATTTTGTTGAGGAGTTTTAGGAACATAAAATTCATGTGCAATTCCTTTTTTATGACAATAAGATGAGAATGATGAATTCTCATATTCTTTACCATGGTCAGATCTAAGTTTCACAAGAGTGAGATTATAATCATTAATCATCTTTTTATACCAAATTTTGAAAGCATTAAAAGCATCAGATTTTTCTCTAAGAAAGAATACTCATGTAAATCTAGAAAAATCATCAATACAAACAAATGTATATTTTTACCACCTAAGCTTTCAACTTCAATTGGTCCCATGAGGTCAGTATGAAACAATTCAAAACATCTAGAAGAAACACAATTTGAATACTTTTATGTGAAGCTTTGGTTTGTTTACACTTTTGACATGCACCACATATTTTCATTTCTTTGGTGTTTAATTTTGACAAACCTCTTACAGCTTCATGTCTAGCAAGTTCTTCTAGTTTCTTAGTACTCACATGACCAAGTTTTTTATGTCATAAGTCAGTTTCATTTATGGAAGAAGAATGACCAGAGAGTATGTTAGCAATAAGATAGTAATAATCATTAGATCTAATGCCTGATAAAATACATATGTTATTTTTTTATCAAAAACATCACATTAATGTGATGTCATTATCACATAATTGACTAATACTTATCAGATTAGCCGTCAAACCTTGAACATGATACACATTATTTAATTTAGATAGTCCTTCAAAATTTAGAATACCTTTACCAATTACTTTACCTTGTGCACCACCTCCATATGTCACACACCCAGCTTTGACATTTTCATAATTTTTCAAATATTCTTTGGAATCTGTCATATGTCTAGAGCAACCACTATCAAAGTACCATGTACATGTAAAGCTAAACTTAAGAAAAGTAAAGGTAACATGACAAAACATTCTTGTTTTTTATTTCCAAGTAAATCTGGTAGATTATGAATAAAATATGGAATGAAGGTTCATCAGAGCCTTCATTAAGTTCTAAAAAACGTTTTTGGCCAGATCAGCTTGTCTCTTACGGCAATGGGGTTTAATGTGACAACTAATATAACAGTTAAAACTGATCATACTATGTTTTCTAGAAGTCTTTCTTTTGGATCTTCTTTTATCAACCCTCACGCTTCAAGAGGTAGGTACCAAAGTTACTTTTTTAATTCCTATTTAATTATATATATATATATATATATATATATATATATATATATATATATATATATATATATATATATAAAATAAGTCGTAATTATAGTCCGATTTCATTATATTTTATTACAACTTTAAAATGTAGACATTACAAGCTTTCCTTTATTTTTCCATTCGCGCACATGTGTGTGTGTTATCTAGATTAAATATATAAAAAGAATATTTTTAGCCAAAAACCTATTTTGAGACCGAAAGGGCGAGTTGGTGCATAACCCCTTCCTAACTTGTAAATTAGCCTCTGAATCCATATTTTCTGGTATTTTTTTGTTTTTCTCTATTTAACCTTAAAATAGAGATGACAACTCTGTTAATACTTTTTTGAGTCTACAACGAAGCCGAGCGCATTCCACGCGCTAAAATTTTGAAACCACTCGCTTTTCAATACCGATATAGGGTGCGAAATGGGGTTCTCACACGCTGCCTGCTCCAAAGTGTTTGTTAGAAGAAAGTAATTGAAATGCTATAAATCGCATTGAGAGAAAGTGAGAGAAAAAAAGGTCCATGTAGGTGAACTAGAAAGAATTTGGAAGGAGTTTGAGAGAGTGTGTATGTGTTTAAGAGAGAAAGTCAGAGAAGAGTGACATTACAAAATGGTAGTTTCGTCTTTTTACCCCCAAAAATGTACTTTACCGGTTGAATAATATTATGTTTGATTGTAGCGGTTGAATTTCTACCAAAAGGTACCGGCCCGTAATTATTTCTTTAATATAAGGTTGGAAAGCCCTAAGAGTCTAGTTTCTAACCCATCAAACGGTTTCCAATTTTGAGCCTTCTAGAATAAGCTATGTTCGAATTACCACAGACTGGTCAGGATGGATGAGAATGATACTTAATTTTGGCTTTTTAGATTCATCATTGTTTAGCCTTCCATCCTTTTGAGTTTCCAAAGCTTTGTATTCAGTTAATCTAGAGTCTTTGTAAGCCTATAAATAGACATGATCAACTTTGTTTTAGATCATTGAAGAATTATTGAAATATAATACACCAAAGTGTGTTTCTTTCACCATAGTGTGAGTTTATGCGTTTGTGAGAATTCTTGAGAGAGTTTCTCCGATCACTTGAACTTATAAAACTCGTTGAGTCGAGGGATTGTGGTATTCGATAATCAAGGTTCTTAGGCAAGTGCGTCTAAGGGTTTTGGTTGCACCCCAAGGTTCCTATACAATCACGAATAACGGTCGAGGGAGACTCCTTATCCTATCCATTTCTTTCTTTTGTTGTTGTGTTTTGTTCTTCATTTTCATTCGAGTTGGGCTTCTTTGAGTCGATCTTGGTCGAGTTCACATCACTCATGCATGGTTCAACAAAAGGATGACTGGCATGTTGTTCGGTTAAGGCTAGTTAGCCGGTCATAGTATGACTGAAGAAGTGGACAATAACGGCGACGCCAAGTATGGCATTGATTTTGGGGGTAAAACTAGGGAAGCGAGTATGGTGGTGATTTTAGGGGGGAAACATGGGAGACAGGGGAAGAAAAAAACATAGGGAGAGGAGAGAAGAGAGTGACAGAGGGAGGAGAAGAAAACAACTGAGTAACAGTGGGAGGGAGGGAAGTGGAAGAACAAAAAGGGAGGGAGGAAGGGTGCATTACAGAAAACAGAGAGATGTGGAGGGTTAGGATTGGGGCCCTCTATTTAGCGGATAATGGGTAAAATAGAAAGTTAAGAGATTTGAGGGTGAGTTTAGAGGATGAGGGGATGCAAATAACCCCCCCCCCCCCACACACACACACAAACACAATCACATAAAAATAAGAAAGAAAAGATAATATTAATCAATTACTGGAATTTAATTAAGCTTTTGTTAAAAAAATATTTTGAAGATAAAGTGCATTTTAAATTAATTAGAGTGCTTAACTGATGGACATGATTAACTAAACTTGATGCGTGTGGATATGATAGAGAAAAAAGAAAATAGATATATTAATTAGAAAATAATTAGATAAAAGTCAGATGAAGCTAGTCAAGCTCAACCACATTGAACATACATATCAACTATATTATAAATTATCAAAATATGTTCCCTGTCACTTTACTACCCTAAGCTATAGAAATTGAACCCTTAGATTACTCCAAGGTCAACATAAACTTATAAGTAGTCCAATTACATTTTCTTTTCAAATACAATGTATGAATGCACGTTGTTAGGGTTTTGAAACCATGTTCTATTAAATACGCCTCCTTGGTTGACTTGGTTAGTTGTTACCTTTCTTTGGTAACTTGTAGGAAAATTCTTTGATTCCTAAATCGTAGGGATTTGGTTTATGGTAGTAGGTAACTTGTAGGACTTTATATTATTTATTGAAGTATTTGTTTCCTAACAAATAACACTAGATCTTCATGCCCGTGCCTATGACACGGTGCCAGTATATCTGATTTCGTCAATTGAAATGACAGTACCTAAATAGAAGGTGCGATTTAAAAAAAATGTTACTGTTGAGGGGTACATTGTTTAAGTGATAGTTGAGGGATTGATGTTTTATAAGGGGTAACGATTCAGAAGATTAATTGTAGGGTGTGACTTTGTAATATGAAGATAAAACATAGGGAGAAGAAAAATAGGTGACTAGCTTATAATATTAATTGTATGGGGTGACTTGTAATATGGAAAGAAAAAATAGAGAGTTGAAAATGGATAACTACTCATACATATGAATGTGTGGATGAATCTCAACCGTTAAATTTTTTAAGATAATTCAATCTCAACCTCTAAAGAGCCCTAGTCAATTACCTAGCTGTTTTATAATATATATTCTTTTGTGTGTCTTTGCTTGTTGGACAGGTTTCCTATGCCTATATAAAGGAGTGCTCGTGACCGAAGAAGGTTACACAAGCGGGACGATTTTTGAGAGAGTTTTAAGCAAGAACAATACACTGCTTTGCGGATGTGCTTGTGAATGCAGCAACCTTCAGACGCATTTGATCTTCTGCCCATTGTTTCTTGTATACACCACTTGATCTATTTTCATTCTTGTTTTTCTAAGGGTGTTCAGTGCTAAACATTGTTGATATACTCAATTAAATGTTTTTATTAGATTTACACTCTCAAAGTGTTTTCATACTGTATTAGAGAGAATTTTTTAATTAGTGGAAGTTTTGCCATAAGGCATAATCTACAAAAATAAAAAATAAAAGTCACGATCTACAAGCATTAAAAACTACATCCTCGTGTTATTTAATTTTTTTGACTTGCTGTTTAATTCCGTTGCTATATTTTGTATGTTTTAGTAATGTTGCAACATTTTGTGCAACATTCAGTCTCAAAACTTGTGTTTCAGTTTTGTGAATCCAAGTTACATTTTAATTGGTATTAGAGCCTCCACTTATCATTACTAAGTGTTGGTCCTGATTGTAACCTTGATGAATTATCGTAGTAGTACATAATATCTTCCCAATCCAACAAATATGATGAATTACTCCATTTGGAAAGTAATGATACGTGTTTACATCAAATCTATTTATGAAAGGGCATGGCTCGCTGTACTTGTAGGATCAAAACCTCCTAGTGTTGTTGACCGCAATGGTCATCATAAATTACTTATGAAAAGGATTGGATCGCCTAAGAAATAACTTTGTCCAATTTCAACTCAAAACCCTTTCGTGTTATACTTGGTTCCTTGGACCCTAGCATGGCAAAATTGGTTGCTAATTGTCAATCTGCCAAAGATGCTTGGGAAATCCTACAAGAACCTTATGAGGGTAATGATAGTGTGCTACGTTTAAAATAAAGACTTTTGTCCACTAAATTTGAATAGTTAAAAAGGGAAGAAAAGGAGGGCATTATGTCTTACTATGAAAATTGATTGAAAATTCTAATAAGTAAATTGCTTTGGGAGATTCAATTTCCAAAGCAAGACTTTTTATTGAGATGATGCGTTCTCTTCCAGATCATTTTAACATTAAAATATCTTCTATTGAAGAAACTTACGACTTTGATAAGATGACTATGGAAAAACTTGCGGGCATTCTTCAAATATTTGAGCTAAATCTTGCTCAGTAGAACAAAAACAAAGGCAAAAGTGTTGCTAGTATTGATAAAAATATTGTTTTTCATGTTGTGTCTAATTTGTCTAGTGAATTACTAGAATTTTCTAAGGATATTGAGAAATCTAATCTTGGAGAATATTTTGTGGCTCATTTAACCGAAAGGTTTAGTACAATCTTGAAATCAAAAGGTAAAAATAGTTTTTCTTTAAATAAACAAACGCCTTTCAATTCCAAGCCAAGAACATTTGTTCAGTGATAATTCTAGTAAATTCAAAGAAATTGTGTTCAAAATCTTCTTTTTAAACTAGTGGAAAAAATATTGATTTTGTTCAGTGTAAAGCAGCAAAGGGTATAACTATTATTTAAATCAGTGTGCCAATACCTTGCGCAAAAAGGGTTTTGATTTCATGTCCTCTGTGAGTGATAGTGAAGATGAGGATGTTGGTGATTTAATTATGTTTGTTGCTGTTGAAGAGAGAAATTCTCTTCAAATAGATCTTGACTGAATTTCTAGCTATGAAGAGAGAAATTCTCTTCAAATAGATCTTGACTGAATTTCTAGCTATGAAGAAAGAAATGTTGATCCATTTGTTGATTCATTTAAAGTCAGTTAATTCAATATTTCATGTTTCAACCCCTCAATAGTTGATAACAATGAAAGTGCTCAATATGATGAGTTAGATTGTGCAGATGATGAGGTGTTTAAAGAATATAAGGCTTTGTATGCTAATTGGCTCAAAAGGTGTGCCAAAATGAAAGTTATGGAAAAGCAAATCAGTTTTTTCTTAAATAAAAATGATGAGAAAAAAATTGTCTTTGGGTAGATTTTGGAAGCTTTACTCACAAAAAAGGATCTTGAAATTGAAACTTTGAGACACGATTTTGAAAATACTAATAGGAATTTATCTAAATGGAATACGGGAAACGTCAAACTTGGTGAAGCATTGAGGGTAGGTCAATAAGATACTACAGGTCTAAGTTTTAAGCATACTATTTTTATGAAAGAAGGAGAAGAACATTCTGGTTCTTCTAAAAAATAAAAGGGGTTTGTGAAAAATTCTAAACCTAGGAAAATGAGGTACGTAAGTGTGTTATTATTGTTGTGAACCAGGTCATATGAAACCTTTTTGTTTAAAAAAGAAGACCGATCTAGCCAAAAAATTTGCTGAAAATAAAAAAAATAATTGGGGTTCAGAACATAATGAGGTACCATATGAAGCAACATCTGGAGGTTCAGCCACAAAAATAGTTTCAAACCAAGTTGCATAAACCCTCCAAGTATGTTTGGGTTCCCAAAGCTGAAATGAGTTGTCAAGTTACTTTCACTTCCTTAAAATCTCATGTCACAAGTACTTGATATTTTGATAATGGCTGCTCTCGCTACATGATATGTACTAGTGAAAACTTGATGGACTACGCAATTTGCAATGGAGGTAGTGTTATATATCGTGGTGGTGCAAAATGTAAGATTATGAGAAAATGAACACTCAATTCAGAGGGGTTTCCTAAACTCACAAATGTTTATCATGTTGATGGTCTCAAAGTCAATCTCATTACCATTAGTCAATTATGTGATGACTATGTAAATGTGAATTTTTGTAAAAGTGTGTGCTTGCAAGAATGAGATTGTTTGACAATTATATTGTTACTAGATTGGTAACAAAGATACTTGTTTTGATACTAGCATGACATGCCTTGTTGCACATCCAAAAGTTTTTTTTACTTCATAAACAATTGGTCCGAATAGAAACAAAAATATTTGAATTGTGCCAATTCCATAAATACAGATACAACACATGATATTGCAACATCTGGTGATCATCTGAACAATTTTTTTTTTCAGGAAACAAATTCTGAAACTGAGATTGATCGAGAATTAGCTATTAATTGTAGTAAAGGTGTTCCAAGCATAATTCAAAAGATCCATTTGACCTCTCAAGTGATTGGCAATGTTAATGATGGTTTGACTATACAAGAGAAGCGTAATTTGACTTACCATGAAGTGGTAAGGTTTGTGTGCATTTCATCTAATTGCACAAAGGTAATAAACTCTTATTTTGTCTACGATATTGAGCACGTAATCATGGTTGAGACTTTAAAAGATAAATTGTTGATAATGTCATGAAAAAGGAACCTGATCAAATATTATTATTTTTTTGAAAATATTTGTGAGAAATTATGTGTGGCATTTGGTTCCTATTCCCAATTTTAGCAATGTTTTTAAAACATGGATTTCCAAAAATAAAACCAATGAGTAGGAAAATAACATGTGACAGGATGTTCATCTCTCAAGCCAAGTATATTCATAATTTGGTGAAGGAATTCAATTAATCTTGAGAGAGTTTTATATTTGAAAACCTCAATTGAGTCATCTCACAATGTGTATATGACTGTGATAGGAAGTTTGTTGTACTTAACTGTTAGTACCTCGATTAGTACATATAGAGTGTGCTTGTACACTAAATATAAAGCGAAAGAAACTAATATCAAATTGGTTATGTTTAGTGAGTTTGATTGGGCTGAAAACATTGATGATAGAAAAAGTACAACTAGTGGTTGCCTTTATTATAGAAATAATTTGGTTTCTTGGTACAGTTGTAAACAAAATTGAGTTTCTCTATCAACGGCTGAATTTGAATTTGTAGCAGTGGGTAGTTGTTGTAAACAAATTTTATGGATGAAACAGATGATTGAGGAATATGAGTTACACGTTGATATGTTCACTGTGTACTGTGATTCTAGTGTGATAAATATTTCAAAAAATTCAATTCATCATTCTCGAACCAAGTATACTAACATTAGACATCATTTTATTTGAGACTTGGTTGAGCAATGCATAATTCGCATAGGGTTTGTTAAGACTAAAAATCAGTTGGATGATATTTTCACCAGAACATTTTACTTTGAAAGGTTTTCTATCTTGAGAAAATCTCAGCATTTGTGTCACCTGATTTGTCCACCTTTTTAAAAAAGAAAAGATAAAAAGAGGCATCCTGCATATGTAGGTTGTACGATTGAAGCTGCTTTTGCACGTCTGTTCCTATGATGCCCCATAAGAAGCTCTATTTAATTTTCATATGTGGGTCAATATTTCATTGGTTACTCATCTCATCACAGATAGCTCGTGGAAAGGTTTCTCTAGTTTGTTCTTGTAAAGTTTGAAGTGAAAGCGTTTGAGGGAAATAGCTACGTACCTTGCATACAGGGGATGCAGCAGTTCACTTGGGACAATGTTGCATATACGAGATATATGTTTTGATCTTGTGAAAAAAGGCTATCGTTGCAAGGGTGTGAAAGCTATCCACAAGCAAACAATATTGTGTATCTGGATTTTTTATCCCTGTGTAAAATTGCTGTGATGGAAAAATGTTGGGAGAAAAGATTTTTGATCCATTGAATCTGAAATGGCAAATGAGCTTTGAATTGTTGCAACATTGGTTGACACATTGGCTCATTCAATCCTATCACTTGTGTGTGCGATTTTATATTTTCCTATATCATACTTTTAGGCATACACAATAAGGCATGCACATTTGGTGAAGATATTATCTTTTTGCTTTTTATGCCCTAATTAATTATGTGCAAACCAATGCTAATCACCCTCAATGTGTAAGGATTTGTGTCATCAAGGGTTGGTGTGTTAGGCTAGGGGTTGTTGTATTCGGATTCAAGGTGAGTCGCGAGTCCGGATCTTCTATTCCAAAAGTGTATTTCATCTTATATTCCAATGTAAGATCCATCGTTAACTTGTCAATCAGTAATTGATTTTGTTTATATAATTAATTTTGTTAATTTGCTAATTGACAAGTTAACGGTGGATCTGACATTTGAATAGAAGATGGAATACACTTTTGGAATAGAGGATCCAGACTCGGTGAGCCGCATGCATTAGAGTTTATCAAGGTATATTGGTTTATGCTTAATCGTGCTTCTTAATATTTTCTTGATTTTGTTTTTGGGAGTCCGGTGTTATTTTGTTAACTTTCCAAGAATCAATTGTTTCTTAAAATCTTGTTATCATATATAATGTTTCCCGATCTCAATTGGACTCCATTGGCCGTAGACTATATTGTTTGGGTAAGAAGTTCAGCTTCATTAAAAACTATCCTTTCAACTTCATGGTTGTATCATGTGATAACTCTTCATCTTTATGAAAGTTTTACTTCGGATGGTCGTAAATTTTATTGCTAAATAAAAATTAAGTGTGTAGAATAGATTCAAAAAATATTATTTTAAAAATATTACTCAATAATACAATTAGAGATTACGTAATTTATATAATTTTTATATTCATTTCCAATAACAATATTATAATTCATGACATTAATATCTTAAAAGAAAAGAGTTATTATTGTCTACATAACATTATCTTATATAAACATAGTGGATAAATTATAAATCTATAATACATAAAATAGACTCTCCCATAATAAAATAAAATAAAACTTTAAGTTGATTCAAGGAAAAATAAGATAAAATAAATTTAGAAAATAAATTGTATTTAATTCATTTAAGTTGCAATTTAAAAGGTATTTATGTCCTAACCTAAACTAATTAAAAATATTATTAATGTAGGTAACGGATAATTAATTAATGTAGTAAAAAAGTCTTATATATATATATATATATATATATATATATATATATATATATATATATATATATATATATATATATATATATTACAACTGAGTCTAAATATATTAAATTTTCGTCAAAAACATATATAAAAAATTTATTTTGACAGCATAAGTAATGCATTTTTCAAATAATTAGTGGTTGGTCATGCCTTGGAAATAAAAATATGCCTATATAATTATCATTATGTCTTGAAATTTGAATTGATTCACAAGTTTTTTTTTTAAAAATCAAACATTGTCCAAGAACTTGCAAATAATGAATAGTTGGTTATGCCTTGGAAACTCAAATGTGACTAGAATTTTCATTAGTTGAATGATAAATGATCCAAATAAGGACATTAAATAATAACAAAAGTATGTCAATAGTTGAAACCAAAGTTATAATTACAAAAAAAAAATCAATTGAATAATATTTTCTTGACACGTGCCAATTTATGAATTTTTGTATAACTAATATATGATTAAAAAAATTTTGATTTGATATTATAATGATGAAATAAAACATCTAATTACATGCAAAGTGTATGTTGGTTCACTTAAATCAACTATATATATATATATATATATTTAAATAATGATTACAGTTTATTTTATCCGTTACAAAAAAATTGTCATGTTTCAAAACTTTTTTGTTTTAGAATATACTTATACCGCTCTTTACCTTACTTTTTCTTCCTATTTAATAATAACCACATGCACACGAGTTTTAATGAAAAATATAAGAATGAGTTTATATTTAAGTAAATTTTTCGGACATTAATTTTTCTCTATTCTTATAATTTTTTATCTTTATCAATTTCCTTTATTTTAATTTAATTAAAAAAGATGTGTTTAACTGTGTTTAATGCTCGTTTGTAAAATTAGTTTATTTAACTTCAAATATATTTTCTGATTAGAGGAATGCATTTGATTTATTCTTTAGAATGTTGATAGGTTTTATTTATACAAAACTACAATAATAGGTTTATAGAATCCTTCAGAAAAGTTTGATAATTTTCCATTATTAGTGACGAAATGTTAAATTTACTTGTGTATGTGTTATGTTGAACCATATACAGGAGCAGATCTATGTATCATGTGATACCACTCAACTTAATATACGTAGAAAGTTTTTACATAATTAATTAAAGTTGTCATGGTTGATTTGTTGATTTGATTTAACAAGTGATGTCAAGAATCCTCTACCAAAGGATGCGTGATCTTACCTAGGTCTCGTTTGGTGTAGTTTTTTTTTCAAAATACAACGTTTTTAAAATGTAATTTTTTTCTAGTAAATAAGTTTGAAAAACTATTTAAAAATACTATTTTCAAAAATAGATTAGTTGTAAACTCAACATATTTTGAAAACGCTCTAAATTGGAGCATTTTAAAAAGCTATTCATTTTTAAAATATTATGTTTTAAAACGCTATATTGAAACACTTTTTAAGAGAAAACGTTGTATTTTTTGTCAGCGTTTTAGTCAAAACGCTCCACTAAACAAGCACCTAGTGTCAACGTCGTTAATTTATTTTGTAGCTGAATTTTTTTAAATTCTTTGTTGATGTTTTTTTGAATATTTCTATTCGTCTCGGATAAATATTTCTCGTTCACAAAACTATGAGATTAATAAATGTTATTAATAATGTGCTATAAAATATGTTGAGACGATAATACCCATTTATTTATCTTAATTTTTTATTTTTTGGATAAAAGGGGTTATAATTAACATTAATTGAGACTCACTATTCTAAATAAGTGGTTTTTAGGATATGTCATCTTGGTACTACATGAAGGTTTAAGGATATTTTGGAAAGAATAGTAAAACAATTATTATCAAAAAGTCATTAGAACATTATGTCTCGTTTGATGCAACGTTTTGAAAACACAATTTTTTCAAAACGTAGTGTTTTCAAAACACGGTTTTTTTTTTTTGTAAACACGTTTGGAAAACTATTTCAAATGCTAAACATAGTTATTATAAACGCATTACATTTTTAAAACGCTGTATTGAAATACTTTAAAGGAGAAAACGTTACACTTTTTGTTAGTGTTTTGTTCAAAACACTCCATCAAACAAGTATTTAGTTAAGACATCCCAACATAAAAAGTAGGAATATTTATTCGGACTGAGAGAATATATTTTTCTCTTCTTTATTGATGTTTTTTTAAATACTAAAAGACGTTTTTGTCCATTTGCGATACAATTTTTTTTTTATTTGTCCTTCTTTGCCTTCACCCCAAGAAGAAAAATTCCTTGATATGCTTTGCCCCCAAGGAGAAATATTCATAGATACGCAACTAGTAGCAGTTGAAATGAATCATGATTCCATTAAACAAAGTTCCTAAATCCCATATAAATGTGTGTGTGTGCGCACATGCGCATGTGTGTGGAATTGTAGGTCCAGGTTATCAGTATATATACTCCCTCTCCGTTTTGGGCAAAAAAATCTCTTTTTGAAAGTTAAACTTTTTTAAAAAATGACACTTTTTATGATTTATTAGTAATAAAATGATATTTTTATGTCCTAATTTTTTAGAGTAAATTTTTTAAGTAAAACAACCTAAAATAAATAATGAACTTTTTATCCGAAACAAATAATGTATATATCAACATGACATTGGCCCAATGACAAAGTTAAGATTTTACAAAGTCTGTATCAGAATTGATCACCTCCCAGGAAAAAAGAATAACATAGTAACATGACTTTTGAAACAATAATTATTTGTATATAAAATTAAAAAGTAAAGATATGTACTATTCACCATTCAATATACTTAGATATATTTTTTGTCTCTGACTTATCGTCAAGCATTGATAATCATCATCATCTTTATCATGATTAGGGGTGGTAAAATGAGTGTTATGAATCAATGGATAATAGGTCATTATCCATGGATAACCATGGATAAGATAACCTATGAAATTATGAAATTAATCATAACCCCCCCCCCCCTTTTTTTTTTTTCTGTTTACCCTACCCTCTATAAGATTTTATTTTTCATTTGGACTACCGACCTCTTTATTTCATTCCTAATGTCATTGTTAATTTCCATTTCCTTATTTAATTAACTTTAAATGCATTTTCTCATTAGAGGAATATGTATTTAATATTTTAAAAACATCAATAGGTTATTTTTATACAAAACTGCAACAATAGCTTTATTGAATCTTTAAGTAGTTTGACAGCTAAGAAATTAACATTAATCGTGAAAAGATAATTTTACATGTGTTTGTGTTAGTGTTGGACCACACACAAACACCGTGTGTGTACTAAGTGTGTGAATGTGTTTGCATTTGGAGCTTTACGTCAAGGTTTAATATACCCTTCGTCCCTAAATTATTATCAATTTTTCTTTTTTTTGTCTGTCTAAAAACAATGTCTTGTTTGTAAAAGATTCATTTTCAAGACAATATTTTTGTTATTTTATTCTTGACAAAGACTTGATGAGACATACTTATATATATTTTTCGTGAAAAAATCATTTTTGCACGACCCACCGTATATTGGTGGGTTGAGTTGTGAGAGAGTGGAACTTCGTCTTATAAATAAAGATCTGTAAAACGGCCTTATAACAGACTTGTTATTTATTTGGTGCCGTTTCCTCGGAATAGCAAATGACAAAGTATTTTAAACAGAAAGGAGATTAAGAGAAATTTAATTAATGTTTAATTGAACAACAACTTTGAAGTCAAGGCACGTGTTGGACACGATCTCCGCAAGACGAAATTACCAAGTACTGTGCTCGTGGTTTTTCAACAAACGTCTCTAAGATGCAACAACTTTTCAATCATCGTAAGCAGGACTTTTATACGAAATTAAAGCAAATTTCATCAGTGTTTTGAACTTCCAAGACTTAAACAAGATTATGCAGCAATATGAACTATTCATTAACAGTATAATGCTTATGATGTCGGTGTGTCGAATTCTCAAACCAGGGGGGTCTATATATAGTTAATGAATAGTCGGGGTGTCTCTTGATCAATAGTTGCAACTCTAGATTCGGTGGTTAGTAACCGCCAAACCCACTGAATCTGTTCAATCATAACCCCCATGTGTCTGATCGAGGAGACACTAAGCCGCCAGCCGAACAGCCACGTGCCCATTTGGACGAGTCAAGGTTCATTGCACTTGGACGTGCCCATTCGCCACGCCCGTCAGCACCCTTTCAAGTGTGTAACCACCAAGGCTGCTTTAACCAACCCAGTTGGACTACCGCCGAGCTAGCTGAACCAGCCAAGCTTCGTGAGCTTGACAAAATGAAAGGCTCCTCAGCTCCTAGCGTAGTGCAAAATGCGCCCCTAAAGCACCCAATGCGACCTGCATGCTCAGGCTTGAATGGTGCTCTCAAGCTGCGACCTATGTTAGCCGAAGCTAACCCATTCATGTGATACCACTTGGTTGCACCTTAGGGAACACTTGATACTCCTTCTTAAGGTGGGCCTATCAATAAAGTGACTTAAAGCTCTTTATTTTGCCAATGTGGGATATGACTTTTCATACCCTCGATCTTTACTCTTCAATTTAACAAAGTTAAGTCGCCTACTTTGAGCATTAATATATCATTCACTCGAAATTGTTTTTGGGATAATAAATATATCAGTTTAATCTACTAGAAATGTAGATTTCATTTTTGCAACTTATTTTCATTTTTAATAAATGAAACATGCTTGGAAACTTGATCAAATATTGGTCAAACAAATTATTTAGAAAACCAATTTCCAACAAGACTTACCATTTACTCTTATTTTTTCTTCCTATTTAATTATGAGTCATATGTACACAAGTGTTAAAGGAAATCATTTATTATACCAATACTAATAATATAATCAATTATTTTTCCTCTGTCTACAAGGTCAAACATGACAATAATTTACTAACAGATTGAGTAATCCATAGTAAGATGATTTTTGAAACAAAAAATGGTACTCCCTCCGTCCCTAAATTATCGTCTTCCTTTCCTTTTTCGTTCGTCCCAAAATAATTGTCCACTTTGAAACTTACCTTTTTAAAACATCACTTTTACCACTTTACCCTTACTTTTTCACCCTACTTTAATTATGAGCCACATACACATGGACTTTAAAGGAAACTACAAATTAAACCAATATTAATAATCCAGTCAAATAGATTTTCTTAAACGATGCGCCGAGTCAATCAGGACAATAAATTAAGGACGAGGGAGTATATTAAAAAACATGAAGATATAAACTATTCTTATTCAATATAGATAGATATTGTTTTTGTCTCTGACTTGTCGGCAAGCATTGTTAATCATGATCGTCATCTTTATCATGATCGAGAAAGATAATTATTCATAAACTTATTTTTCTCTTATACCCTACCCCCTATTATACATTATTTTCCCTTTGGACCACCTACCTCCTTAATGCCTTTGTTATTGTTGTTCCTATGTACCTCAGTGATAGAGTGGTGACTTCATGACAGCTATCGATAAGTTTAACCAAGGCGTTCTGGCCCAGTTCTCGAAAGAAGTTTCCATACGATCTCTTTCTCACAAAATTTGGACTTAACTACTTATCAATTACTCGTGTGCATAAAATCATAACGCGTCATCATTCTCAATAATTATTAACTTTTATAAAACAATGCAATGATCCCCAATGTAGCTTTGTTATAATGATAGATAATGAAATGTAGGATAATAGATTCATTTGAGTTCAATGGAAAAAAGGGGATGAAAATTCTATCTAGTGTCATCAGAGAAGAAAGTAAGGATGATAATTATTGAGGGAGGTAAAGTGTGTATGAAATATCTTGACAGACTGGGGTTAAAAAAAAAAAGATAATTAAGATTGTATGGAGGTCAGACCATAGATTTTATGTAACATTTTTCTATAAATATACTCAATTGGCATTAGTTTTATATTTTTGAAAAAACAAAAATTTACAACTTTAATCATTGCAGTTTGCTTTTAGTTTAAAATTAACCAGGTCATTTTTTCCTTTCTGAAAATCATCATATTTTCAATCAAAACATTAATATACAACCCTAGTATACACCAGTACGCTAAGAGCACGTTTAACGGAGTATCATCTCCATTCCAAATGGATATCTCTCTATTTAACAAAAAATCTCCCAAATATCTAATTTGGATTTTTAGGGTTTTGAGTCTCACGGGTAGAGACCAGATTTTCCATAAGAAGCTCCACCTTTTGGCCAGCCGTCTCCCTCCTCAAGTGGGATCATCCTATTTCTTTTTCCTTTTCTTTTATTTTCGGCAATTTTGTAATTTACAAAAAATATTTTTAAAAAGTATATATTTTAATCTATAAATAGAGACTTGATTTGACTCATTTGGATACAAATTTTTTTTTTTGAAATTTTGAAATTATTGGAGATAAAGATGATGGAGTATAAAAAAATTATTATGGTTTGTGTCAAATTGTTGTATGATTTTTTGTTTCAGTGGCTTATGGGTATCGAATAAATTTTTATATTCATTTTTAATGAGTTAAATATTAAATGGTGATCAAAGATGATCCTTTATTGTACATGCTCTAACTCATTAATGGACTTGGTTTACATGAATTTTGTTTTTACACATTTGGAACATTTTTAACCACTTGGCTATTTTTTTTTAATTTTTTTTTGAGAAATTAGATGTATGGGTGTATGCCGTTTGGTTTAGTTTAAGCTAAAACTATAAACCAACCCTCCCGTGATTGATTCCAACAAGTTTGAACCGAACTGATTAAGGCTTGAAACAGAACCAAATTGCACCATTCAGTTTGGTTTTGTTTGATTTTGTAGTTTATATAAATTCTTTTTAATCAACTTAACCAACATTAATAGTAACAATAAAAATAAGGTTATAATTTAGAAGTAACATCAAAATTTAAAAATAACCTACTAAAAATAAATTATTATAAAGAAAACATATATAAATTCCAAAATAAAAATAAACAATAAAAGAAATATTTTTCATCCAACAATCAATATTTTGTTTATTTAGTTTAGTGTGTATGTGTGTGTATTATGTGACTAAATCAGTGGTCTAGATTATACATATTAGATGAGCATGAATGTTCATAATAGTTTACAATGTTATATAATACGGAGTATATACTAGTATTCTTGCTCGTGTCGATGACACGACGCCAGTTTGTGAATTTATCAATAAATGAAGTAGATAATGTGGAAATGAATTAATATTTACTTATAATTTGTCTAAGTTAATTATGATAATAGTTAAAAAGAAAAAAAATATTTCAAATTACAAAACTTACGATTTTTTTTAAATTTATTTGTATACGAAATTGCAGGCCGGAAAAAAAATTAAATTGATTAAGTTAATTACGATAACAATTAAAAAGAAAAAAAATTAAAATAGAAATATTCAAAACTTAGACATAAATTAAATTGGGATTCAGTTTCAAAAAATAAATTGATTAAGTTAATTACGATAAAAGTTAAAAAGAAAAACACAAATATTTCAAATTACAAAACTTACGATTTTTTTACATAAAATTGATTAATTAATTAAAATATCAAAAAGAAAAGGGACGTGAGTTTGATCGAGGAAGGATTAGCGGCCACCAACCGTGAATAGAGTTGAAGAGAAAGAGGGGGTAGTTGCTCAACCGCCGTTCACATATGTGAATTCAGGGAATGATAATGACCGTAAGAGCTCAATAAATGAATCAATCTCAGCCCCTAAATAGCTTTAGTCAATTGCACATGTGCAACTATGAACTATATTGTATTATAGATTATATAATAAAATATATAGGTTGGTTTGGTTTGGTTCGATACCAAAAGTCGTGAATCAAGTCGAAACGAGCGGTTTTTCAATTTTTGAAACTAAAATTGAACCGTCTTCGCCCAAAAGAAAATCAAACCGACTGATTTGATTTGATTCCATTCGATTTTGTGATTCGATGGTTCCGATGTACTATGTACACACCAAATTAGATACGCTTACATCTTCGGTCATTCTTGCTAAACACGAGTTTAAAGTGAAAAAATATTTACCACATGAACTAAATCCATTAACTATTTGACACGACTAGATTGAATGGTTAGAAGTAAGCCTATGAATGAATCAAATTTTGGTCCATTTCTGATCGAATCCAATTTAAAATTTCTGATATGAATTTGTATAATGGTTTAATGAACCGAATTTGAATCTGATAAATCTATTTCTTAGCGGGTTGAATATGGATTTACCTATATCTAATCCATTAAAACATGATCCGATACGAAAATAACATATTCATTATTATACATATATATAATACACACAGTTATGTATGGATGTTGTCGTTTGATCTTCCTCCATTTTATATTTTCATTTTTTTATTCATAAATCTCTATTTTAGATCGGATCAGATATATTAACTTGTAATAGATTCAGGTATAAATTAATATATATTTGATCCGTCGGATTATCTTATAGGATCAAATCGGTTATAATATGATATAAGGTTTGAGATCAGGTTCGGATATGTAAATGGAATTGAAAGTGCAATGAGTTTGCAAAAAGAAAAACATGGAATGGTTAAATTGAAATGAAAGAAAAGTGCAGCACTTTTTATTTTCCATATTGTATTATTGGTATTTTTTACTGTATTATTTATAGAAATTTATATTTCTTTCAAGATTATGTGCAAACTTTCACTTTTATGCTAGCAAATAACACATGCAATTGCGTGGGTATGTTTACTTTTCGTTTATTATTTTCTTATTTCATAATTTGATATGTTCTTAAAAATAATAACTTTTCAAAATAATTAAATGTTACACTTATTATATTGGCGATGGTGAGTAATTATTTACGGTTTGTTAGTAGTGAAGTAATTATTATTTAAAATTAAGGATATTAATTTTTTGTTATATAAAAACATGACATAGTTTCCTTTTTAGCCCTCTCACTTTATAATTGTTAGAAAATATGCAGAAATATCTATATAATTACAAAATAAAGAAACAATTAAATTGTTACTGCTTTGAAGTTTTAGCTGGACTAGAGCAAGACTGCTGAAACATTAGAAGTTTGCTGGTGTACAAAGCTTGACAAAGATTGTTGATGTACTAAGCTAGTGAAGACTGCTGGTGTGCACCGAAGTCTGTTTGTGTGTACGAAGTTTGCTGAAGTTTATCGTAGCAGAATTGACGATGTCTACCGATGAAGGTTTTTGAAGCAAAATCCAGTCTTCTGGTCTTAGTTATGTGTCCAACACATATTCATTAAAATAGAATAGTCTCTTCCTATAAGTTCTTAGAAGCTTGTATGGATGTCCGTTTCGCATAATACAATGGATAACCGGGAAATCTTTGCACTTAAGATTCCGGAAACTAAACTCGTGCTTGAACTCAATCACCAACGATAACAAGAGGCCAAAGGATGTCTCTCAAACAAAATGCAAAAAATGCAAGTGTTTAGGAGAATGTCGAAAAATTGTGTCTCAATGCAAGAAAACAATCTCTATAATTATATAGGTCTGTAGCAAGAATGTTTTAATTACACTAGTAATAAAAACCGTTTTGATTAGCTCATCAAGGTTGTCATGAAAGCTAAAATAAATCTACTAATTAATGTTGGAGTTACATAATTCAAAAGAAAAAAATAATAAAATGTGGGCTTGACTACGTAGACAAATTTGGTATGATATTTGTGTCTGTGTGATATGCTCAAACATGAGTTCGGTAGCCCGAATGCTAAATAGATCATGATTTGCACTCCCCACCCTCTACGGCGCCATACACAAGTTTACCACATACACATAAAACACTTGTATTTAAACTACTCAAACCTTTGTTATTTTCACAATGTGTGACAAACTCATTTCCAATACCACACTTTAATCACTCATCACTTATTCATCAAAACACCAAATTAAACAAATAAATATATGGTTTCAATGTTTTCATGAAATAGAACACATTTCCATAAATCTATGCCTCATGTTTGCACAATTTTCTTCACAAGCACAATTTTTCCAACAATAATAACCAGTGACCATGGCATAAACAAATTTATGTGCATGATGTGCCTGACCCAAACCCGGTCACGAGTAAAGCACCAACGATCACCATGTGCCAGTCACGAGCTCGTAAGAATAGGACCACCAAGCCTAGCGGGTAGAGCTAGCAAGGTTCCCAGTAGAGATCATTGATATATTCCGACCCAGCCTGGCTGAGCACATGCCTTGCATGCCCGACCAAGGGGCCATGCCCGATAATTACACTTGTTATCATCATACTTGCATCATGGAGCCGGGCATACCCATGCTCGCCCGAGAAAACATCGAGTAAGGAATCTTAGAGACTTGCTCTCCAAAACAGGTCAAAGGTTTCCTTATCCGAGCAGAGCACTTATCTTATCTGCTTCGACATTCTCGCGGCTATCTTCATGTCATGCCTTCAATTTAGGAGTTTCCTCATAAACCTACTAGGTAACTATGGAAGTGAATCTTGGACGAATTCTATGTCATTGGGGGCCTATAAATACCCCTCCATAAACCCTAAACAAGGTACACACTCTTCACAGTCTCAAACCTCTGTCAAATTGCTTTTTGACTCTCACACGATACTTACTCTCACGCAAGAGTGGTTTCGCGAGTCCAAGTCTTGTACTCGAACTAAGGTATTTTCGTGATCTTAGAGAGGTTGTGAAGAGATCCGATCCATAAAATCAAGCCTAGATATCCTATGCATCAATCGGATGGCCCAACACTAAAGTTTTTGCCACATCTGTTTGGTTTCGTTACCGGGAAACGAAACTCTAAAGCTTTGTCATATGTTTTTCTGGTTGTTTTCCGACAAGTAATACCACAACAATGCCTAGTAAAGGTAACAAGCATCACGCCACCACTAGCAACCACCCGGCTACAAGCCAGTCGGTTGGGAACCAACCACTGCCCACTGCACCTGGTGATTTGTCACTAAATGCACCGCAACAAGTAGTGTAGACGAAAAATTAGAAGATAGTTGCTTGGCATGCAGTTCATGGCGATGATGCCCCCTACATTCAGGAGGAGGAGTCTTCTCACCATGCTAGTCAGAATGAAGCAAGCCACCAGGATGCTCGCGAGGTGATCAACGAGTAGCAAGCTCACGCTAGGGATCTGAGAAACTAGCTTAATAGACATCGAGAGAATGGTCAATCTAGCCAGGCAGCTCTGCCGGACTAACTGTTGAACAACAAGGCCGCTGCCCTGCAAGTCCAATTATATTATTTCAAAAAAATGTTTACGCTCAATCAGCAACTGCTCGCTTTAGGCCAGGCCCCGATGCCAGTTGCTGAGCTCTCTCTTCCCACTCTTAGCAATCAAGTCCCTGTTAGTGGTGGCAAGGTTTCACAACAGCTACCCACTTCGAGTAGACGACTTCCATCTGTCGTTCACATAGTATCGTATCGGGATGCCCACGAACAAAGGGTTGACCAGCAGGCAAAAAGCAGGAACAGCCGCCAAATCCCACCCCGCCATCATCATCACAAGCATGAGAATCATGCCCAGGCAGAGGAGAGTGATCACCACAAAGCTCTTTAGTATGCCGAGGAAGATGAGCATCGACCAAGGCATATGAGCCGAGTCGACTAGGAGGTTGAAGCCTCATATGATCCAACCTACTATCCCACCACGACCAGATATTTCATTGGTGCATCTCGTTCAACAAAGACCACGCGACCACCGAAATCTAGAGGAGGGCACAATCAATGGTTAGTGGATGCTCGCTCAAAGGGCTCGTCATGCACTACCTCTTCCAGGCTCACGGTAGATGCCGAGAAGCGGCTGACCGACAAAATGGAGGCCATAAAGATCGACATGACCAAGAAAATGACCGAGATAGCCGTGGCAAAGATAGGTTACAGAGCCACAAATCTGCTGGAGGGTAGTCCTTTTACCTCAAAGATCGAGAACGCGCCACCCGTACAAGGAGTAACCTTCCCTAAGTTCAAAAAGTATTTCAGGCAAGACGCGGGCAAACGATTGGCTTAGGTCATTCGAGGCTCAAGTTCGGATGGTCGCGGACGTCAAAGATCTTAAGATCAGAGGTTTTGATGGCGCTCTCCAAAGCAAAGCACAAGTATGGTTGGGGAGAGTTCCTCGTGGATCAGTTGGCATTTGGGAAGCGCTCAGGAAGAACTTCCTAGACGAGTTCGATACGGCAAGACCTACACCCAAAAATAGGTTTGACCTCGGTAAAATAAAACAGGGTGATCATAAGTCCTACTAGTAGCTACCTCAAGCGATTCAAGGAAATGCTCGAGCAGGTGACAGTGACGAGCGACCCAAAAATCACTTTCTACTATTTGAACAACTTGAGGTCAGGACCGTTAAAAACTATATTAACAATGAACCCCGACGCTTCAAAGGCAGAGTTATTGGTCAACTCACACTTGTTCTTCTTGACGAAAAATACCAAGGGTGATAAGACCAAGGGAAAAGAAAAGACTCGGGACAGATCGGCCACGCCAGGTGACCAGAACCAAGAGGGCAACAACCGTTCGCACAGAGGCAAAAATAGAACCTCCACTCCCGGCAGAGATTCAGATAATCACAATTTACCCCTCTGAATACTACTCGGGAAGAAATCATGTTCCAAGTGATCAGCAATGCCCTGCCTGTCCTTTACCCGCTCGATCTTGAGTTCACTCATACCAGGGATAACTCCGAGTACTGTGATTATCTCCACGACCACGGTCATGACACAGAGAGCTGCAACATTTTGAAAAGAGAAATTCAAAAGCTTATTAACACGAGCAAGGTAAACGGCTTTAAGAAGAACCAAAGAGCAGGCAATGATGGTGAGAATAATCACCGGGCAAGACCCAATCGAGAAAGAGGAGGCCAAGCCCCCTAGATTCAAGTAGTCGTGAATGTCATCCAGGAAGAGATCCCGTCTGACAATCAACTCGGAAAGACATATCTACTCCCTGTCAAAGGCGATCAACTCCCCAATAGTCCAACGAGCAGAAGAGCAGAGCATCTTCTTCACTTGCAACGAGTTGGTGAGCACCCCACTGGCTTCTAAGAAACTAATGGTAATCTCTTGTCTCGTAAACAACTCGCAGGTACACATGGTACTGATAGGCACAGGGGCATACAGAGACATCATGTACAACTCATGCTTCAAAGGCTTAGAGCTATCAAATACCCTCCTGAAGCCATACTTGAGGAATCTTGAAGGTTTCACCAACCATGAGCATCAATGGGACTATCGAGCTGGAAGTCTTCATGGGTGGCATTTAGACATGGACATAAATGATCACGTTCCTAGTAATCGATCTTATGTCCACCTGCAATTACATCATAGGCGCCCAAGCCATGGAAAAGTTCCAAATGGTCACCTCCATTCCCCACTAGAAAGCCAAGTTCTACACGGACATCGGGGTTGGAATTCTCAACAGCAAGCTGTGGGTTATGTGGGAATATGTCCGGGATTCCCATAAAAAGAAACATAAGCTGATTGTTTCCATTCCTGAACAAGAGATCATAGTCTCCGAAAAAGAGACATCGTACAACACCACCATGGGCCCAGTTACCATCGGGTTCATTGAGCTCGGAGAGTCATCAGAAATAACTGATCTCATGGAGATCGACGAGGCCAAGCAAGCTACAGCAGTAACGATCCCTGCGCACAAGGTCAGACATCCCCCCGCGCAGGCCATCGAGCTGGATACTTTGCATGTTCGATACGAGTCCAAGCTTCAGCCACAAGATGAGCTGGAAGAGGTCATTATCAACCCCGTCTACCCCGAAAAGAAAATCAAAATCAGGAAAGGTATGATCGCAAAGCTCGAGCAAGGATGGTCGATTAACTCAAGAGCAGCCTCGATGTATTCGCATGGATTGTCGAAGACACACAAGGGGTCAGTGAGAGCGTTGCCCGCCACGACCTGAATGTGAGCCCGACCTTTCATCCAATTCGACAGCGACCAAGGAAATTCTCACCAAAGAAAAGCGCAGTGATCAAAGAGGAGGTGGAAAAACTCCTAAAAGCGGACATAATCGAGTAGATCCAGTATCCATCTTGGCTCACCAACGTGGTTATGGTCAAAAAGGGAAACGAAAAGTGGGGCATATGTGTTGATTTCACAGTCCTCAACAAAGCTTGCCCAAAGGACTGCTACTTGCTACCCTGCATTGATGTGCTCATGGACGCCATATCCGATTTCAAGATGCTCAACTTCCTGGATGCGTACTCAGGGTATCACTAGGTCAAGATGAATAAGGAAGATAAGGTCATGACGGGTTTTCGAGCAGGTGGAGAATTGTACTGCTATAAAATGATGCACTTCGGGATGAAAAATGTAGGGGCCACCTACCAACGCATGGTCAACAAAGTGTTCAGCTCCCAGCTCGGTCGGAATATGGAAGCCTACATCGATGACATGGTCATCAAGACTAAGGGACGTGACCACAGTCTTGACTTGGAAGAGACGTTTGCCAATCTGTGCAAACAAAACATGAAATTGAATCCGAGCAAGTGTGTGTTGGGGATCCGAGCTGAGGAAAATTCCTTGGCTTCATGGTCAACTAGCGTGGAATTGAGGCTAACTCGGAAAAGATCCAAGCTTTGATCAAGATGGAGCAACCCAAGTGCATCAAAAACATCCAACGACTAAATGGCAGGATTATCGCCCTTGGTCGCTTCATCTCCCGGTCAACAAAGAAATGCCTACCATTCTTCAAGATCCCACGTGGTAACTAGGGATTCGAATGAAATGATGAGTGTGCTGAAGCCCTTGAGGAGCTTAGGGAATATCTCGACAAACCTATCCTTCTTAGCAATCCCATACTCGGGGAACCACTATTTGTATATCTAGTAGCCACAAACCAGTCTGTAGTCGTTGTACTTGTTAGGGAGGAAGTATGCCTTCAAAAACTTGTATATTATGTATCAAAGGCCCTTAGTCATGTTGAGGGTCATTATTTTAATGCAGAGAAATTAACTTACTTGCTTATCATAGCTGCCCGCAAATTAAGGGTTTATTTTGCTGCACATGTAGTCATAGTTTACACGGATGCACCACTATGCAAAATACTAGAAAAACCATATTCAGCGGGCAGATTACTTAACTGGTTGATCAAGCTTACTGAGTTCTACATCGACTATCAACCCAAGCGAGTAATCAAAACTCAAGCCTTGGCCGATTTCTTGGTCGAGACAAGTTTCACCGAACTAGAAAAATTATAAGCCCCACAGCCAATAGAGCCCGGGCACAAGTTGCTTCCAATGTCTCGACCGACCTACTGCTGGGAATTTTATGTAGATGGGGTAGCGAGCAAAGTCAGGAGTGAAGCAGAGGACAAGAACTTGTTAAATAGTAGTACAAGTCGAACATTCGAGCTAACAAGCTCTAAATAAGATAGTGAAGCCGTACCAAAAATACAGTTCAACAAAAATCGAATCTGCGGAAGCAATAATGAAACGATGCCCCGAGCTATATGCTCGAAACCAAAACCAAATGAAACCAAGAGAGGCTATTGTCTCACGAAAGGGAAAACAAAACTCGCTTGCCGCAACATTGCAAACACCGAACGAACCATCGATACTCCAGGTCGGTGTTTCAACAGAGAACCCACCTGATAAATAACAATGACCCAATGGCTAAATCATACCGGGGTAACCAATACAATAACAACAATAACAATAACCTACTGAATGTCCCGTGGTTACTACTTGCCCAGGAGACAACTGAATAAATACAATACTCAAGTACAAGTGCTCGACTACAAACGTCGGCTACAGAAACAATACAACAAGACTAGATAAACTACCCGACTGTAAAGTTTATATAACTTTACCCAACCTTGTCCTTAACAAAGTAGGAGGACAAAATAACAATAATGTTACAAAGTGAAAATGAACTCCACGAGCTATAACTTGGAATAGACAACAACTGCTACAACACGAACCACACGACCTCAACTCAGCTATCGATCTACTGTGCACTGCTACAATCAGGATCTACCCGGCCTTAACGCGACTAACGAAATCTTCACACTAGAAAATAAAGCACAGAGTGAGTCATAAAGACCCAGTACGCTACTACAAACAACAATATAACATAATATGAAACATTGTTATAATTAAACATTTAATTGTGTTAGTAGGACGATGACCCATGAAGACGTATCGTATGCTTTACATACTCCACTAGACAACCTTCCGTTTTCACTTACTAAACTGTTCAAACGAACCAGGGTTGAATTCCCTGATCATAAACAAACCAAATCCATTAGAATAAACTCTCATAAGCATCCTCATCTACAAGTATGCATATCGATATACACACACGTCATACGAACATCATGCATAAGAATGTATATATATATATATATATATATATATATAGACACACAGACATCAAGTACTTCATATAATCCTCATGTATAAGCATGTATATCTCTATCTATACATATCAAATCTCCCATATAATCATCATGTATAAGTGTGCATATCTATATATATACACATCAAGTCTTTCAATAGCATTAACCAATACAAACATGGTCAATAAGATCTCATGTTCAACTAATGTTTTGTTGTCACATAAGTGCTCATAGTAAGCCACATAAGGGATAAAGAAGATACCAAATGTGTGTCATCGTATTTCTCCCGCAATCATAACTGTTAAGCCATATCGTTCCAGTGATACCCCTAATAGGTATATCAAAGTGTCGGGCGGTATCACCTCAAGGGCAGCCCTTTCTCGATCATATAGTTCTAGTCAATGCGCCCTGTGGTTACGCAAGAGAATGCTAGGGAACTACATCCCCACTACGGCACACAATGAAGGGGTGTGTGAGCTGTCTCCGGTACGGCGATACATCGTAGGCACGAATCCCATAATTCATGAAGATGATGCATCGTCCCACCATCAGCATATAAACTCAAATAATGCCAGCTGGACTTATATGCAATACACAAGTAGATGTTTACTTACCATGAAATCAATTAGGGACCGAGCGAACTCGTCCAATGTCAAGTAGGTGTTTTACTCTACTATATACTCTCGATTATGCACATAATTGTAATAATCATCTAAATCACGTTTGGAGCTCAATTGAGTCTCTAAAGCACAAGTGTCAATTTGTTCACTCTATTCGATTCATGTCCCAAAAGCTTGTAATCTAGTCAAATGGAATCTAATTTTGATAAGATCTCACCACGATCCTCATAAGGTTCAATTGTTCCTTAACTCGACTCTATTGAATCTTTACTATACTTCATCCCAAATAGGGTACAAATGCTATATGCATTTCTAGCCCATTTTTGTTCTCCTTTTAAGTATCGTTAGGTTCTTGTTTCATTCGAAACCTAGTCCGATAAGTTTACGATTCCACCTAATAGTGAAACTGTAGGTTGATCATAACAAAACCACATCTTAATTCAACAAGTTCACAAATTGAATATTATTGAAACCATTAGGTATTCTAGAGTACATCATGCTTTAAATAAAAAAAGTACAATATGCTTTGTAAGTCTTATACATCAAGTAAGTAAGAAGAATCCAATACTAAACAAAGGTTACAATTATGCTTTCATAATCATAATATCAATCAACCAAGAAGAATCAATTCTCAAACAACCTTATCAACTTCAATTCCAAGGAATCACACGATAGATAACATTGAAACACTACGAGATCTCTTTGAGGTTCGCTAAACGCTAACTGTCAAGTAGATATACTTGAAGGGTAAAATACTTAGGACATAGTCAAGATTAAACAAATATCCAAACGATGGTACTTCAAAAATCCATCTCAATACACACGTGTCTTGGATACCCATTCGGTTATCATTGCAACTACTCAAGTAGACTCTTCATAGAGAGTACTAAGGCTCATACATACCAAACTTCTTTCTATGGAAATTTCTCCAAATCACCATCTCGGATTTCCCCAAGATGTCTACAAGGTTCTCAAGTAAGGTCATAGACAAGTCAACATGCATTCATACACACAAAGCAACTTTAGAGAGTTGGGATTCCCAACCTCAATAACCCTAAACCCATAGGGTCCAAAACAAGGGTAGCTCACCTCATTACAAGTCTCAGGACTTCGATTGAAGTCCCAAAGTATCAACAATCACAAGTCATACATAAACCCTTTCAAACGTCTCAAACTCAAGATCACACATTTGTGATCAAATCATTCCCAAAACCTATAGGACTTCATCCTAGAGTCATATAGAACATAATAAACATTCTTGTGACTCCTTTGAGTCAAGACACTAAGTTTCATATCTAGGCCATAGAATCAAATCATGCAAGACTTCATCAATCAAGACATTAAGCCCTTAAGCTAGGGTTTTAGACTCGAAAACCCTTAAACAACAACCCCCAAATCATACATATAGTAAGACCCTAATTTTTAGGGCATGAATCATAATAACCTCATCATGGAGGGGTGGAAATCACAAATGAACCATGGTAGACATGATAGAAGTTCACTAGCATGGTTTATATCTAGTTTAAACAAAGAGGATAGGGATAGAAACATACTTATCTTGGTAGAAAACCAAAGGAAAAGAATTTCAAACCATAGAGAATGATCCCATCATCGAGGGGAACGCATAGCCAGACTCAGATCAAGAATCGGGTGGTCAGATCTTTGGGAAACCTTGAAACACACACTAATCTCACCTCAATTCACCCACTCAAACTCTCAACAATGGTGGACTAAAATATCTAAGTGTAGGATGTGTAATGAGTGGAGGCTTGCAGATATTTCCATCCACAAAGGGGTTAGGGAGTGAGTAGAACACAAGCGTCAAGCTCGTATTGATTGGAATTAGGCTAAATTATTGAGGATTTAGGCTAATCACTCCATTAGACCTAATACACACTAATTAAGGTTTAATTTTATGTTTGAGGACTAATTTGGACGAATTGGGGTAAGGGTCACAATGACATTTCATCAAAAATTAAAAACTGTACAAGGTTGGAAAATAGGCAAGGCGGTCGCCTTCCCCTTGACTAGGCGAGTACCTAGTTTCAGCTTAAAGGATGCCAAGTTCTGGACTCTAGGCTATCGCCTGGTCATTTGGCTAGGCGAGTGCCCAGTCCATTTAGGTGAAAACGCTTGAAACTAGATCCAAACGGTACCCAAATCATCTCCAAACATCCTAGGGTTAAACCCTACTCAACACACAACCCAAGTATTCCCAAACAATCCCCGAAACAAGTAGGAACGAAGGTCACAACATGCAATGAATGCCCATTGATCGATGTTTTAATTAGTCTTTTTTCCTTGCAAGTGGACAAGACTATTATAGAATAGTATCGGAAGCAAAGTGGTCGAACCCACGAGACAAGTGATCACTCTAAAAGTTGCAATTTATTGATAGCAAATTATTAATCTAAAGGGGGTTTTTATGATTATTTTATTCTAACTACTATTTATATTTAGATGCTTAACTAATTAGCAAGAATTACGTATATGAAGATCTTATGGTGGGTGGCAATCTAGATTCTCGGGTTTCACTTGTATCTCTTTTATGCTCAATTCATAATAATTATCATTCAATTTCTTGGGTTCGTTCACTAAAGATAGATATAGCCTGTTGAACTATTGGTTCACCTCCATCCCCGCAACATTCATCCATTCTATATCCTAAGCACAAGAACTTTAATCTAGTCGTCACCTAGATTTATGATCTATCGTCACCCAGATCATGTATGAACCTGGTCCTAACTTATCACTCTCGCATCGATAGGTCCAATTTATTGTGATGGTGAGCCGGTTGTACCATATGCACATTGGTCATGCAGTTATCCTATACCTCTAAGTTCTTTATTATTTGCGATTACATTCATTTGTTTAAAGCAAAATAATAGAGGGATTGATAAACACAACAATCAACAAGAATTGAATGAACATATATAAGAATCAAGACATAAATTGGATACAAGTTACCTCCCACCTCCTAGATTATGGATGATTTAGTTCATCATGAACAAAGACACGGAGATGATCGGATACATGATTTGATCTTCAATATTTGTAATTACACAATCTAACTATGTTATACACCTAAAAACTATCTAAAATCTACTAAGACCGGCTCCACCGCCCTCCTATCCGGCTCGGCATCCAACTCAATATATACTCGGAGTTGTAATCCAATCGAATCACTGTGGTGAAAATCTCGAAATAGTCGCATTTCTCACCACCTAATGTCGCAAGGTGTTGATACCTTGGCCCCGCAAGGAGTCCAGTTGTCCGGCCTTTTGTTTTCTTACCTCGATAATCAGACGGCTTACCTTAAGGCCGAGCAGGTCTAGAGGTACTTTGTGTCCGGTCTCCGACCGACAAATTTCTCTTTCTTCTTCATTTTTCCTTGGCCCTTCTTGAATTTGCACATAAAACCCTAGAAGCATATTTTCACAAAAAATCCTGAAACTTACAAAACTCACCGAAACATATATCGAGTAAAAAAGCCCTCGAAATAGCATAATTTAAGTCATAGAATACATAAAATCGAATATAAAATACATCGATCAAATACCCCCAAACTTTAATACTTTGTCATTCACTCCAGTAAACAATACATATAAAATACAAAAGCATGTGATTAACAAAAATAAAATCTTTTGGAGGGTGACACTATTTACACTCCTCTATAAACCCACAAACTCTCAAG
>CM028380.1:147182850-147277983 GCA_013146195.2 Codonopsis lanceolata
TATTTCCCAAATCTTGTTGCCGATTCGAGGCGTCGAGCCGGACTCTATCACCAAGGAGGCCAGGAGGCTCTTTTGGAGCCAGAAAGAGGAGATGGCACGTTCACCCCGCTGTATACCAAAGAGTCCACCATGATGAAACCATCAATATCCGGCAATTTGAACATCAGAGTAGTAGAATAATCCCTCCGGGCCCTCCCGAGGAAGAAAGTGCTTGAACCGGGACTCGAGCCAACAATTCGCTCGGCCTCTCCCTAGTATTACAACCACCGATCCTTAGTCGGATTCACCATTCTTTGTCAACATATTGGAGACGAATCTGGAGGTGGTAAACTTCGCCCGAATAGAGCCTTTCGAAATCAAAAATGAGAAGGCCTCACTGCAAAATAAAAAAAAATAATAAAAAAATAAATAAAATATATGTAAAAAAAATGATACATAAAAAAAATGATGATGAAAAAGGTGAAAAGGCATGTACCTCCCACGCCTGGGCAAACCCATTCGAGTCGGCGTGAGTCATTCCGCCTGGCCCTATCCATGGAAGCATAAAGTTCGCCAAACCAGCCTGCCCCAACCATACAAAGGGATCCGATTGCACCAGAACAAGCCGTGACTCGAAGCTCTGGGGTGACAGAGGAGTTGCAAAAAGAGCGAGTGCCAAGAAAGAAGAAAAAGAAACGCTCTTGCCACTTGAGGGGCCAGCCATCATCAGCCGGCACCCGCCCGGCATTATTAAGAAGCCACTTCCGAACGCTGCTGATAAAAATCTCATCCGATGATTTGAAACGGGGCTCGAAGCCCAGGAGGTCCACAATCTCCTCCCTACGATGACGGAGAGTAAAGTCAGGGCCGTGGTCTCCCTATATTCCAGGATCCTCGGTGATCGCCGAAGTCAGCACGGGGTCATGGTTGCCTCCCCGCTAAAATGAAAGGTATGGGTGGTGTCCCCTTTGACCGTAAGTCCACCTGACTTTTGCACATCGAAAATGGGAAGGAAGCTGGTAAAATGGGTGAAGGAGTGCATGAAGACACTAAAACCTGAACCCTTCACCAACAATTTTGCAGCCTCGGGTAGCATGTCAAAAATCTCCGCCACATCGGTACATGATACCCACATCCTTTCAAACTCCCTGCGAACCTGGAAAAAAAAAGAGGTAAGTCCGCTACCTTTATTTCCTTCTATGTACAGTCTTTTAAATAAGCAAAAATAAATAAATAATGAACATATTGCATACTGTATACTTCATGATTCTTTTACAAAAAAAAAAAAAAATCTTTTTAGCATAAAAATAAAATAAAAAGTTTTTTTTTAAAAATAAAAAAATAAAAAAATAATAAATAGTAAAATAAATAAATAATTCTCTAAATTGTCGCGTACCATTCTTATACATGTACATACATTTACATGTAAATAAACATTTATTAAACATCATTCTTTTATAAATAATAATACAAATAAAAAAAAACAACAATAACAAAAAAAAAAACAACCAAAAAAAAACAATTTTTATAGGTAATTTCTTTTGCATGAAAATAATTAATTTTGCATCTTAAATGTCATTAAAATGCATATTAGGACTGCATTTGCCATGTGTATAATAAAGTGTAAAAACATTCATGCATCATCTTATAATTGTTCTGCATTGCATCTGCATCAAGTAGAATAATTCATGCATCCATTATGTGCATTTCATTTGTCCAATAAGCTGCCATAGGGGCCCGCTAAAAAGAAGATAAAGTACCACCAATCATCAAAATGAATATCTTTGTGGCATTTACTATACCCCTGCAGTAGTTGCATGTTTGAAAAATGAATCTAAGGGCATGAAAAATATCTGTTTTGTCCCGTTTTTATCCGAAAATGTGTCCGAAATGCGTTTCGGAAAAAATTAATTTGTATTCAGAATATTCCGTTTCGTGATTCTATTGCATGCAAAAATGTGTTTTAGCGTAAAACATGCATCATATAGCCTCATTTGCATTTAGAATACAAATCATGCATAGTAGGGTCAAATAGTGACTACTAGTTCAAATCATGCATCGCAAAAATAAATCATAGAAATTTCGCATGTTATCACATAATTACATCATTTAGGCATAAATAGGACATGCATATGCATTACTAATAAAGTCAGGAGTGCTCCAAAAGTTCCAAACAGTGCAGAAATTTAGCAGATCTGAAGAATAGCCAGAAAAATTTCTAGAAAAAGAGAAATCTTACAGTGGTCAGAGGAAGGTTGGACACGTGAGTGTTCCGATCTCGCAAAATGTTGCCCCAGTCGTTCGTAGAGTACCGGTAAATGAGTTTATTCGGACCAGCGAGGAGGTTCTCTCTCCTCTCGCAGATGCAGGTGCATCGGTGCCTTCCCCTTCCTGGATCGTGAAGAAGATGCCATCTGCTAAGTAAAACACTGAAATTGGCGGAAGAGAATCGAGAAAAGGAGCGAAAATAAAGAAAATAAAATAAAAAGAAGGAAGCAGCAACAATGGCGGACGAAGGAAGAAAGGAAAAGAAGGAAGAAAAGAAAGGAGAAGCAGTAGCTTCTCTCCCTTCACTCTCGTCCATATAAGGGGAGAAAAAGGGAATTTTCCCTTTTCCCCCTCCAAAGTTTGAAGCTGCGACACTTTGGTCCTCAAATTTCAAAGTTTTCAAAATGGTCTCTGAGCCTAACGGAAAGTTAACAAGGTTAATCTTGTTAACCAAAATTGACAACCATTCACCGGAGGACAAAGAAAATAATACCCCCAGTGGGTCAAAAAAAAAAAAAAAAAAAAAAGAAAAATCAAAAAAAAAAAAAAAAGAAAAAAAAGAAAGAAAGAAAAGAAAAAGAAAAGAAAAAGAATAAAATCCCCAGCAGAGGAAGAAGAATAAATTCCCCAGCAAGAGTGGCAAAAATGCCAAGATCAGTCGAATCCGCGGCAGCCACTTGGGCGCAAAAAGGTAAGTCAGGTACAGTATTCTCACCTTGACTTTAGAATAATTTCCTTTCTAAAAAAAAGAAATTTTGCTTTTGTTTTCAAAATTAAAAAAAAAAGAAAAAAAAGTTTGCTTTTGTTTTCAAATAAAAGAAAAACTCTTTTTCAAAATGAGTTTTGATTTCAAAAAAAAAAAAAGAGGAATATTTCAAAAAACAAAAAAAAAGAGAAATATTTCAAAAACACAAAAAAAGATGAATATTTGAAGAAAAAAAAACAGAGAGAGCGAGAAAAAGAAAAGGAAGGAAAAAGAATGTTTTCCATCTCACAATTTTCGAAAATACTTGAAGAGTGATCAATTTGCCGTGCTCGGCGACGGATCTTTATCGGTCGAGTGCAGTTTTCTGGATATTTGAAAGTTTTCGGGTTATGTTTGGAAACAAGGCAGCGACCAGCCAGACACAACTTTGAAAACTCCTCTTAACACGTTTCAACGACAAGGTATTGACCGGTTGAAATGTGGTGGCAGAAAAACATTCAAATCTTCATACCGTATTTGACAACGGTTTCGGACCAGGAAGAATCGACTTTTCGAAAAACAAAAATCTTTTTCGTTGTGTTCTCGATCGGGCTTGACCCGAAGGACATGACATCCTCACTTGGTTGTAGTTTAGGTTTTTTTAGCCTGAACTACGTTTGGTTTGATTTCCTTTAATAGAGAATACGTAGGCAGCCTACATTAGTAGGTCCGACCATCAGAGCACATTAAATTCATATCTGCTTAAAAGCTGCGATAATTTTTTATAACCAGGACTAAAAATGTCTAGGTTATGGAGTTTGGATAGCATGTTAGCGTGCATTATAATCGCTACCAATTGCATTCTCCGTTCTTAATTGAGCGAAATTGAAGAGTCTATTGTTTATCAACGATGTTCGTCTACTCGGTAAGCCTTGGGTTACAGTAGACTCCATCGTTGAGGGCTCTAGACACCCAATTCGTACCCACGTATGTACCGACATAAAATATCAAGAATCGTTAAAACTTAACAAATGTCAAGTTACTGAGGAGTCAAAAATGCAAAAGGAAGCGGGATGCGCGAAAGCATTGAAGCTGAGGGGGGAAAGTGCAAAAATCAAACTTGAAAAAGCTTGGCCGGTGCCGCACCGGGTTCCCTGGTGGCACCTAGCCTTCACCTGCTCATCTTTCTCAGATAGAAATTGTACAAGTTCTGGAGCACAAGGTACAAGCGGCTGATGCAAGGGAAACAAACTCAGAAATTCCGGACGCGTCCCTGCCTTCAAGTATAAATAGAGGTCTCGGCCTCCCATTTTCAGTGTTCATGTCCGCGATTAAAAATCGCAACGAAGCCCTGTCCCTTCGTCTTCAACGATAGAAATAGTACGAGAGGTGCGAGATAGGTGAGTGGAAGCCTTTAGAGTCTCCAAACCCCGTCTAAACTCTGCCAAATAAAAACCCATAGGTTATAAGTGATCCCTAGCCTAGTTGTTAGGTATCCACCTCATTTCCCCGGTCCAAAAATCCCAAAGTAAGCCGTTACTCTGCTCGAGTAACGGGCTGAAAAGTCAAAAAACTAAGCCTAGGTTCCGCCCAACCAAAAAGGCCAAAACCTACCCAAATAAGCTGTCACTCTGCCCGAGTTGACAAGCCCAAACTCTCATAAATAAAGCAGTCATTTTGCCCAAATCAAAACAACGACCACACAACAAACAACAAAAGACTTCCTTTCCTTGAAGGACAGAGCGAGCACACCGCCACTCTAAAAGGTAAAACCTTTAAGGGCGCCGTTTATTTTATTTATTTACTTTTCTGTCATTTATTTATTTTTAAAATTGTTATTTAAATCCGGCGCAATGTAGTCAATATAAGTCGTTGTGATGCCCGGATTAGAATAGAAAATATTTTGTAAAAGAGCCGTTATAATGGCCAAATATTCTTAAATATGTTTGTAATTATTGTAAGGAAATGGCTGTGAGTCCGTAAATAATGTAGCCACGAATGTATTTGTTTAAATTTCCTATCTCTTTAATACCTTATTTATTTGCGAAATAAATATGACAATAAGCATACTTCAGCCAAAAACCATTTTCGAGACCGAAAGGGCGAGTTGGGTGCCTAGCACCTTCCCAACTCGTAACTTAGCCTCCGAACCCGTTTTCTTTTTCTCTGGTTTATTTTTCTTTTATTTGGTTTTGCTTTATTTGCCTTAAAATAAAGATGGCGACTCTAAAACTTTCGGATTCAGTGGGGCCTCGCAACATTCCCTCTTTGCACTTTCCTGTTCTCCCCTAAAAAAGGGAGATATGAGAATGGAGGGGTGATGCATTCCCATATCCTGGTATCCCCTAAACAAGGGATAACTTGATGCGGGAAACCCAAAGCTCCCATAGTAATCTGAATGAGTCATAAGACTATTTTTAATAAAATCCATAGTGGGGGCGTCACAATATCCTTTTTTGCACTTTTCCGTTTTCCCCTAAAAAAGGGAAAATGAGAATGAAAGGGTAATGCATTCCCATATCCTGGTATCCCCTAAAAAAGGGATAACTTGATACGGGAAACCATAAGTTCCCATATTGGATACAAAATCCACTCAAGGCAACCGAGGCACATTCAAACGTGCTAACAAAGACATCACTCCTCTCGCACTTTTGATTTCGTCTTCCCCTAAACAAGGGAGGGTGGAACGAGAGTAGTGGTGTCCCGCATCCGCACGTATGCGCACCCCTATCCAAGGGAGTGTGGCACCGGTTACGAGATCAATATGGTGCTGAATATCCTGCAGAGGCGGCAGTCCTTCAGGAAGTTCTTCCGGCATAACTCCACTAAACTCTTCTAATTAAGAGTGCAACTTCTCGGGAACCAAAACAGTAAGCTCCTGGAAACCGTTACTCACCACATCAAATATAACAGGTATGTGTGACATCTCCTGGATCAATTCTTGCCCAGTATAGAGGGAAACCATAGCCTTTCCTTTATCCTTGGCATGTCCACTATCAACTAACGGGCATAGAGTAAACTTCACTTTATCTTTAATGAAGACGACTACATTATCCCTACCCTTATGCATGGCATTAACATCAAACTGCCATGGTCTACCCAACAATAATTGGCATGCAGTCATATCAACAATATCACAAAGTATTTTATCCTTATATCTACCAACAGAAAAAGAGATAACACACTGTCCTGTTACCTTGACAGTACCCACAGAGTTGATCCAGCCAACGTTGTAAGGAGTGGGGTGTTTCTGCACTACCAATTTTAGCTTCTCTACCAAACTACGGGCGACCAGATTCTCGCTACTCCCACTGTCTATAATCAATTCAACCGGCTGTTCGTGCACTTTACCCCGAGTGCGAAAGATGTTGTGTCGTTGCAGGTTCTCACTTTCTACCGGAGTTGTCAGCATAAGTCTGCAAACTAAGCTGGGGGATGATCAATTAGGACAACTTAAGGAGAAATGAAAAGATTAAAACGTTGTTAACAAAGAAATTTAGGCTAGAGTAGGGGAATTTAGGCTAGAGTAGGGGAATTCTCTCTCCCGTCATCTTTGTTGCCCTAGCTAGGGTTTACCTACATGCAGCCGCCGGGCGGCCAAACCCGGGAGGCCTCCCCTTCGGTTCAACCATCTGCTCCATCTCCACATTCTACGCCGCCCACCACATCTTATGCTCAAAGTTGTTGGACAACCAAAACCTTCGTTGGCTCTTCAAGCCCGGTTAACTGCCCTAGCCCCTCGGCAAGCTAATGTTTTCAATGGTGAGCCAGATGTCTCTTCACTCCAAGAGATCGGCCGCTAAGCAGCCTTGCAAACACACTTGGTGAAGTTTTCGCAGCCGACCATCGCTCATGCCATCCAGGAGGATATCGCTCGTTCATGGAAGCTTAATGGTCCCTTTGTTGTAGGTTTATTAGACCCGAGACATGTCATGGTTCGATTATCCTCGTTAGAAGACTTGATTCTGGCACTATCAAAGGAATCACACATGATTCAATCGTCCATGTATCGGTCATTCAGATGGACACTAGATTGCTCCTTCAGGAAAGATATCACCAAAGTTGCTGTATGGGTGCGCCTACACCACCACCGTTGACACACTTTAATCCTTCTTTTTACAATGCATTGGCAATTCCCTTGGTCGGTTTTTACGTGCGGATGACAAAACCCTCGCATTATCAAGGCCTATGTTTGCTCGCATTTGTGTTGAAATGGATGTATCGGTGACTCTCCCTGTTCGTTTCTGGATTGGGACTAGTAAAGAAAATGGTTTCTGGCAGCCTCTAGAGTTTGAAGGAAACATTCGTTATTGTATCGGTTGTGGACTGCTTGGGCATACCAAAGAAGTTTGTCGTAAAAATCATCGTTCACATCAATCTCGAACTAGGGACTTGAAGGGTGAACAAGAGGCGCCTCCTAAGGTGAATTTGACAGTGGAAAGATATCGTGATTGATACCACTCCTAAGCAAAGTCCGACATGGTGGAAGCCGCTCCTATGGTTAAGCAAGTTTGGGCTCTACATAAAAACTAATAATGAAGCATCGGTTTCATTAGCAAAAGACTCTCAAGGTATTCCCGTCGAACCGAACACATAGATCTCATGAACGAGGCCGTTGTGCATGTATCGATGACAATCCAAAACCAATATTAGCGATCCGCCTCCAACTCGACCAATGTATTGGGGTAAGTAATCCTTTTGATATCTTGTCCAATTTAAATGATGATCACATTGCCCAACATGATAACATTCGACATCCCGGCTCAAGATAAAGGCTCTCCTCGAATGTGGAAACTGTTCCCATTGTCGCCAGACAGCTAATGCCAATGTTTCTCGGCCCAATGTGGCGCTCCCATTCATCAAGATCCAGCCTTAGTTGATGTTCAAGATACCAATCCTACCGCCCAAGAAACCATCCCTAATACAACTCACCGCTAAAAGCCCTACGATAGAGGCGGACTACAACGAGCCCCTAGTCGCCACAACCGCCAATCCTTCCGGTCATAGATCTCCTCTTGCTCGCTTGAGCCCAAATTCCCCCCCTTTCAATCCATCTTTTAACCTAATAATGTTGAAATCCCAATTGATTCGTGACACATTCTATGCCAGATTTAAGTGGTTTTTTTGAGGAAGATTCTTCTCACGAAACTTCTTTGAATATAACCTCCCCTAATAAATTTGTTGTCCTACAAACAATTGAGGAAGAAGAGGAAAATTATGATAATGACCTCGCCCACTTTGAAGCTCTTGATCTAGAAACCCCTATCCTTAGAAGGTCGAAGCGCCGTACGAAGAGTCGTTATCGTAATTATTAGACTTATTTCTTGGTTTTTATCTAGGTTTATTTTATTGCCATTGTTTCTCTATTTATTTCTTCAAGGTAAGGCTCCTTTGTCCCCCCTTTTTTAAGGGTAAGGTTGGTTGTCCCCTTTAGCTTGTTTTCCTTTATTTCTAATTTATATAAATCTAGCATTCACATAAAAAAAAAATTAAAAAAAAAAAAAAAAAGTCTGCAAACTACAAAAGCTGCATGTCCATCTTCAACCCCAAATTCCTCACCATTGGGATCTTCAACGCACTCTTCTATATCGCCAAATTCATCTTCCTCGAACTCGTCTCGTTCTGCCATATTAACCTTACCTCGATTAGGGCAATTATTTGAAATATGCACAGCTTGTCCACACCGGAAACACTTATCTCCTATAACTTTTGGCATAGGGGTTGTTATTCGCTCGACTTGCCGCCTGTTGTCCGGTCGTTCTCCGAGGATACTGACCCTGGGTGGGATTAGACGGAGCTCGTTTTTCTTCCCCAGAGTCTTGAACGGTAGATTGTGTTTTCTCTTGGACCATTTGTGGCTTGGACCCAGAATACTGCCCCCGTGACGTCATCGGCGTCGTCGCTTCTCCATATCTGCGGAAAGTTGTAGGACTTATAAACGGTGTGGACGACTGTTGCGCTTCAACTTTAGTTTCCCGGGTAATAGCTTCATCGACGGTGTTAACGGCATACAGTTGCACCTGATTTTTAATGGCAGTACGAAGTCCACCGACATACCTAGCAGTTTGTTGCCCCTCGGTTTCATTCAGATTGTTGCGAGCAGAAAGACGATGGAACTCGCTAGTATACTGATTAACAGTCCGCTCTCCTTGTCGACAATCATGATACCTTTGGAATAAGATTTGATCATAATCTGCTGGTAGGAATCGAAGCCGTAACGCTTCCTTCATTCGCCGCCATGTACGTATCGGCTGTTTACCTTGGCGCCTTCTATTACTTTGAAATTGTTCCCACCAAGCAGATGCTCCACTCCGTAACTTATAAGCAACATACTTCACCTGCTTATCTTCCGTAATCCCCATTAGATCGAAATACTTTTCGACCTCAGACAACCAATCTAAGAAATCTTCCAATTCTAGATCACCTGTGAAGCCTATTTTTATAGGACTACTAATGCTTGGAAAACAAGTTAAAATCTCCTAAAAAGTAGCCTAACCTATATAGTAACCTAATAGGACTTAAATTTATCACTTATATACCTAAATCTACTTCTAAACATAAAAATATTACCATATTAAAATTAAATACGAAAATTACAATAAAATAAAAATACTCAAACTTATAATTAAAACTAATCCAATCTTGTCCTACATCAGTCACCCACTCTTGAAAAGAACTCGTCCTCGAGTTCATACCCGAAACTTGAAATTGTCCATGCCAAACAAAGAGATATTTTGAGTAGTATAGCTTTTCACGCAACCTTGAATCTTCGAAATCCTTGAACAAATCTGAAATTGAAAAAGACTCAAAAACTCGAAAGAAACTAGGAGAACTAAACAGAAACTCGTTTGACATAACGTGTGGTCGTGAAAAATGTGCATGCCTTAGTAGTCATGGACAGTCCCATATCATCTGCATCAAATAAATTTGCAATTTCAAAATCTCCTATATCCCCAAAATTATGTTTCTCATAACTCTTTCGCTCGGAAAATAATTGCCCTACATCATCATGCATGTTTCCAAACGCAAGTTCAAGTAAATTTAAATCTTCCAGATCCAGGTCGCCTGTGATAAATGGTAGATCAGCCTTAATTTTCAGATACTATTCTACGTCATTCCTTGCTATTGGCACATCCTCTCCTTCAGAATCGGAATCCACATCCTCCCTGGCCGGCGGATCGCGAGGAGGATTCAACCCACGTCCTACAGGTTCTGCACGAGCCCCTGCCCATTGCCTAGGGTTTGCAACAATCTGTAGGTTACTGCTTCTACGACAGCCCGATTTGTAGCAACCACTTCATTCAAGGTTTGCTGCATCTGTGTGAGAATGGTAACAATTGCAGGGTTGGTGTCGTTGTTGTTATCGTCGTTAGCCGCCATCTCACAGGATGTTAATCTGCTCTGATACCAACTGATGCAGCGGAAATAACAACAAGGGCTCTTACCACGAGAAACCCTTTAAAATAAGGTTGAAACACGTCAAACCTTAATCTACCTAGAATCCACTAGGAAGAAATAACTGGAATCCACCAGATAAAAGAGAAAACTCTAATTTTATTAAAATATCAATTAAATTCTGAATTACAATGAAGCCTATTTTTATAGGACTATTAATTCTTGGAAAAAAAGTTAAAATCTCCTAAAAAGTAGCCTAACCTATATAGTAATCTAATAGGACTTAAATTTATCACTTATATACCTAAATATACTTCTAAACATAAAAATATTACCCTATTAAAATTAAATACGAAAATTACAATAAAATAAAAATACTCAAACTTATAATTAAAACTAATCCAATCTTGTCCTACATCAATTATGAATTCGTTATCGTAAATTTTTCGTGCTTAAACTTGTCCACATGAAATATTTTTTATTATCGAAAAATTTATTTCGTATTTGTCAACTTATCGGCATACTCCTTTGTATTTCGTATTTCCACTTTCTTTGTTTTGGGCAGGGTTTTTTAGTGTATGTTTTTTTGTTGCACGAGTAACTGGTCATGTAGCATATACAGCTTTACCTTAATAAGGATTTTTTTTTTTATAAAAAATAACTGATATGCGACTAACTTTGACCCTTTTGATTTCAGGTTCACTTGACTATAGGCCATCTAAAATGAAGAAAATGTAATAGAGGGTGACTAAAAGGTAACTTTGCTCAGTCTATTAAAGATCATGACATGCCAATTCTAGCAGTTCTTCTCCTTTCCTAAAAAAAAAAAAAAAATCCAACAGATCTTCTGTAGGTTTTCTCATGGCAAAAGATTCCTTGTGAAGCAACTAATGTCTGAATATTAATAAAAAATATAGCAAGTTAAAACTTGAATAGAGCTTATACTAATATACTCATGAGAGAACTAACTGGGGAGGTACATCAATAGAATGCTTTTGACCTTGATCGTACATTCCAAAAACCATATGCTCATAAGTGCTGCCATTAACTTCTTAATAGGATGCTTCCAACTACAACTTTGTTTTGATTCCCCAATGAGGCGGCACATCATATCCTATCTCCTATTATGTGTCTTTCCCACTCAGCACCCCATTAACTTCTTAAAAATTGATGCTTGACCTTTTTGGAATGTCTTCTTTCATGAAATATTTGTTCTTATTTGGGCCATTTGTTTAACTGCTCGTGTTCAAACGGTTTTAAGGCACAAGATTCATGATGTTACGTCATCGTCGCTAGGCATGTCTTTGTTTTACTATATGTTTTTTTTTTTAAAAAGGTTGGAGGGGACATAGACCGTACCCTAACCCTTAATTTTTTTTTATAAATATTTTTAATGCCTTGAAAGGCTACAATTATATATATATGATGTCTTTCGTATGGCTCGAACAATTGGTGCCTCTGGGGAGGCTTTGTAGGGCTTGAACACCAGCTAAATGGGGCCTTTGGATAAGGCTTTAACAACAACGATGCCTCTGAAGAGGTTTGAACACCCGACCTCTCTACTGAGAGTTGTAAAGTCCAGGGTGTCACTAGGGTGTCTCTAGTGAGACTCGAACACCCAACCTCTCCGTTAGGAGAAGTGAGCAGTACCAGTTGAGCTAGAGCTCGTTGGTTTTGTTTTACTATATGTTATCCTCATTCATTTCTAATAAATTGTTCCTTATAAAAGGTTGAGTTATCATATTATGAACTTTTTTATCACATGCCTTGTAATTAGTAAATATGTACTCGTCCTAATTATGTCTAACTTTTGAAGCTTTCTAAATTATAATGTTGGAAAATGCATCCAAGGTTTTCCTTTGTTTGTTGTTAACCGTTGTTTACAAAAGCTGAATATTTATCCAGTCAAACTTATATTTGTGCACTTGGGCTTTCAGTTGAGAAGCCAAGGGACCAGGTTAGAGATGCAGAGGCACTTCTAGGCCTCACTGGTGCATTGGAGGCATCTATTAGGTCACAAACTGTTGGAGGTATTACGCTGGCAGATTTTGTATTAGCTCTGCTTGAAGGATTTGGCAAGCGTGGAAGCAGAATTGCAAGTAAACATATTCTTTGGAAAGAGATTGGTGTTAAAGTTTCATCCATTTTTAGGAATGGCAGAGGTTGCAGCACTATGTGAGTTTTGGAACTCAGTTTTATGCAATCTTCTGTATCTGTTGTTCTTTGACAACTTGTTAATATATTCTATTTGCTTTTAATGTTGTTTCCATTTAAGGTTGGGGCCAATGAAGATTGAACTAAAGCAAAGGAAGGTTACTGTTTGTCGAAAACGTACTATACGATCTACAAAATCATAACCAAAAGAGGTATGCTTGTTCATTAAGAAGGTTCCAGTTCTTGCTCTTTATGAGCCTCGTAGAAAGAGTCATGTCTTAATTACAACACAAACAAAAACCACATACGTATTTATTATATATGACATAGAAATTACTATCTTGGTCAATCCATGAACAAGTTAGTAGCAAGGAAACCACACAAATTGTGTTTGAAAGTCGGTGATGTCTGTGCCTCATTTTAGTCTGGGATGTCTACTTTGAGAAATGAGTTTCAATTCAGTAGCATCATTCCTGGACTTTAGAAGCCTGTTTTGTAATGATAAATTCGCATCTCTGCAAATTAATGATGTAGAAGACAGATGCACTCTATGGGGTTTAGTTTGACCTCATAGATAAGCCAATGTCATCTAATGGCCAATCTGCCCTAGATTCCATTTGAAGTCTTCCAGAGGATTCTATCTTGGACTTGTATGAAAAGAGGACTGGCCGTGTCCTAATGGAATTAGTCTTATTTCCGCATCTCTTGACTAAGAGCTACCAATTTCTCTCTATAAAGGTGCCAATTTTCCGAATCCAATGAGTTCTTCTAAAACTAGAAGACTAAGCTGCTTAAGCTGTTAAGCCAACCTTAGGAGCTGGGAAGCTAACTCTAGGTTTGTGCTTGTTGATTGACTTTTTTTTCATTTCTGGTAGCTCACCAATTTGCACCCCTTTCTACAAAAGGTGAAGCATCTAGTGCCCATTTCATTGAACTTTCCTTTTTTTAATTTCACATTTCGATATTTATATTGTAGGAAAACGTCCTTAGCGAATCCTTAGCTACCTACCTTGGAGGGACTTCCTTTCAGGACGATGAGATCTTATATGGCTTTCCTTCTCCAATCCTAAATAATATCATTTTCTGCTGCCCCTTCTAGTTCACATGCATTGTCTTTCCTTGATTCATGATCAATCATAAGCATGCAGTCCACTGAAATTGGACTAATTAAGACACATTCCCACATCCAAAGTAGCTTGAGCTGTTTTCAATTTTCAATTTATAAAGTACGTAGCTTGGCTATGAAAGTCCTAAACTCTATAAATTTTAACTAGATTTTGTGATCAATAAAAATAAGTTAATTGGTGCAGCTTCCTTTCCAATTCTTCTGAATTAGTTCTATAAATAGTATACTTGGACCAAAAAGTACGGGCACAAAAAATAAATGATGATAAAATAATAAAGCAAAATCATGCAAAGTTACTTAGAGTATGACTTATGCAATTTTAGACATACAAATAAGAAAGGGCTATTTGTTTTGGGTTGGCGACCTGAGTGACATCAGACAGTAAACTACAGATGGTCAAGATTTCTACTTAAGGATGCCTTCCTCTGAGTTAGGTAAGACTATCGCATATGTGTTAATGAATAGTTGATCTTGAAATCTGTTTGAATATTTTTTAACTGCTAAAACATTAAGATATGCTAGCGGTAGCACTTGACTGCTCCCAACTGAAGTTCTTTCATTTATATAGCCGATTAAAATTAAGCTTCAATCTTTTCAATCTGTTTGTACAGGTATTTCATTTTTTAAAAGTGGTCTTGTATGTGTCAACACAAAAAGAACAACTACAATACCAAGGAGATCAGATTAAAAGATTGGAAGAGATGATTATAAAGGTTGATGGAGGAGCGGATTGCTTCTACCTAGTTCATGGTTAGTATGTCTATTCTTATTCTTCTTTTTCATCTTCTTCTCTGCTATCCTTTTCTCTCTCCTTTGCATGATAGTTTTGTAGTATCGAAGAAGGATGGGTAGTTCTGATATGTTTAAACACCGTAACATGTCACTTGGCATACTTAATTTACATATGTTTAACTGAAGTGTCTCAACTAGTCTTCAATATGTTGCTCTTGTTTTGAGTACTTTTATGGTATATCATGAATCAAAGAGGATCGCCCTGTTCGCTTTTGGCCTAAAAAAACATTCCTTTTTATAATGACACATCTTTTTTCTCTATCATGACTTGCATTGGAGTATTATGTTTCTTTGTAGCAGGGTATTGAGGCAAAATTTTGGAATAATAGTTTAGAATAGAGCACCACTACTGGAATTATCTTCGGGTCAACTAATTTTAAGTTTGGGAGACTTAACTTTGTTTTTCTTCCTTTCTCCGAGTCCAAGAGGATCTTTTTCTTCTCCATGCCTTTAATTTTGCTATGAAATACAACCAGTTGAATTTATATTAGTGAATTTATATATACTTGAATCATCAAATATGTATATCATTTTCACTGCCCCTATTTACTTTTGCAGATTTTAGGCCACCTTGAAGTGCGAGAGGACTTGGTATATATGACGTTTGTGATATAGCTGCATTTTATCAATAAAGAATTACGTAGGAGGCTCATCTGCAAGTTGAGAGATTGACTAGTCAGATGAGAAAGTCATCTTTATTTTGTTTTTGAAAATAGGTGGTTTGTATACTTTTGGAAGCGAAACTAGTTTCTCTTGTTTTTGGACAATAGATTGCTATATAGTTGTCTAGTCATTACTATGTTTATGGTAGGATTCACATTTCGTGTATTGAAGACTAGTATTGGTGCATCTATGAACAAAGTTGTAAATGCTTTTTAGTCTACTAGTAAGGTTCACGTGCGTTGCACGTGGTTAACACACTTGGTGTTAATGGTTTTTTAAAGTGATTTGTCAGTTTCTTAACTTTTTTGTTTACTTTTAATTATTGGATTCTTTTTGTATTTTAATCTTTATAGTTTTGAGACTTGTAAATTGTGTTTTTGTGTGTTTAGGTTTTTTGATATTTTGTTTTTCGGTAATTTATAATATAAGCTTTTAGTCATTATATTGCAACTTATCCTACACATTTGTCTTTTTTATTAGTTATTTTTAAATCTTTTTTTAATACCAAACATGAATTCATTCACATTTATCGGTGTTGGAATTGAAAACAATTCAAGCTTACTTTCTTAGATAAACACATTGTTGTTGGAGACTTAACTTATGTCGTTTATGAAATTTATGACTCTCTTTAGAAAATAATAAACTGTTTTATAGAAATCAAACTGACAATCCCAAAGTATATACTTACACTCTAAAACACAAAATTCACCCAGAGTATCTATAAAGTCTCACTTTACCACCCAACCTAACTTTTGTGTCATTTTCATATATCATTGTATAAGTTTTTTCTAGTTTGCCCCCTAGACACTACTAAGGTTACCAATATGACGTTAATGTGCACATGGTATTTCACGTGAAGGACATTTTGGTCATTTTTAACAATGTTTTCTGTGCTTTTATTACCCCAAAAAAACTTCATTTTCTTATTCTCCGACAACGCTTTCTCTGCTTCTTCTCCAACAATGACATCTTATTTAAATTTTAAGTGAGATAAAACTCAAGAGTGTATAAATCTTTTATTCAAATTTTTATATAGAAAAATAAATAAAAATAGTGCGGAATCATATCAGAGAGAGATAAAACACAAGAAGATGATCACATTCAGGTGTCAAGGCCGCCATGAATAAGAACCCACAAAAAATTAAAGTTGTCAGAGTTGCCTATGTTAAATGACCAAGCCACAAACACAATGCATAAGCATACACGATGAATTTCAAAACTCATATTTGAATTCATCACAGATGCATACGACAATGATGAGGCACGTCATGATTCAATCCGTCTTCATCGTCCCTAGCTTAAACTCCAACAAATTTCTCCTTGGCACCATTGATATGGTTTATGGTTTGAATTGAGCAAATTCTTGATTTTAAACATTAATCACTACCATTTTTATCACTACGATCACCACACGTTACATCACAATCACCAAATTTGATATGGAATATGTAAATGCTACAAAATTACATCGAGGGCCAAAGTGGATTTGGTGGATATCTTAGGGGACAATGTGTATTTTGGACTAATTTTGATGGGGCAAACATATGATTAGCCCCCAAAATTACACACTAAATCTCACATTTGACCTCAACCTACGTAGTGTCCCACTTTCATACCTTATTTTTCTATTTGTCTCACTTTACTCCCTTCCGTTTATGGGTGTTAAAAATAGTAACGTACGGAAAATGATATGTGCATGTCACATGAATATTATTTTGATCATTTTGCTGGGGGTGGAAAATAAGATTTAGCTATAACTTTATTATATAATTAACCATTTAGTATTTAAAATATGTTTTTAAATAAAAACAATAATAAATAATTGTTTCAATAATTCAAAAATAATTATATAACCAAATTACAATTTCCCCCAAGGTATCCACCAAATCGTATAATGTACCCCAACCTAAGGTTTGTTCCATAATGATATCTGACGTTACATTTTTTTTTTCCATTTTCCAACCTATCCGTGATGGACGCTAGAATATTCACGTTAAATAGCACATGGTCTTCCACGTGCGGGGTAAAAATGACATTTTCATTATCTGCTTTAAGGATAAATGTATTAAAAGTAAAAAACTCTAATCTCACACACTCTCCTTCCCTCTTCTCCCGGTGCAAGTGCCCATCTCTCGCTCCACCAAAATAGCCGCCATCTCTAGCCTAAACCCTTCCCACTTCGGTCACACCTATCACAACTTTGGCGTTGTCCTTCTTCCTCCATCTCTGATCTTCCTCATTCTATCTCATACAAAACTCGCGCCTAAAGTAGAAATCAGAGGGTATATACAATAATTACTAAAAACCCTAGTAAAAACATGCGATTAACAAAAAACACATAACCCTTATCGATGAATTCATCGGAAAGAGAGACAGGCTTGAATGCAGAGAAATGATAAGGAAAATGCTATCCTTAAAATTAATTATACTACATTCCTTACAACTATGCTTTGAAGAAGTGCAAAGTTGTTTTGAACAAAGACATTTTGCGCTTGAAAGCTTAGTAGTAAGGAAAATTATAAAATTAGTTGTAAGGCTAGCAATGTTGTTATTTTAATTTGTCTCATAATTAAATTTATAATTTATTTAATTTATACACCCATCATTCATACACCCATCACCATTACCACCACTACCACCTCAAATAACACTATTAGCCAAGAAATCAATTTTTTTAAAATCTTATTTCGTTGTTTAATTTCTTACTCATTTATTTAATGTCGTATTCCACATAAATCACCACTTTCATGCTTAAAATCGCCCCCACTACTACCAGCATCCCTGCAAATGCCGCCACATCTATCACCACCACCAAGAAACGTGTCCACCTTGCCTTGTTGAAATGGAAAAATAACATATCTTTAGCTTCCGTTAAGTGGAACTACTTTCTTCAAACGACTTTCCTATCGATTCTAACATAATCTCTTCTCTAACAAAACACACAGATTTGTCAACTAAGTTCTCTATTTTTCTTCATCTTCTTGACATTATATCACCTTTTCTTAACATGTTTCTCTTAGCTTATTCATACGTAATTACTAAGCACGCTATAAGATTTGCTTAATATATCGATTCTCACCAACCAATGTATTATTATAGTTACAATTTTTCATATACCTCTAATAATGTCATTCCCAACATATGATGTCTCACTTTCCGACATGTTTTTTCTATTTGTCCTCTCCCGTCTATGGGCATTAAAAATAGTGATGAAAAATCGTGTACATGAGGATTATTTTGGTCATTTTGCTTGTGGTTCAAAGTGGGATTTGTTATAATTTCATCATTTAGTTTGCCATTTAATATTTAAAATATTTTTTAATTAAAAAATAATTATTTAAATAATCTAAAATTAGTTATACTTTGTCTGATATTTAAATCCAACATTAAAAAATGCATTACTCCAAAAATTGAAATTTAAAATTTATTTTTTAGCCCTCACTTTCTTTCGTCAACCCCATCATTTATAGACTCACCACCACCACCACTAACACCTCAAATTTTACCATTAGTCCAAAATTTAATTTTTTGATTTGATTTTATTTCCTTTTCTAATTTCTTACTCTTTCCTTCGAAGTAATCAATTTGGAAAACCCATCAATGATAGACACGCCACCACCACAACCTTAAATTTCACTTTTTACAAACTCAAGTTCAATTTTTTTGAATTTTCAAGCTTTCAAATTGAATCTGAAACCCATATGGTTATTTGAAAATTTGATGAAAATCTCACAACGATGTATTTCATCTAATCCACTACCGTCATCCCTAAAATTATTATCACCACAACCTCTAACACCATCATCCATGCGGTCATAAGCACCGCCATCACCATCACCAAGAAACGCATTCACCTCGCCTTATTAAAATAGAAACATAGAATCTCTTTAGCTTCTGATTAGTCGGACTTCTTTCTCGAACGTCTTTCATTTCTTATCTCCTATACACTTTCGGTGTCAAATTACTAAGTAAGGAGAGAATCTAATTTAGGATGGAGCTACTTGAAAGGATGTTGATTGGTGACAATTTCTTTCGATTAAAGGAGAGTTGTGGTAGAAGAAAAGAAAGTTGAAAGCCAGGGGAGGGGAATAGAGAGATTCTCACACGTAACTACTCCGGGTTCTATGAAGAGTAGCAAGCAAGTTAAGATCAAAAGAGGTTAGAAGTTTGGAACCCTGTTATGGGAAGGAGTAAAATATTTTAAACCTAGTTATTTGTGGTTACTAACAGTGGTTTGTTTATAATATTTATAAGTTAGAAGCAATATGATAGTTTTTAAGGTTTCTTGTAGTATTCTGAAAATTCAAAGAAGTAAACCGTAGATTTTGACTTTCTTTTGTAACAAAACGCACAAATTCATCAATTAGTTCATCATTTTCTTCATCTTATTTTTCTGCTCACTCAATTGTTGTGTACACGGATTTGCCCTTGAGAAAGATTTTGCACAAGCCAGATACCTCTGGTCGGTTACTCACTTGGTCGATTGAGTTAACCGAGTTTGTTATTGATTATCAGCCTCGGCGAGCTATTAAGGCGCAAGCTTTGGCAGATTTTGTGGCTGAAGCAAGTTTTAAGGACTCTGACGAGGTAGAAATGGTGGGTAAAACAGCAGCGACGAGTAATGTAAGTTCAAAGCTGAGGCCAGAATATTGTTGGGAACTCCATGTAGATGGTTCGGCTAGTCGATTTGGGAGTGGTGCTGGTCTAGTGTTAGTTCCACCAGAGCAAGATATAGAATTTGAGAAGGGCTGCGTTTCAAATTCGGCTTCAAACAACGGCCAGTATGAAGCTTTAATTGCTGGGCTCGAGCTCGCACAAGACATTGGAGTGCGGGCAGTGATTGTATATTGTGATTCTCAGTTGGTGGTGAATCAAGTCAAGGGCGATTATGGAGTACATCACCCGATCTTGGTCCGCTATTGTGCGATGGTAAAAGAAATTTTAAAGGATTTTGATTACTGGGAATTAGTGAGAATTGCTCGGGAGGATAACATGCTTACACTGTCGAAGATGGCTGAGGATGAAATTCAATCTTTACATCCTGGAGTCATGATCGAGCATTTGGAGGTTCCTGTCATTGAGAAGGAAGCGGTTATGGACATAGAGCCGGCTGCAAAATGTTGGATAGATGATCTTCGGGCTTACATCGAGCACGGGGTGCTGCCTGAAGACAAAAAGGAAGCTAGAACCATCCAGAAACGATCATGCCGTTACATTGTCTTGGATAACATTTTGTATCGGAGATCTTACACCCGACCTCTGTTGAGGTGTGTTCGACCAGAGATGACGGAAGGAATCTTGGGCGAAGTGCATGAAGGCAAGTGTGGAGGTCACCCTGGTCAACGATCACTAGCCGAGAAAGTGTTAGCAGCTGGATTTTACTGGATAACATTACGACGGGATGCCGAGATGTATGTTCGTCGGTGTGACAAATGTCAGCGTTACGCGGACATTCCACGTTTGCCATCTACCGAGCAGACCCCTGTTATAGCCGCATGGCCGTTTGATATGTGGGGGATAGATTTGATTGGTCCTTTTCCCGTAGCTCGCTCAAAATTCAAGTATGCAGTAGTAGCTGTGGATTATTTTACCAAATGGGTGGAAGCGAAACCATTGGCAACCATAAGTGAGGTAAATGTTATCGACTTTGTACATGAGCACATATGGTGTCGGTTTGGAGTCCCGCGAGCAATTGTGTCTGATCATGGGACTCAGTTTTCGGAAAAGTTTACTAAGGCATGCGAGCAGATGAGGGTAAAACATTGGCAATCATCTGTGGCATATCCACAAGGCAATGGGCAGGCTGAAGCTGCGAATAAACAAATCTTGCATGTTTTGAAGAGGAATTTGGAAGAAAAAGCTGGAAGATGGGTATACGAGCTGCCTTGTGGGCAGTTAGAACGACAGTAAGGGGTCCAACAGGAGAGACCGCCTTTTCTTTGGCTTATGGGTCTGATGCTATGGCCCCGGTGGAGATGTATTTACCCACTCATAGGGTTTTAAACTACAATGTTGAGTCTAATAACACAGCTCGAGTAGCCGATTTGGATTTATTGGAGGAAAAACGGTTGGAGGCCAAGATGAGAATGGCCAACTATAAGCAACGAGCAAAGGCTCACCACGATAAGAGAGTTCGTGGTCGATCGTTTGCTGTGGGGGATTGGGTCCTCCGTAAGATTGAGGCAACGGGCCATCGAGCTGAATGGGGAAAGCTGTCACCAAACTGGGAAGGTCCTTTTCAGATTTCGAGAATCATTAAGGAGGGCACTTACATGTTGCGAACAGAGGAGGGTGACGAGTTAAAGCATCCATGGCATGCGGATCATTTGAAGAAATACTATTGGTAATTGATTTGCAATATGTAATTCTTTGATCCTTTTTCTCATGATAATTAATAATGGTGAAACTCGATTGTCTTTTCAACCTTGTGTTTGGAAAGTGGGTCTTCGAGTTGGCTTTTGTTGTTTTCTCGATTATTCTCTTTATCGAGCATGAGCTTTTCTAGCTCGGTTAAAGGGTTGGTGTTCGAGTTGAATATCTCTTTAAGTCTTTGTTCGAGCATAAAGGGCTTTATGTTCGAGAAGATTTGAGGAGAGGTTTCCCGGTTCTCGAATTAGTCTCTTTTTACGAGCATAGAGGGCTTTATGCTCGTAAAAGGAGTTGGTGTTCGAGTGGGACTTAGCTAAATGGTGATCGCTTTAGAGCGAGTAAAAGGTGATTTCGCTTGAAAAAACTTATATCATGCAGTCATTCAAAGATAAAGGAAATCAAGTTAAAATATTACAGATAAAAATTAAATTGTTTGAGACAAGGCACGGAGGCCAGAAAGGCACGCAGGCCATTGTTACGAGTTCAAGCACAAGGGGCAGTGTTGTTCTCGGTTGAAGCAGGAGCAGGTTCCTCGGTACCTTCGGTTGATTCCAAGATGGTAACTTTGTCATCGGCCTGGACTTGAGCATTATCGGTGGTGGCTGAAGGAGCTTGAGACCTCCAAATTTCTGTCATAAGCTCGGTAAGGACTAATGACAGGAGGGGGGTTCCACGGTGACAAGCCCTTTTCAGTGTCAGTTTCAGCCAGAGACTCTAGTTCATCTTCATTAAACGGCACGAGGGAGTGGCCGGGACGGGCAGACGAGCAAAATAACGGATTGGCCCCCCATTCGGCGAGTTGCTCGGGACGGATTTCTAGTCCGATGCAAGCAATCTGTCGCAAAATATGATTCATGCCCTGTAAGAAAAACGGGTAAGCTTCACCCTCAACACTGGTGGCGAAGTCGCTCGAGCCCTTGTAATCTTCAATGATTTTCAGTCTCTGTTCTTCACTGGTCAAGGAGCCAGCCTCCGTCAGCTTTTGTTCAAGGTCGGTGATGGTGGCGTTGGCAGCTTCGAGGTCGCTTTGACAAGCACGAAGTTCCCTGCGCACCCCGGCTATGTTGTTGAGAGCGGCTTCTTCTGATTTCTTGGAAAGGCTCAATTGGGATTCTAGGGCGGTCTTCTCGGCTTCGATCTTCGAGAGCTTGGTCACCTTGCTCGTGAGGGATTCCTCGGTATTTTTAAGGTCGGCTCGGATGCAGTTGATTTTTTCTTCTAAGGCATTTTTCTCGGTGGTTAAGGTATCCTTCTCGGCAGTAAGAGTGTTGTTTTTGTTGAGGTTGGTGATCAAGCGTTCATACATCAGAATAGACTTGTTGGCAATCTGTGAGAAAAATTGCGGCTTAAAAAGGAGGCAAAAGGAAAGGAAACAAGTGTTAAGAATAAAGTGTTACCTCGGTCATGCACATGCCCATCTCGCCGATCAAGACGGAACTCGCTTGGTCGGCATATTTCTTCTGGATGCCACTATGATGCAGCCGTTTCATCAAGCCCAGTCCGGCAGTGGCCTGGAAACCACTTCTCTTGTGTACGGCGATATTGTGGAGATCCGGTACATTAGCGAGCTCCCTGATGAGGGCAGCGGCTTTGGGTTGATCGTCGGGCATGACGAAGTCTTCTTTCTGCCAAGACGGGACTGGTGGAGTACTTTCTTCCATGATAGCCTTATCTGCCCGGCGTTTATGTCTTCTCGGGCTTTCGGTTGGTTCAATGTTGATGATGGGCGGGGAGATGTTCACTGTTTCTCGCACAAGAGGTGCAGGAATAAAGGTCGCTGCAGATTGGCTGGGTTCGGGCTGTTGGCGTTTTGTTCCTCGGCTTGAAGTGTTGGCCGGGACCGTGGGAAGATTGATGGCTGGCTGAGTTGACAAGTGCTTAGCTCGCTTGTTGGAGCTTTTCTTCGCAGCCTGCATGAATTTGCTTACGTCTGTTAATTGCCTCATATCTGCATAAAAACAAGAGAATGTTACCCAGGGAAAAGCATAAATTCGTAAAGTTATTAAAGGATGATGAAGTAAGAAGCAGTTAAAACGTAACCAGAAAGCGAGAAAGAAGGTCGGCAGAGAGCTCCAGCACGAGCACAATCCTCGCATTCACTAGGGAACTTATTCCCGTGGCAAGAGCCCCAGTATGGATGGGGAGTCTCTGGATCAATATCAACTCGGGGCTCAACCCCTTCGATGGGAAGGTAAGAGATCCCAGCAGATCGCAGAAGACCGAGGTCGGAAGTGAGAACTCGCCAATCCAACACAAAATCCTGCCCAGCTCGCCCTTCACTTGCTCCCAGTAGATTCCTGAAAGCTTTAACAACCCGAGGTTCTCCAGCTCGGTAGGCGTTTTTGTCATTCTCAGGAAGACCGTAGTCGCTGATATAAGGTGCAAAGGGCCAGCCAATGCTCGACTCAATGAGCAAAGCCTTCGAGTCCCAGGCATCGACTTTGTTGGGACCGTCAGTGAGAAGTTTGAAGAATCCATGGTTTGAACGGCTATTGATGCGACCAGTTTTCTTGTCAAGAGAGAGAAGGAAAAATTTGCGAAATAAAGTCATATCGGGCTCAAACCCGAGTGACCGGCAGGCTACGATGAATGATACTAAGAACCTAACGGTGGTTAAAGCTAAGTCGCAGGGAAGAGTGTTGGAGGCATTCATTAACTCGACAATGAATGGGTCGAGGGGAAGACGGAGCCCAACTTGAAAGAAATCGAAGTAAAACACCATTTTGTCTCCTTGGAAATTATGGCCTTCATTATCTATGTCTAAGTCAAAGGCGCGAACACGGTAAAGTTTGGGGTCCATCCCTAACGAGTAAAACCAAGTACTAACCTCTTCCTCGGAATTCAAGTCTTCCCACTTGATTGAAGGGGAGGAGTATGAAGAGGCAGGAACAAATAAGGTTTGGCTTGGTCCGGCTGATTGGTCGTTTGAACGAGGAAGATAGCCTGTTCGCGTGGTTTCACAAGGGATTTGAGGGGCACTGTTTATCGGTTGCTCGCTTAAGGATACGGGTTTTCGTCGGCGAGTAATTAATGGGATCACATCTTGCTCGCTCTCTCCAGAAGATGAGCTCGAGGACGGAGGCATTTCTTCTGGAGCTCCATGGTCGTAGCTCCGGCCTTCGATTTCAGAAACAGTTCCTTCGCTAGACATCCTACAGGAAGAGGAATCGAGAATTGCAGGTTAAATATTGATCGGGCGAAGTATGACGAAAAAGAAATTGACTGTGGTACACAGGCTGTGAGATCAGTAAACGGGGTACTGATCATGGATTTCTCGATTCCTTTGGTCTGGGGTGTAAAAGGGTTGAAAATTTGTGGAAAACAAAAGGGGATTGAAATTTGGTTCATTACACTAATCGGATGAACAGTTCGTAAAAGTAGAAAAAGAGGGGTTTTAGTAGAAACCCTAGTTCAGAATTCAAGTAAGGGAAATGCAGTGGAAGAAACAGAAGTTGTGAAATACCTGGAAGTTTTGAAGAATTTTGATCTTGCTTTCGAAAGTCCTGAGGAAGGATGAATTTGGAGATTGGCTCCTGATGGGAAATTGCAGAAGGTTTCGTCTTTGTTTTCCTTCAAGCGCCTGAGAATCGTCAACTGGGTAAAGTTGGAAATAGAGGGAGATTGGGCTTTTTATACCCAGCGAAACCGTCGGATGAGGGAACAAATCATTTGGCCCGAAGCACGAGGCGCGGTGAACGAGGCGGCATTTAATGCGCATGAGGAGTTGAGCCCGCTTTTTCAGACTGGCGGCTGGCGGCTGGCTGACGTTTCATGCTTCCAAGAGACGTCTCTTTAAAGCGCTTCATGAATTGCCGCCTATTCAGCTTTTTGGCTCCAAGATTATTCAAAAAGAGGTGTGCTTTGAAATTTTTTGGGTTCCTCCTCGTCACGAGCATGAATACTCGGTAAGACAAGGAGTTGGGGGCTACTGAGCTGCCTGGCCCAATAAGGCCCAAGCCATGAGCCACGTGTCAGGCGTGTGTATCCTCCGAGCAAGCGAGCAAAAGTGTTACGCGAGCAACCGGGCAAAACCTTAGTTTTGGTCAGGTTAGTTACTTGCGAGATGGGGGCTCAGCTAAACGAGCATCATTGATAAACGAGCATCATTGCTCGTCTGCATCAGTAAGAGCTGTTAATAGTTGAGGACATTCATGTTCGGTAAAGATCAAGGTAACAGTTGAGGGTGGTTACACCCGAGCAAGAATCCTGGCCGGCGATAATGACCGGCAAGTTCTCCGGATAACCCGTTGCCATTAGTGAGCTAATTAAATGCGTGTTTATTAAAGGCCATGACCGTTTGTGGGGCAGTTAATGCCAATCATGGGCAGTTAATAGAGATCCTGGGCAGTTAATGCCAATCATGGGCGGTTATTCATGGTTATGGGCAGTTATGCCTCCGGTGCGTATAAAAGCTTGGCAAAAATGTGGAGAAAGGTATGCACAATCTAATTCTCTAGCCGAAACTCTGTCAAATTGCTTACTTTCTTGTACTAATTCACACGCCGGAGGGCCTTTGCAGGGAGTGCCCCTGCCCAGTTTATGTTTGTTTATTGGCATTGCAGAGTTGGGCTTTGAGGATTCAAGAACACGTTGAAAGCCAGGTGTTCGGATTGGGCTTGTCTAGTGTGTCCAGATTTCTTGGACGCATCACTTCTATAATGTCTTTACTGAGTAAAACCATATTATTTAAGAATGTAATATCATATTATTTTTTAGTTTCAAATAAAGTTTTAGTCTCTCGAATGAGCAAGGGTATTTTTGTTATTTTAGAAAATATTGAACGACATTTGTAACGATAATGGTAGGAGGGGGAAACTGATAAGAAAGTAAAAATACAAGACGAAATAAATAGAATTCAAAACTGTAGGACCTAACTTTAAAACATGTACAGGTCAAGAGATGAAATTATTATTTGATTATTAATGGAATTAATTAGTCCCTGATAAATTTACTTGTTTGACCTTAATTAATGGTAGATGATTTATTATATTTGAGGCTATTTTTGTCCAAACATTATTTGTTGTCATGGTAAATTTAATTGTTTTGTCCTTAATTAAATGGTGGGTGGTTTATTTGGTGAAGGGTTATTTTTGTCTATCTATTAAATTGTAAGAAACAAGTTTGACTTTTATAGTAAGAGAGATAATATGATGGTCTTCAAAAAAATCTATATATAAAACAGATCATAAAGCTAATTACCGGTCAGGATCTGTTTTCACAAAGCTATCTACCGATCATGATTAAATCTTTTGAAAAAGCTATTTACCGGCCAGGATTGATTTTTACGAAACACAATCAACGGCCAAGATTAACTTTCATTATCTCAACCGTCTAACCACGTTTTATTTACAACTGATTCCCTATTTTCTCTCCACCAAATCGGTTTCTCTCCCACATCAAACCCATCTCTCTATACACTCTCTCTCATCAACACATCTCAAGCACCGAAATCCTTCAGCGCGCTTCTACAAGAACCCTTCCTTCACCTACAACAAAGACTTCGATCTCAATCAGTACCCGCGGCCATCGTTGATTTCCCCCGCGCTCACTCTTCTTCGGCGACAAATCTGGCATCCCTTTCCTCCTGTTTTTACAGCCGAATCGCCAAATCTTCTCAGTTCGCACACCTCCCCCAAATCGCCATCACTGTCTCCCTCTCTATAAACCTAGCAGTCCTCCCTCTCTGAACCCGGCCAAAACTGATCTCTCACCCATCGCCATCTCCGTTCGTTCTCCCATCTCTATCCCCAACACCACCGGCCTTGCCGTGTTCCAGATCCGGCCGATATCTTCTACTTCCTCCACAGTTGGACCAGCACCCAACCTTTCGATACCGTCAGGTAACATGCCCATCTCTCTAATTTCTAATAAAGTCTTTGTTTTTCTTCAATTAATATTTGATTTTACAGTGAATTTATTTTGTTATAAATGAATTGTGCAGGGAAGGATTTGTGGCCGGAGTTGGTGGGGGCGAACGGAGATGTAGCTGCGAGGACGATAGAGAGGGAGACAGTGATGGCGATTTGGTGGGGGCGAATCAGTACCCGCGGTCTCTTTCGACGATTTCACCACCATCAACGGACAATTCAGATTCGGGGAGTTGGAGGGGGGCGATTGATGAAATTGCTTTGGTTTCGGTGGCAGTGTGAAGGGATGAATAGAGAGAATATGAGAATGAGGTATACGGTAGGTGACATGATACTGGAGGGAGAGAGAGAACTGAAGATGGATTGAAATGAATCGAATAAATTGATGGAGCTTGGGGACGATGACTTCTGGAGTTGTTGATTACGAATCGACCAGACCACCCAGAGCTTTTTGTTTGTTTTACGTTTTGCCCCTGTAAAATTGACAAGGCCTGCCTAATGATTGAGGTGTTACTTCTCATTCAGGGTTAACCGTCCCCATTGTTAAGTCAAAATGCGTAATTACACTGTTCTTGACGATGTCATTCCCTCCAATTTTTGCGAAACTGTTGTGATATTAGCCAAGATTTTTAAATGTATAGGGCCATAATTATTAAATTAGAATTTAGTTTTTTTTTTGTTCTCTTTTTAAACTTTGTATTCATTTTTCCTTTTTTTTTTCCTTCATGTAAAATGGGCTATTAAATCTATTTGATGAAATAGTTATATTCTAGCTTTATATATATATATATATATATATATATATATATATATATATATATATATATATATATATATATATATATATATACACAAACACAATATATATTATTTATTATATTGATTTATTTGGCATCGTCCGATACTGAAATCGTCTCATACTAGCGCCGTGCCATAGGCACGGGCATAACATCTAGTATGGATGATTATGTTACATGATAGCCATCTACATATTTTGGTAGTTATAAGAAAAACAACATAACAATTTTGTAGTTAAACAACAAACCCATTACAGGCTAACAACGCATCGCCTACAAATTATTTTGTAGTTATAAAATAACCCAACAACTATGAATTATTTTATAGTTAAATAACAACCCAACAGCTATAAATTATTTCATAGTTAAATAACAACCCAACAGCTACGAATTATTTCATAGTAAAATAACAACCCAACAGCTACGAATTCTTTCATGGTTAAATGACAACCCAATAGCTACGAATTATTTCATAGTAAAATAACACCTCAACAACTACAAAATAATTCGTAGTTAAATAAGACCCCAATATCTACGAAATATTTTGTAGTTAAACAGTAGCCCATCAACTACGAACTATATTTTATAGTTAAAACGCTGAGGTCTTGCGACAAACAATTTTGAAGGTATTATAGATGCATTTGCGACGAAGACAATTTGCGACGAAATTTTGCATATGTAGACAAATTATGCCATTTGACGACGAAAACATTTTCGTCGCCAATTGCCTTTAGCGACGTCGCATAGGCGATGAAGATGCGACGAAAGTCATTTCGTCGTCAAATGTCATTAGCAACGAAAGTGATATTTTTGGCTACAAATTTTTTCGTAGCAAAATGACTTTTTTCTTGTAGTGATATATACGCTCGATTCAAAGAAGGTAGAGGGTCCAACAAAAGAAGATTTGATCTTATCACGCTATAAACTTCATCCAAACCCATATGAAAACGATGGAGACGGTCAGTCTCTCGTATTCTTGCGAACTTAGTTCCGAGATCACACGTGCACTTGCACACTCGCATCCCGGAAGCATCTCATAGTTTGTGAGCTCATCCCATAGCGGTTTAAGTCTCCCATAATAGTTTCCCACATTCTCGTTTCTGACTTGTTTGCAATCTGTAAGTGTTGTTTTAAATTGCTGAATTCTATGTCCATTTACGACACAGAACCGTTCCTTAAAATCGTTCCACAACAAGTGTGCCTCTTCATGATACGATATAGTCGATCAAAGGCTTGGTTCAATCGTGTTCATTATCCACGAAACAATCATGGAGTTAACTGTTTACCAATCATCGAGTCTCTCTTACTCCTTTGGGTTTGCGATAGTGCCGTCGACGAACCTGAATTTTCTTCTTGCCTTCAGCGACAATCGTATAGATTGCGCCCACTCATCGTAGTTTTCACCACGAAGTTGAATGTGGGTAATTACGTTTCCTGGATTGTCTTGTGATCCAAGGAAATACAGAGAGGAGGAATCTATCTTCTTGTTCTGATCGCTCCCCCTCCCCCCGCCTTGTTCTCAACGTTGTTTCCCCCGTCATGACACCGTTTTGCGTTTTGTGTTTGGAGTTTTTTTAGGGTGGCTCTGATACCATGTGAAAAAGCATGTTCATCATAATAATTCTCTGTCCTTCTTCTCATTATAACATCGGTTATTTATACCCTAAGTAACCCAGATTGTTTCCTGTCCAACAAGAAAACTACAAGGAAAAGGAAACTACAAGAAATAGGAAATTCCTAGAAAACTAGGAAACTCACACAATTGCTATATTTACCAATTACAATAGTCAAACCCAACTATATCAATACAGCCCGTGCGTGCCATAATATAGTGCAGCATGCACACGTACACGTCCACAACACAATACATTGTTGGGGCTTCATCCAACCAAGCCAAAAACTCGTAAAGGGCGTAGCAGTTGCGATGAAAGTACAATATTTTAAAAATATGCACTAAAAAATGGGCACTCAATGAATTGGGCTCATAAAATGTACAACCAATTAAGATGTGCCAAGTTATTGAGTGTCTATTCTTTGATGCACATTTTGAGTGACCCTAGCATTGCTCGTTGGTGGAATTTCTACCCCTAACAGATATGAGTCTTCAGCACCCATATAGCCATCCAAGAAATCTTGAATTTGTTCCTATATTATACCAATACGATTGTCAATATTAGGCCAATGTAGCCCCAAGTCTACGCAGTTGAGGTCAAACCATTTGTGAGATTTAATAAAACATCGAGCAAAAGTGAGAAACCTTTTGTCACTGTCACAGAGCTCGTGTGCCTGAAAGAAGGGTTCATTGTTGATCAAATAAATTTCCTTAGACATACCTTCCCGCGTTAGAGAAGCATCTGTAAGTCTGTAACCAAACTTAAATGACTTTTAATTAGTGCAAAAGACTCGCGCGTGCAGTCCCCACTATTGCAGGGCTTGGCAACAATATATTAAGCTACAAACATAAAACATAAATAACTCAAATATAGCTCACTTGTAAAAACCCAAACTGGATATATACATATAAATCCACCATTTTCATGTCCAGAAACTTCATATGTAAAAAACTCCGAAAACAGCCACACATTGCATCTAAATGAGTTATCATAAAAACAAACTTTGTTTTAATCAACGGAAAAAAAGAAAGTAATTCCTGACAACGATCACAGCCAACATATAAGGCTCAATGGCCTAAAAGATTGTCCAAGCTTTTCAGCAGAAACACAAACAATCACAATCTGCATCAGAGAAACTGATACTCTGGGAAGCGGTTGCGCTCTCTGTGTACATGCAGCAAATTGGTGAAGTACCCAGATGTCTGTTGAGGGGGCTGCATGACACTGCCTGGATTGTGAAATGTTTGTTGCGCCCCTTGCCCCATGGAAGGACCATAGCCTTGATGATTGTGCCTAGAGGCAGGATCCATCGTCTGCGCATATACTGCAGGTGGTATGGCTGCTGCAGCTGAACTTAAGGCCTGTTGTTGACCAACTCGTGTATTCCCAACAATTGTCCTACCGCTCCATTGTGGATGATACGGATGATGAGCTCTGGATGACGCAGCAGCGTGAGATTAACACAAGCTCGGTGTAATTATTACGAAAAATTACTAATTTAGATTTAGAGAAAAGCAATTGAATCGTAATAATTATTTTGATATGGTTGGGTGTTCGAATTCTAATAAAGGAAATCAAAATTAAAATGGATGCTAGTTTTCTTTTTCTGGACTTACCCCATGCCAAGCTGGTTGGGATACGAGGGAGCTCCGAGATTTGGAATGACATCCGTAGCGTTCATCTGAACCCAATCATGAGGGCAATGAGACATTTCCAAGCTTATGTTTAACATGTTAGATACCGGAACATGCTGGGGTACTTGTGGCACCCAACCATTTGGGTGAAGCTGATCAAGTGATCCAAGTATTACTGCAGGGTTGGCCCTAGGAGGCTCAACAGGCTGGGGAGTCCTGATCGTCCTAAGATGTTTAAAATGATCATGAAAGTGCTTAGTGTCAACAAGAATAGAATTAAACCATGCAGAACGATTTCAAGTTCCTAGCTACCAAGTATATTAAATCACAACAAATATTATTCATCCCTGATAGATTAATCTGGAAAATTAAAAGGAAAGGAGAATTTTAGAAATAGAACGAGTGTACTGATTATTCATAAGAATGCACCTCGGTTAAACCATAAGACTTGTAGTGGCGACGAATGACAGATTAATCATGAACAAAGAAACTTGTTGTGTATAACACATACAAGAGATCCAAAGAGTACGGAGGTGACACACGCAAGTGTTTTAGCCAAAAAATAAGAGCAAGGCAGTGACTGAGAATTGGACGTATGCATAATTGATTGAATTAGTTACCTTTTATTTAGAAGGTCATGTGAGCAAGTGTGCCTGTCAATTATATATCTCTAGGCTAGTATTGTTTATGAAATGGTTCATGAATTGGCAATTAGAGCTTTATAAACTTGAAGTCATAAGCTACATATATATCTATTAAAGAAAAGTAGTTTACTGTGTGATCATTTCAATATCAAAGCTACAAGTCATGAAATAGTTTAGAAATCGATTAAACTTACCTGAGAAGAAGGCGATCTGGAAACCCATTCTGCATGTAGTGATGCAACGTTTCTCGTTGCTGCGCATTTAGGAAAGTATAAGCCCTCATTATATATATACTCAAGTAAGGATAATTAGCATTTAGAAGACCTGTGTCACTTTCACTTGGCTCACACTCACAGTATTAGTTTTAGAAACAAAAAAATTTATGAGACTCAAACAATCAATAATAATTAACAACACGTGCAATATGCGTGCAATATGCGTGCAACATACGTGCAATTTGCGTGCAACGCGCGTGCACTTGACTAGTCAATAATAAAAGTGAGTATGCGCATACGTGAATGGGTTGCTTATGATCCAGGTCTATATACTTATACCGATCATACCAATTTTTAAGTGACCTAGATAACTAATCGTTTCCTTAGTTTTGAGTTATAATATATCTAACCTAAAAGGAGAAAATAATTAAACAACTTAAGTAAGACTCCTCCGATCCTAATAATCAATAAAAGTATCTATGCTAGCAATAATGAACAAGAACCGGCAATGATAAGTCACAAGCACTAAGAAGCTAAGAAGTACTATATTAAGCAATAAGGAGAAAGTCGGTAATTTTACCAATTCAACCACATCATCCTCATAATACTCATACTCTTCATCTTCATCTCTAATATCCTGATTAAAATAATCAATATTTAGGTCAAGAATCTCCTCATCAGAATCGTCGTCACTGGCTGCGAAGAGCCAGTTTCCGTGTTCGACCTTCCTACAATACGGACATTTCATTACCCCGCGTCGGTAATTGAAGAGAGACCCAATGCAATCTGAAAAGTAAGGCAACAAGATAAAGGAAGAGTGTCATGTATTTAAGTCGTGATATGTACGCAAATAATTTGCAAACGAAGTTACTTGTATCCTAATCAAACGTCAATCAAAATTCACAATTATCACCGGTCCAAACAATAGATTTCTACCAATAATGATTGACTACTTACTAGATCAAGTAAAACATTAGTCTCTTGACGAAGCATCACAAAATAAAATAGTATCCATTGACATTAAGATAGACTAAACAAAGTACTATATCGAAATGCATGCATCATACGGTTTAGTTTCCTGCAGTATTCAGACAATTGATACTCTACTTATTTTACGTATGTACAACATTTCTACGAAACTCTCAACTCTATTCATAGCGTCACATTTCCACTCGAGAGATAGATTATAAGTTCATAAACTGACTATTGAAGAAATGGGCTATTGCAGCATTAAGTCAAGGATAATTCAAACTATAGGATGAATGAAATAAAAAGAAATCAAAAGTAGTATCTTCTTTTGGTGGTTGATGACTTTCTGTGAAATTAAGCAGGTTAAAATCAGAATAAGAACTAACAAAGAAGTTTAGAACACAATCAATCATGTATCCAATATTCATAAACTCACACACACACACACACACACACACAGAGTACAGAGACAGGAAGAAAACATGATCGAAGTTATCAGAATCTAGTCATTCTGAAAAGGAGAACAAGAATAATTAAGACTCTTGGTCATCCATTGGTAGTCAAACAGCAATTTCTATCAGAATTTTTTAAAATCTTGGTGGTAATGCAATTTTTATCAGAAACAATTTTTCTACTATTTTGCTCATGTCTGTCCTTACTCCCTAGTGGCCAGGTTATTTGGCTTAGCAAGCATGGTGTCATGGGGGTGCCTATAGAGATTCGAGTCAAAATTCTGTCCTGACTTGTTTACCATGTCTTGAATCATCTAATCATCTAATTAAATTTATTTTTTGCCTATCAAAATAAATATAAAAATAGACATAGATGTGCTTTGTGAAATATACGCCTAGGACAATTCTATGGGTTGACTCAGTGGCTTAAGCACGACTAAGTTTCTTAGAGTGATGTATTTATGAGGTTCAAGTTTTCTTGGGCCAGTAGAGACTTATTACTAGAATAATCTCAGACTAAGTGGTGAACGCAAATATTTTTAAATTAAACATAAGAGATAATCACTAAAGCTAAATTCTTTCAAAATCAAGCACAATTTGGAAATCTATGCAAACAAAAAAAAAAAAAAACCTTATAAATCAACTACTTCAACCAAAATTAAAATGTCCTAATTACAGATTAAATAAATATATAGATATTTCCTACTAAGATGTTGAACACACAAATACAAAAGTACAAAACCATATACTGACTACACGGTACAAATTTATGAAATAAAACAATATTATCATCCACAAATTCACAATCCATAACAATTACATAAATTAAACTCAATTTAGATTCTCAAAATGATTGAATTAGGGCTATTTCAAAATTAGGGTTATTTCAAATTAGGGCTATTTTAAAATTAGGGTTATTTCAAATTATGGCTATTTCAAAATTAGGGTTACTTCAAATTAGGAATGTTTCAAAATTAGGGTTATTTCAAATTAGGGCTACTTCAAAATTAGATTTATTTCAAAAATTAAGGTTACTGTCCTCAATACTAATTTCTAATTAAAAAACAATTTTTTTTTAACTCAAGTGGTGGCACATCAGTGAGATGTGAGAGAATCGTATTTTTAAAAATAAAATATGTTTTTTTAAAATCCAAGTGGGGGCACATGCCCCCACACCATTGCATGTTCGGCCGCCTATGCTCATACCTAATGTTATTTTCGACACCCAGTGAAAGACAATACACACACAGGATTACAAAAAACGCACATATATTCATTTATATACACATGAACAATATAATCCCTTGTATGTGTATAGTATCGAACTTTTAATAAAGATTGAAACTAGTGCTACCAGAATGATTATATCATTTTCAAAACGCAAGCATATCCAGAGCTAATAAAAAGATCAACTCATATACACATATATTTGATCTTGAAAAAAGTTTGTGTTTTAAAGGCTGAGAGAGAGATCTAGAGAGAGAGAGAGAGAGGAGAAAGATTGGTCCTTCTATCAATAAAAATTTATACCACAAGTTAAAACGATGGTTTGTGTGTGTGTGTGTGTGTGGGAAGGATCGAGCAAAATGAATTTGAGATAGATGGATCTAATGAAAGAAAGTTAGATAGCAAGTTCAAAACAACTTATTTTCGAGTGACATATATACATAAAATAAAAGTACATAAAATGTCTAGCTATCTCGTTCACAAGCTCGATAACATGCTTGACAAAATCAATTTTTGCTCGAGATAAACAAGTAGATCTAGTTGTGTTCGATTGACAAATTAAAGCTTCATCATAAATCTAGAGAGGGTAAATAGTCCAATCAATCCAAGATTATCAAGAGATGATAAAAGACTTGCATTGGACAAAATTGAAGGATGGTCAGAGAATCAATCATGCATGATTGATCTAAAAACCCCTTAAATTCAAACCCTTTCACACAGCCAGTCTCAAACTCAGATGAAGGAGCTAACGTTTATGCTAAAGACTAATGACTTAAAAAAACTTTATCAGATCTCTAAAGTAACACAAAAATGACAAACTCACACACACACACACACACACACACACACAAGATCATATATAAATAAAGAGTGGAAGATTAGATCGTATACCCAGATGATACTTATGTCCACAAGCTAATGTTGCCGTCGACCTAATGAGTTTAGAGGAGACTGGTTCAATGCAGATGACGCATATAGGGTCGGCGGAGGAGTCGGAGGAGAGGGAAGTGCGGAAAGAAGACATGTCTCACTTTTCTTTTCTCTCGAAGAACAATAAAACTCCTAAATCTTGAGATTTCTAGAACTTGATAAAGCAGCACAGGGCTGAAAGGCTATGCATATAGAGATATATATACACACTTTTAGTTGAAGATGCTGATGAACTATTCAATGCGTTTCCATTGTAGCTAGGGAAGCAAGTATGGTAGGATACTGATGTTGAGTCTTAATCGTCTACGACGCGGTTGGAATCTTTTTAGCCAATTAGGAGTGAACATGCTGCTTTGGGATTGTGATTCATGTTTTGATTGGTGCATTTTGTACTTTCTTGTTATTGTCGAAAGGGCAAACCTCATGTTGGGGTTAGTGTTGAATTAAAGTTGTAGCGACAATGCAAAGTAACCAATTCATTAATGAGAAATTTTAATTTTTAACCTGTGGTTTTATAAAGTACACTCTACCCCCGATGTTTAACAGAATTATTATAATCAACTCTTAAGTTTCTCGCCTCGTGGTTTAGGTTAGTTAAGGAGCCAAAAAAGTTTTTATTTTTATTTTTTTTGCTTATTATTTCTATTTGGGATTATATATCGACTCTAACCCAACTTTTTCGTAGGTCTCTAGCATGTGTTTTGAGGTGCTTGATCTTTGCAAGATGTGATCGATCCTTGTGAAACGTCATATGCTCGATTTCACTTTCAAATTAATTAAGCATGATAATTCATGAGGATTGAAGAGAGTGGGGAAAAAATAAAAGAAGATTGGAACTTACTATCTCTGTTATGGGTAAAAAAATATATTATTTCATTTTGAAATTTTTCACTTAAAAAGTTAATTTTTAAAAATTAAGACATAAAAAATGTGATTTTTTAATAATGGACTACTAAAAATGTCATTTTTTTTTAAATAATTGACTTTAAAACGGGAACTTTTTACTCGAAACGAAAGGAGTAAGTTCTTTCGGTTGTTAAGGGATAGAGGAAATAACCAAAATATAATAAAAATCTTAATCCTATAAATTTGTGGAAGAAGGGAAGGGATCAAAATGAAAAAAAAACGTTGAGTAAAGGAAACAAAGATAATAATTAGAAGTACAATGGTAATTTAAGTGATAAAGATGTAAATATATGGTTTTGTTTAACCGTTACACTCTAGTCATTTCCAAAGTATATTTGAGGGTTGTAAGAAATTTCTCTAAATGGTGATGCGCTGTCAAGTGGGATAGGAAATCCAACACTACTAGATATCCTTCCTTTTGTAATCTCATTTAAGATATTGATTTTTTTTTTCTAATTACAACAATGCCAATTAAATAATAAAATAAAAAGAGGAAATAAATATATGATGAAAATTTGAAAATTGTATTGGTACAATGTACCAAGAAATTCACGTTATCAGTCAAAAGAAAAAAGAGAAAACAAAAATATAAAGATTTTCTTGCATCAAAAAGTTTACGTTTCTTGTTTATTTGCTTGGTGACTATAGAAAAATAAGCATATCATATTGTTTCTTGTACTTTTTTAAAATTCAAAATTCAAAATTCAAACTTCAACTTCGATTTCATCTTTTTATTACATTGTTTCTAGTTTTAGTTTTAGAAAAATCAATTGTCTGGATAAGATTGTTTGAAAAAATTTCATGGCAAAATATAGAATGCCACTAATTAAAAGTATTCCTCCCGTTTCTAAATAGTTATCATATTTTGCCTTTTTCAAGTCTATTTTTCAAATGAAAATTTGACGTGTATATATTTTTTTCAAAATCATAAAATATGTAATTCATAGTACACAAAAGTACTACGAATTACGTGTATTATTATTTTAAAAAGAATTAAAAATTATATAACTCAAATTTCCATTTAAAAAATAGTCGGTTTAGATTTTAAGAGTCATCAAAGCAATTAGGCGTGTACGAGATTTGATTCAGTTTAGGCCAAAACTACAAATTGAACCATCCCCTATTGGTTCCAAAAATTTCAAACTGAACCAAACGATTTGGTTTGATTTTTTGGTTTATATAAATTCTTTTTAATCAACTTAACCAACATTCAAAATAACATAAAAATAATATTTTAATTTGGAATTAACATTAAAATTGAAAAATAACCTACTAAAATAATTTATCATAAAGAAAACAATACAAAATCCAAGCGAGATCATTCTCTTCGAAGATTTGAACTCGTCGATGAATATAAGCAACATCTTTGTAGGACTTGTAGCTTTGTTTGAGCTTCTTCTTCCTTCTTCTTGGATCTTCTCCAGAGGCATAGTAAAATCCCCAACCTTCTTGTTAGAACTTGGCATTCCCGCAAGATTGAGATAATGATTTGGATTCTGCCCATCAACAATTTCAAATGCACTTTTCCCGATAGAACGATTAACCACAAAATTGTAAGCAAACTCAGCTCTGGATAGAGTAGTATCCCATTGTTTTGGCCTCTTAGAAACAAGAATTCGAAGTAAATTCCCCAAAGCGTGGTTAACAACTTTGTCCATCTGTTTTTGGATGATAGGCACTACTATAAAGTAAACCAGTCCCTGATTTCTTCGATAAGCTTCTCCAAAAATGATTGAGAAACTTCGTATCACGATCAAATATGATACTCTTTGGAAGGCCATGAAGTTTAACAACTTCCTTGAAATAAAGATCAGCAACGTATGAAGCATCCATGGTCTTTTTGCACGGTATGAAATGAGCCATCTTTGAAAATCGATCAACCACAACGAAAATTGAGTCAAGCCCTTTTTGTGTCCTTAGTAGTCCAACAATGAAATTAATCCATGCTAACAGCTTCCAGGAGTATTAGGAATAGGCAATGGAGTGTACACACCAATGTTTTGATTTTGGGCTCTGCATGTTTGGCATATGCAACACCTCTTCACAAATTTTATAACTTCTCGATATAGAGTAGGCCAGAAATACTTTTCCTTAATCAGCAACAATGTTTTATCTCTTCCAAAATGCCCACCAAGACTACCACAATGCAATTCTTTGATGATATATTATCTAAGAGAACAGTTAGGAATGCACAACCTTATCCCTTTGAAAAGAAAATCATCAAGTAGGAGATAGTCTCCATAATTACCTTCCTTGCATTTCTGAAAAGCTTCTTTAAAATCAAGATCTTCCGCATACATTTTCTTATGCTATCGAATCCTTTCAGCTTGATACTCATAGCATTCAATAATGCAACCCATCGGCTAAGTGCATCAACCACTTTATTAAGTTTTCCACTCTTATGTCTCAACACAAAAGTGTATTCTTGCAGGAATGATACTCAACGAGCATGCCTCCTATTCAAGTTTGCTTGGGATTTAATATATGTGAGAGATTCATGATTAGAGTTGAGGATGAACTCCCTTTGGATAAGATATGGTCGCAAATGCCGAAGAGCTTGGACAACGGCATAAAGCTCCACATCATAAGTAGAATACCTCTTCCTTGTTTCATTTAATTTCTCACTAAAGAAGGCAATTGGATGACCCTCTTGACTAAGAACACCTCCCGCACCCACATGAGATGCATCATAATCAACTTCAAACTTTTTATCTAAGTTCGGAAATGCCAGAACAGGTGCACTTAATAACCTTAATTCTTTGATAATTTTGAAACCTTCTTCAACTTTGGGATTCCAATTGAATTCTCCTTTCTTCAAGCAATATGTGAGAGGGGCTGCAATGGTGTTGAAATTTTTTATGAATCGTCGATAAAATGAAGCTAATCCATGAAAGATTTGCACTTCATATAAACTCTTAGGAGTAGGCCAATCTTGCACAACTATGATCTTTTCTTCATCCACCATAATGGCTGCTGGAGTAAGAACAAACCAAGAAAAACTAGGTGATTTGTCATGAAAGAGCACTTTTTGAGGTTCACATAAAGTTTCTCTTTTCGTAAAGTTTGAAAAAAGCTCTTATGTGCTAAAAGTGATCCTGCGAATTCTTACTATAAACAAGAATGTTGTCGAAGTAAACAACAACAAACTTGACAATAAAGTCATGAAGTACTTTATTCATTACTCGCATAAAGGTACTTGGGGCATTAGATAAACCAAATGACATAACAAGCCATTCATACAAGCCTTCCCGAGTTTTGAAGGTGGTCTTCGATCTATTCATCTCCCAACTTGATTTTGATTTGATGGTAGCCACCGTGAAGATCAATTTTAGAATATACTTGCGCCCCAACTAGCATATCAAACATATCATCTATCTTCGGTATAGGAAACCGGTATTTAATGGTAATTCGATTGAGTGCTCGACTATCAACACACATCTGCCACGAACCATTTTTTTTTGGAGTCAAAAGTGCATGGACAACAAAAGGACTCAAACTCTCCTTGATAGCGCCTTTGCTAAGAAAGTCTCATACTTGCCGATTGAGCTTTTCATGTTCACTTGGACTCATCCAATAATGGCGCTTGTTAGGAAGGACAACTCCCGGAATTAGATAAATTTGGTGCTGAATGTTTTGAAGAGGTGGAAGCCCATGAAGTAATTCTTCTGGAGTGACATCCTCGAATTCTTTCAACAGAGCTTTGACATCACTTGAGACCTTCGAAGGCTCCTCCCATTCTTTCACCACCAAAACATAAATCATACTTCCTTGGTGAGTCTCCCTTTCAAGCTGCGACAAGGTAAGCGAATCACTTTCCTCCTCTTTCGCATTAGATTTGGAACTAGAGACATCTTCACATGGCAAAAGAAAAATCTCAGTTTTTCTCAACATAAATGTTAAGTATTTTTTCTACCATTATGAATAGCACTCCTATCATACTGCCATGGTCGACCCAAAAGTATATGACCAACATCCATAGGTTCTACATCACACCAAACTTCATTGTGAGAATTTTTACCCATTGAAAAAGAAACGAGACATTTCTTATCAATTCGTACCTCATTATCCTTCTTTATCTATGAGACAGATTATGGATGAGCATGGGAAACTATTTTAAGCTTGAGTTTATCCACCATTTCTTGAGAAACAAAGTTCTCAAAGCTGCCTCCATCAATGACTAACAAACATATCTTGCCACGCGATCTGCATTTTGTCCGAAAAAAGTTGTGCCTTAACCAAGACGGATTATTGTCTTGTTTAGAGGCTTCAAGAACTCTTTGAAACACCAAACATTCTCCCTCTTCTGGCTCGATTTCCTCGTGTTCATGTCCATCATCATCATCATATATTGGGATGTCATCTTCAAGATGTGGTTCTTCATTATCTTAAACTATAATGCCTGCATGAGCATCATTTCTTCGACTAGGACACTCGTTCATGTAATGACCAGCTTGGCTGCACTTGAAATATGTTGAGAATGGGATGACTCGACTACCCAGGCAACATGCTAGTTCCCCCGTGCCCCCCGTGGTATAGATTGTCGAGTTTTGGACAAAGCGATCGCTTAGTATAGGTGTTAAGTGATCGCCTACTTTTTGCTGTATGGACCGAGCTACTGGAAAATAGGCGGTCACTTAATGTTGAGGACTAGGCGACCGCTTACTTTTATTGTTTCACGCCAAGTTACTGTAAAAGACGCGGTCGCCTAGTGTCGAGGACTAGGCAACCGCCTAGTCCCGTTTTTCAGTTTTGTCCGGTTTCCTTAATTAATTAAGGGTTTTAGGGTTTCTATTGTATTCATATAAATAATGGTATCCCTAGAACGTTTTTAAGGTTGACTCTAATAAAATTTCGACAATCCGTTGGCCTCAGTCTCTCTCTCTTCTTTGTGATTGATCTTGTTATACTCTTTTAATTTATTTGCAAAATCTTCCGTTGTGCACAACAAAATAAGACTTTGATTTGTTTTTAGGGGCTGAACCATCACCCTCTCTATTTTTAGGGGCTGAACCAACATATCTCTTCGCTCCATGCCTTTGCAATTTTGATTCATTTTCAATGCTAATTGGTAAGCATCGTTAGGCCTCCAAATTTGATGTATCTCGACCTCCTCTCTGATAGGTGCTTTTAGCCCGTGGATGTATCTTGCAACAAGCTGATCTTCTAATTCTTGGCTACTACTCCTTGCCATCAACTTGTAAAATTCCTCTGTATAATCGATCACCCCTTTGTTACCATGTTGCACAGTATTAAATTGCACAAAAATACTTTGATCAAAGTCAGCTAGAAAAAAGTTTTCACGAAGCCTGGCCTTCATGTTTTCCCAAGAAACAATTTTGGGCTTTCATTTACGCAGTCTCATCTCTTGCGTTTTGTCCCACCAAGCTAATGCATAGCCTCAAAGCCGAGTAGCAACCAGCTTGATTTTCTGATTCTTTGAGGTTTCTTTAAACTCAAAGAATATTTCCACAGCACTAAGCCAATCAAGGAATTCATCCGGTCGAAGGCGACCATGAAATTCCGGCAAGTCCACCTTCACAAAATCTGCTGTTTGGTTGAACTATTCAAACAAATTATTAATTTATTTCTTGGCAAAAGAGTTTACATACTCAGAGTCATCGCTGGAATAGCCATGGCTTGAACCACGTTCACTCCTGGCTTCCTGACTCTCAAGATGTATGGTCAACTCCTGAACTTGTCTCTGAAGTGCCTGAATTTCAACATCTCGTTCATCTTGATTCTCCATGTTTCCTCTACCATGTCCACCTCTTCCCCTTCTTGCTACCATAGGAGAAAGATGTAAACACCAAGAGCATAATCTAGCTCTGATACCAAATGATAAGGGCTGGAAACAAAGAAAGGAAATAAGAATGCCAAATTGGACTTCCAAGTTGGGAACAACAAGGAAATGAGAACTATATTCTCAATTTTCATAAGCAAAATAATCAAAACTCCAGTGTCCTTTCTAACCTTAGAACACAAAATATTTATAGGGTGCAATTTCTTAAAGATTCAATGGATATAAAGAAAACTAAAAGAAAAACAACTTTCCAGCTTCCAGAGTTTCCTTGATCTGTAGTAGTTACTTTGAAGGCTGCCAGGTTCAACTAACTTTCACTACATCAATTTGTCTTGGGGCTAGCTATTTGCATCGTGACAAGCAAAGTGATGGACCTCTCGTATTAATTACAATATGAATTTCTGATAATCAAATTAGTTTGGTGGACATAACTTCTCGTATTAGCATTAGAGAAGCATTGTTAACATGTTGTCCACAATGGAAGACTAGCAAACAAATTAACATAGTATATATATGATCAATCACAAAGAAGAGAGAGAGAGAGAGAGATTGGGGCCAACGGATTATCGAAATTTTATTAGACACACACTTGAAAACGTTCTAGGGATACAACTATTTATATGGATATAATAGAAACCCTAAAACCCTTAAAAGGATAAAAAAAAAACGGACAAAGCAGCAAAACCCTAAAAACGGGGTTGAGCGGTCGCTCAGCCCAAGCACTGGGTGACCGCGCAAAATGCAGTAACATGGCTCGAAGGAATCTTGATCAAGCGGTCGCTTAGCCTAACCACTGAGCGATCGCTTAGTCCCAAAACCCAAAATGCCTTTGTCCAAAACCCAAACAGTCCGTATCCTGGCTAATCAAGCCATTTCATTCTCAATATAACCGACCAATGCAAGAGACTCCAGCGATCCTGGCCGATCGCTAGTATGCATTGGAACAATAATAATGTATGTACTATGTACAAATACGAAACAAAATCTCAAATATATAGAGCTTACTTAATTTCGAAGCCCAAATTAAATAGACATTGGCAAATTTCCAATCAAGTTTTCAAAGACATTTGTAAGAACAAAACATAAATATTTGTAAATGAAAAAAAAAACCTTTAAAAACAACCTTATTGCATGCATCATAATTAAAGAGTTATTGTCAAATCGATCAAACTGTGGATGGAAAAACAAAAATAATAAATGACGAAACTGATCACAGCAAATTACCAAAGGATGAAGATCTAAAAGATCATTTAAAGTTTCCAACAGAAAACAAATTATGAAAATGAGCTTTAGAGAAATCTATGCATTGTTGGGACGCCATCTTCATTGTTCTCATTTTGTGATGGCTCAGGTCCAGTGCCATGCATCATATTGGCGTAATATCCCATTATTGGTCGAAGTGGCTGTACTGTAGTACCACTGCCCTGATTGTAGAAGGAGGGTTGTGCCCCCTGTCCCATGGAAGTACCAATGGCAATGCCCCGGTTACCATGAGAGGTGGGACCACTCGCCTGCCGATGCAATTGAGGTTGTGCTGCAGCTGAGGCTGAAGGTTGCTGCCGTTGAACTTGGATATTCCGTACTATTGGCCAGCCATTCCTTGGAGGGTGGGCTTGATGACGAGCTTGACCGGAGGATGGGCGGGATTGGTGACGAGCTTGGCTGGAGGATGGGCGGGGTTGGCGACGAGCTTGGCTGGAGGTCAGGTGGCCTTGATGTTGAGCATGGCTGGAGGATGGGCGGGCTTGATGAAGAGCTTGGCTGGAGGACGGGAGGGCCGCTTGATGATGAACTTGGCTTGAGGACCCGACAGCATGTCCTCCCGGTGCAGAAATGTAACTAAAAGATTAACACAAGCTCAACGTAAGAATTTTTAAACAGAATATGTTTTAAGAAACAATCCATTAAGGTAATCTAGTGTTTGAATTGGAAAGGAACTCAAAATTAATGAATACTAGGTTTTTTTTTTTTTTTTGGCACTCACACATGATAGGGAAGGTTGGGATGAGAGGGATATCCCAGAGTAGGTCTGACTTCAAAACCTTGAGATGTTGTTAAAGTGAAAGACAATGAGCTTGAAATTGGAACATACTGGGGCTGTGGAACCCAACCATTCTGGCGTAACTGAATGATTCCGGGAACAAATGCAGGATGGATGGATCCTGGAGCAGTGGGCTGCGGGTTCCTGATCATCCTAATAAGATATAGATGACAAAATGATCAGAAATATGCACAGTGTTACACCAAAAACATTTTAACGGTAGACAATGTTGTCAATTATTCCTATCAACTATATAAATTCATGGCCAATCCTTCTTCTGAGCAATTAGGTGGGATTATTAAGGAAATCTTAAAAATAGAAAGAATAACTGCAGATACTAACACACTAGCATCTTCCAATTCCCTGGATTTTGGGAAGCAAATCCCACCTCGACAAGTTCCAATGCTAGCTATGTACCGAGTTGACTTATTAATTTACTTGACAGAACATCCCTTTTTTAATAGTTGTTTAGGCTAGCTTTGTTCGTTAAATGGTTTGAACATGGGCAATTAGACCTCAGTTATGATTTTTCGACCTTCAAAAAGTGGATCTCAAGTGCTAGGTCTACATCCCATTTACATCAGATAAAAAAATTGAGGGTATAAATTAAGAAAAACGAAGATTAATTATTGAAAAACATCCCCTATAGTTTTAAAATCGATAACACTTACTGAGGAGGAAGGTTGGGAAACCCATACGGCATGTAGTACTGTGGCAGCTGCTGCTGGGGAGGATTCTGCAACTTTGAGGAAAGTATATTATATATATAAAACAGCATAAGAAAAGTTTGAAATATATAAAAATATTTTGAAACGGAACAGTACTACAGAAGTCCATTTCATCTCAAACCTGCATATCTATAACTTCCAATTCATTTGCAGTTTTTTTAGAAACTAAAAAAACTTAGTATCGAGCAAATTCAAGCAAGAAAACTTTAGTCTATCAGATTCAAACAATCAAAAGTATTTGCTAAAGAAGATACAAATGAGGTGACGATATATCATTCGTTATGAGAAACACTTAGGAATTTATTCGAGAATACAATAAAAATCATTTCACGTATAGTTGTAAGTGAAAACATGAGTACTGGGTTTAATTACTTACGTTGCACGTCTACATATTTAAAACTATCATACTAATAAAGTGATCAATTAGATAACTTATGGTTTCCTTTAATTTTGATTAATATCTAAATTAAGAGAATAAGAAGTTAATTAATCAACATAAGTATGATCCACAAAATCAAAATTATAACAAATTAACGAGAACTGGTGACCATCAAAATTAACTACGTTATGCAAAGTCAGAACAACAGAAGAAGAGCTACACACTAAGTAAATGAGGAAAGTCGTAATTGTACCATTTCAACATTATTATCATTTTCATCATCCCCTAGGATTGCCTCGACACCTCCAGCAGCGAATTGCCAGCTCCCTTGTTCGACATTGTTGCAGTTTGGGCACTCCATGCTTGAATGGAAGTTGAAGTGCGTGCCAATACAGTCTGAAAATTGTGACACAACAAAATAAAAAAAAAAAGTATGTCATGTATACAACTTATGATAAATGAAGTAACATGAATCCTAATCAAACAATTAATAACCAACATTCGACAATTCAGAATATCGATTAATGCTATCATTCATTGGATCATGTACGTAGAATATATATTTCTTAACGAAGCTTTAATTATCGAGAAGTATCCGTTAATTACATCAAGATAGACTATACAAAATACTATAATTGAAAGGCATCAAATGGTTTGTTCGTCGCAGTATCCAGGCAATTTATGAAGCTAGTACATAATTAGCTGTAGTTGATACTCTTACTTATTTTACGTAAGCACGAAATTCTTGTGAAACTTTCAACTCTATAAAATAGGCATCAATCTCCACTCGGCAGATAGATTATAAAAAAATAATCTCAATATATACTGAAGGAATGTGCAATTACAGCAACAGATAAGGATAATTAAACTAAGAGGATGTAAAAAACTAAACTCAAATTAAAAGAAATATCTGATGAGCAAAACAGCAGAAAAGTAGTGTATTTATCAACCATTAAAATGGTTTGTAGGGTTAGAACACAAAACACATATTTACTAGTATATTATACTTTTTTTTATTGTTGCAAAATTGCTGTTCTAGAAAATGATGATTTCTGGTGAAAGCAGATCAAATCAAAATTAGCAACAAAATCTAGAAAGAAAGTAACCTCGATCCGGAAAATACATATAATTATATATAAATAAATAAGTCAATATGTATGTACACACACACACTACACTTATTTTTGTAAGATATCCATATTGGCTAATAAAAAGTACATACATTATATTCACACGAAAATCAATCCTTTATGTAAGCCAGTCTCAAGTATCAACTTAGGGAGTAAAGTTGTGAGAACTCTCCAAAAGAAAATATGTACCCAACTTTTATCAAAATATGATCCACACCAGTACACATAAATAGAAGAACTGGGAGAAAAAAGAGGGTAAAATGAATTAATGAAGATTGATCAAGGATTGGGTACTACTGAAAGAAGATTAAAACTAGGGGTGAGCAAAAGTTTTTAAAACCGGACCGGACAAATATAACTGGACCAAACTAATAAAAATTGGACCGAACCAATTTATTGATTTGGTTCCAGTTTTGGATTTTTGTATAACCGAATAATTGATTTATTCCTGATTTTGATACACATACATCAGTTCTAGAACCGGATCGGACTAATAGTTTAATATATATAATTTAATTATGTATGTATATGAATAAATTAATATTAACCTAAGCCTAAGTATAAATAATAAATTTATATTTCTTCTTTTATCAGCCATGAACATTCATCAACATTACTATGGGTTTAAGCATGTATATATCTAGTCTAATCTTTGAAAATACCATGTTTAATTATGTTGCTGGCATTTGTACTTTTTATTTTAAGGATAAATAAGAAACTTCATTAATTTCATGAGAAAGTTTCTAACAATTTACTTTTCATTTTCAATATAAATAAAAAATTTCATTAATTTCACGAGAAAAATAAGACAACTCATAATTAGCCCCAAAATTACTAATTTATTTGTATTAAGCAGTTAATAAACGAAGTATTGGTTCGGTTCTGGACTAGACCAAAATATTGATTCTCATAAATGTTGGGTTGATCTTGTTCTAAATTTCTTAAGAACCGAAGCATTGGTTTGGTTCTGGTTCTTCGTTTTTTTAGCAAAAACTAAACCGAATCGGACCATGATCCTCTAGTTAGAACAGTTCGAAAAATGCAAGCACTCACAAGCAAGAAACAAGTAGCCTTAAGTAGCATATGTATACATACATAGACATCTTCTGATCATCGACCTAAATCAAATGTGTGTGTGTGTGTGTGTGATTCTTGGGGTGAGATCAAGAACGTGGGAGGGGGAGGGGAGAGAGAGCTAGAAAGAACCAGGCAAAAGATGGGGGAAAAATCAATCTATGAAACTAGAAAATTGTCTCATAAAATAACAGTTTTGAGTGGGAGACTAGAAAGGTATACGTAGTGGGAGGGATTAAGCAAAATGAATTTGAAATGGATGGATCTAACAAATCAAGTTGGATCAAGGGTTAAAGACGCTGATTTTGAGTGATACACAAAGTACCTATCTGCATTCAACAAGCCCGATATGAACTTGCTTAAATTCATATCCTCTTGACCAAAATCAATCTCAACCCGATTTAGATATCTAGATTGATCAAGAGATGGCCGCAAGTGATAAAAGACTAATTTAATTGAACAAATAGAAAGCCTCAATCACAAAATCAATCGAGATTGATGACAAGGCCTTTTAAATCAAACCCTCTCGTACAAGTAGTCTTATCTGTGGATAAAGGACCAAAATTTATGTCATCAACTGATAGCTTAATTAAAATTTATCAAATCTCTAAAATTAAACCAATTATAAACTTGATCATTGAAGATTCATCAATCAAAAATGTTATCACCCAAAAATAATAATCAAGAATTAACAGATCCACAAAGACTTCAAGCGAGTGTGTGTGTGTGCCCCCTCTCTCTCTCTATATATATATACACACACACGAATCATCATTTCGTATCTTTCATGATACAAGCATAAACATCTTCAAGTAACACACACACACACAAGATCATATAATAGAGCGAAGAGAAGGGCATAAGTTATATACCTAGGTGAAATACATGGCCACAGGACAACGTAGCTGTCGACCTTCCACTTATAGCGGTGATGTCGCTGAGGCAGATGGTGCAATGAGGAACTGAGGAGCTTACAGAGTTGGAAGACATGTTTCTCTCTCTCTCTCTCTCTCTCCAAAAACAATATAAAAGACCCTAGCCTTTTTAGATTTCAAGAACTTGGTGAAGAACAAAAGGGTATGCATACATATATATAGAGAGAGAGAGATAGAGAGAGAGAGAGAGAGAGAGACACACACACAGAGGCTTTCTTTAGAAATGCTGATGAACTATTCAATGTGTTTCCATTGTTGGGAAAAGACGTTGAGCATGTAAGGACAGTGATGATGAGTGCTAATCGTCTACTACGCAATTGGAACATTCTTGGAAAACTAACCAATGGAATTGAGATTCTTGTTTGAATGGTTTGTGATTGGTGAAGTCATAACAGCTCAGAAATTTTAACTTTTTTGCCTATAATTTGAGAATTTAACTTGGACCCCTTATTTTTTATAATCATCCACTCAACCTACTTGCAAGTGGGGTTACAGAACTACCGTTTGTTTGCTTTTTTTTTTTTAAAAAAAAATTCGAAATGTAACGTTGAGTCGAAGATTTCTCTCTGGTCTCGCTAGCATGTCTTCATGATGCGTCGATCCTTGTTGAACGTATATGAAATTTTCGTAAATTGAAAATCTAAAGGAATTTTGTAAACACATTAACATTTTTGTTCTTGTACGGTAGTTATTAGTATTAGCTGCTTATAGTACTCATTGAAAATCTAATGAATTAATTTTATTTAGTGAACCGTATAGGTTTCTGAATCATATCAGCTGTTGAAATATATGAAGGGATTAGATTGAGCAAGAAAAATAAAATAAAAGGCACTAACCAAAATTAGATAGGGTCGTAAATTCGTAATTATAATAATCAACTTTCCGCGTATAGGAAATTTGGGACTTTATGCTAAATAAAATTAAAAAGCACTAACCAAAATTAGAGGTCATTAACTTTAAACTTTAAAGTAGTGAGTTGTAAATATGGGACTTTAGGCGAAATATTTTTGAAGTTGGCAATAGTGTATAGGAAATCTAGGGCTATTAGATTCCTTCCTACTATAATCTCGTTTTAGATTTTGTAATTTGCCTAATAGCAAGGGTCAATTAAATCAAATCCAAAAGAGGAAATAAATTCAGGATGATGATATTCAAATATTCTATTTCTGCAATGAAATTCATTTTATCAAATAAGAAAAAGTATAATTGTATTTTCTCGTGTGTGTGTGTATATATATATATATATACATATAATATTCAATTTGGTGTTAGTTATACCATCGGGTTCATCATCATCGTTCATTTGATCTCAAATAAACTCTTTGGAATGTCCTTTTTTAAGGCATTTTCCTATTTATTTACTTGGTGGCCGCAGAAAAAAGAAAAAAGAGTGTTTCAATAATTATGTTTCTAGTTAAACAAACTATCCTAGGGAAAAAAAATAACTACTTGGTTTATATATTGTATTTGGGATATTAAGAAAAAGTATGAGGGTACAGTTTATCAATTTTTTTGTCATGTAAACTCCCCAACGATTCAAAGAATAACCTCGTTTTTTTTGTACATATTGTGCATTCGTATGCCAAGGGAATATACGAATTCACTCGAGATCATCATATCTGCATTATCGCATTACAACATATTCTAGAAATTTTAAACCTAACTTTGATTTTATGATTCCAAAGTTCAATTTTTTTACAAGTAGAAGGAGAGTACCACATGTAACGCCCAATAACAACTCTTCTACTTAATTGTGTGAACCATAATGCATTAAGCAAAAATATGAAAGGATGAAAGAATATGAGATGCCAAAATTTTACTTGAAAAACCCCAATGGGGGAGTGAAAAATCTACTATCAACAACAATGTACTAATATAAATGCCATGCACTACAAAAATATGGTGTTTTAGGACTAATTTTTTTTTATGAAAAATGAAATTCGTCTTCGTAAAAATTGTTAATAAATATTAAGAATGAAACAACTAGTGCTATTCTTAAAATTATATCGAGGCAAATTTTAAAATTTCGTTGTTTTAAACTTTCTTTCACGCGAAGATGAAACATTATTAGGACAAAGAAATTTGTGACCAAAATAGTAGTAATAAAGAACACAATTGTGCTTTGATTTTAGAAGTCTCCAAAACTAATAATAATAACAATATAAGTTTGTGGCGTTTGATCCTCAACTATGTCAAAAAAAGACAAATTTACAATGAACTACTTATATTTGTCTCAAAAAAGACAAATTTATGTATTTGTGGGCAGGAAAACAGATGAAAAGAACTATGAACCTTCATCCCCAAATGGCATATAATCAAATGCGAAACAGTCTTTCTCTTCAAATTAAGACCATGGACTTAGACAATCTGAAGTAATTAATCAATTGTAGGTCTTCTGCAATGCTTAGGCCAAGGTTTTGATGATCAAATTATTAGTTAAATATCAAGACATTAGGTTAACATTATATGGGAATGGATACGTTCTTACATTTACAAATCTTTAAGAGATCTTAGCAAGTACTTATAGTTTCCATTTAAGTAATATCTACCTAACCTAAGAGCGTATGCAATAAATTAAATAACTGAAGTACGAAGAACAAGTTCAAAATTAATTTTAATGAACAAGAACCGGTGACAATCGTAATTAGTTAAGATGGTGGTTTTTCTTTTTCTTCTTGGGTGCAAAAGCTTGACTATATAGAACTATGTACCGAGCGAAAATACAAGGTCCTACATCATCCCACACAATGGGAAGAATGTCAGTTGGAGAAGATCAGAATTAATATCACAAAAACTTTGGCAACAATGCCCTAAATTGGCTATGCTATATGCTACTATATTAGCTTCTCACATATCCAAGGTTTATTCATTAGATCTCTGCAATCTTTTATTGGATTTCCACCCGGATGAGTTGATGTATCATCCTCCTTGACGAGTTTCACTACAGTTAGCTAGAGAGCTAGATTAATTCAACATGAATCTCTGACAGTACCCTTCTTTCCTAAGCTCTTCCAATGCTTTCCCTTTTTTTTTTTAAGAAATCTCAAAACACTTTTTTTTTCTTTCTAAAATGCTAGATTTTTATAAATGGGAAAATAAGGAAAACAAGCTAAAGGGGGACAATCAACCTTACCCTTAAAGGGGGGGACAAAGGAGCCTTACCTTGGAGAAAGAAACAGAAAAAAAGAAATTAAACCTAGATAAAACAAAGAAAGAGACCTAATAATTACGATAACGACTCTTCGTACGACGCTTCGACCTTCTGAGACTTGGGGTGTCAAGATCAAGAGCTTCAAATTGGGCGTGATCATTATCAGAATCTTCCTCTTCAATAGTTTGCAGAACGACAAATTTATTAGGGGAGACAATGTTCATAGGATGACAGGGCTGAGGAGGTGAATTGTTCTGCATAGTGGCTTGGGTATTTATACAAGGACTGAAAGGGAGGGAGTTGGGGCTCAGGTTGGAAGAAAGATTTTTATGACTATGAGATGGTGATGTTTGAATTGGGAACCGGTTACTTTCTGTGAGGTCAATTTGAACAACATTCGATGAAGAAGGTTGCACTTGTGAAGGCCTACATGCTGTTTGGGATGGACACACAGGGTCTGGGCTGCGAGAGGTGCGGCTAGAGGGAACATCCATGGTCGGCACCTGAACTTGGGGATTAGGAACTGGGATGGTCAAGTCGTGAGGGGGAGCTTGAGCAGTTTGGATGGGCGTTGCTGCTTTGGCTGATTGATCATAACCTGTGATAATCTGGACTGGATGAGTGTTGGTCGCTCCTTCGGATTGGGCAAAATCTGGAGGAACTGTTGTCTTGGACGAGTCATTAAATGATGTAGAAGGAGAACCCTCCTTATTTAATGCATTCGCACTATTAGTAGTCGTGGGATCTAAGTTATTGGGGGGGTGAATTCCTTAACTCATTGGCAGCACTTTCATTCAAAGTATCGACGTGGGAAGGTTGAGAAGAATTTGTAGCATCATTCAGGTTTGGATGCTGCTCCAAAGTAGACTTATTTAAGGAATTTCCTTTAAGATTCATAGCATCATAAGGGTTTGAGTGATCAGCAGGAGACGAGGGGCCATTAGGGTTTACATCATTGCTAGGGTTTGAGGATGCATTAGGGTTTAAAAAAACAGGTGAAACTTGGGGTATAGCCGAAGAAGGAGAAGCATCGGTCTGAATTATCTTGCCTTTGTCAAGGGTTTTAGGGACCCATTGAGGATTATTACCGGTTTGATATTTAGAGGTATTGATGTCGGTAGGGTTGGTTGAAGTGGGATGAGGCTGGTGACTCATTGGAGCGGCAGCCGGATATTTAACCTTACAAGAATTGATCGAGTGGTCTTGGCGATTACAAAAACTACAATAGTGGGGAAGATTTTCCACTTCCAGAACTTGCCAGAATCCAGACGAGTGTGTGCCACTTTCGATCCAGATTCGCTTAGGGACGGGTTTTAGCAGATCTATCTCGACACATATCCTAGCGACACTCGGACGGGAGAGATTAATGGTGGCTTGATCAAGCATTAATGGCTTACCAAAGAGATTGGCAATTGAGAATAAAGTTGTTTTATGAAATAAATTGATTGGAAGATTAGGTATCGAAAACCAAACCGGAACAATCGAACTTTCTGTATCGGGACGGAAATATGGGGACCATTTAAAAACACGCATAGGAAATCTTCCCAAATACCATTGATCCTTTATCCAGAGGCGTTGATAGTCTTCATCGTGATTGACTTGAATAAGGATGTGTTTTGAATCAAGATGACCTACTGTGAGGGCGGCTTTAAGACCAAAGTTTTGGAACAATTTACAAGTAGATTCCATAGAAGGACGGCCATGCGAAAACTTTCCAACGAGAGTATGTTTAAACGGTTGTGAAAGATGGTGGACAATCTCATCAGAAAGTTTCAAAGCAGGTTCCCCTTTGAAAGAAGAAGGAGGAATTAAGAAAGCAAGGGGATTGGAGGTCGAACAAGGAGAAGGAGAGGATAAAACGGAAACAAACGTCGGAGCGGCCGGTGGCGGAACAGGGGGAGATGAGGCCGGCATAGTCGGATCAACCATGAGAAACGACCAGAAACCCTAGGAGGGGAGGAAGCCGCTAGAGAGAATTTTCCTTATTCCAATGCTTTCCCTAATAGCCCATAATTTTGCAAAAAATGATTGAGCTTTAGGCACAACATAATTCTCTTAAAGTTGAACTACGAACCAATAATATCTGAAAAAATAGTGTTATGAAGTTATGGATGCTTACAGGATGTGGTTTGTGTGTGGTGTGTGTGTGTATAGTAGTTTCAACAAATATACAGTAAATACAACCCCCCACCCCACTCCACACCTCGAAAGAAGGCACATATATATGAAATTAAAACATAATGCATAAAATATAACAGCAGATCTCCCTTGATAACACCCAACACATAACATCCAACCCCCCCCCCTCTCCCATTACCAATATGAAGGTTCCAAACATTATTCAACCCCTTCCCTCTCTCTTTAACAAAGAATTCAGCTTCATTTATTCTCTTATATCTACGGTTTTGTTTGTTTCACGAAAAATGATTTATGAAAAATAAAAAGATTTCATTTTCAGGTGTTTTGTAATTTTTTTCAAAATATGCTGAAAAACATTTTTGGGTGTTTGGCAAACGCACAGAAAATGTTACTGAAAACAATATATGAATAAAATACAAAAAATATATTCTAATTAATATTAATACACATATTGAATATAAAATAATTTTGAACTTTAAATAATTTTCTTTTAATAACCCTCAATTCATCATTAACGGTGTCAAATTAATAAGGTCCATCTTTTTTCAATTTCACAAATACAAATAAAAAAAATTATAATTGATATGAAAAAAATGTTTTAAATAATAAAATGGATACTGTTTGGGACATCCTTAAATAATATAGTGGACACTAATTTTAGAACGTAGTGATTATTTATTAAAATTATAATTTATAAATAATGTGCACATTATATTTCTAAACAATTTATTTGTTGAGTAAAATATTGTACGTGTATGTAAATATGTGTAATTGTAGAAGGGCATGGAGGGTGCTTGAATATTCGAAAATGACTTACGGAAAATAAATTCGTAAGTCATTTTCCAGAAAAGAAGGCTTGATTTTTTGTTGATTACATTTTTCTAATGTTACTAAACGCTGAAAAATGAGGAAAACATTTTCCAAAAATCATTTTTCGTGAAACAAACGGAACCTTAATCACCCATTATGCACCGAACATGTTGTTGCCATCACGAATTTGTCTGCCATTGCATTAATTCCTTTCGTACTGTAAAATATTCCGGAAGTAATTTTCTCATTGAATAACTGTGCCAATATATTGGCATACAATAAAAGACGTATACAAGGAAAGGGATACAACAATTCCTTAATTACAGCCATAGAGGTTGACTCCTAATTAAATACTGACAGGAGGAATAAAAAGAGTATATACAAAATCTATCACTCCCCCTCAAGTTGGCACGTCAAGATCACGAACACCCAACTTACCAAGAATAAATCAACACCAGGTCAGTACCAATAGAGGTGGTAATGACTGACATGGCACGATAGCACGAATCAGCACGACACGATTATAAAACACGATTACAGAGACAAATAGCACGATAAGACCAGCATGACACGACACGACACGAAAGACACGGAATTGTTAATATATTCAAAAAAATAATTATTGTTATATTTATAATCAAATTAGATATATATCACGAAAACACGATAATGAGGCACGAACACGACACGATAGTACGAATTGCCACCCCTAAGTACCAAGCCACGTAAGTATATCATCGATCAGATTAGTCATTAAAATAGGGCAAGGCAAAATGTTGTTGGACATAACACGTTGAACAAAGAAACAATCCATCTCGACATGTTTAGTGCGTTGAAACACTGGATTATTTGCAATGTGACAGGAAGTTTAGTTGTCGCAGAACAAGTGTGTGGCCTAATGTTGAGGAGCATCAAGGTCTTGTAACAACCAACGTAACCAAAGGACCTCACTAACTATGGCTGCCATGGCACGATACTCGGCCTTAGTGAGAAGAACGAAAATCAACTGATTGTTTTTTCGTGCGCCATGAGATAGGGACATCGCCAAGAGAAATGAAATAACATATCTGAGATTGGCAGGACATCTGACAACCACTATAGTCAGCCTCGCAGAAAGCTTGAAGAGTGATGTTGTAATACCCCGAAAAAGCTAGTATGAAATATTAAATTATAATATAATTTAATTACATTGTTTTGGACTAATCTAATTATTTTGGATCTAGTTTCGGTTTTAGATAAATTTCGAATTTGGGCTGTTAATAATAATAATAATAATAATAATAATAATAATAATAATAATAATAATAATAATATAATAATAATAATAATAATAATAATAATAATAATAATAATAATAATAATAATAATAATAATAATAATAACAATATTAATAAAATAAAATAATTTTATTTATTTATTTATTTTTGTTAAATGAGCTCCACCCGCAATTTGGGGAGTTAGCCATGTACAAATATATAACAAATATGGGAAGGGGTTATAATATTATAATATTAAATAACAACAATATTAAGGATAATCCCTCTGCCTGGTTTGTCGACAAGGAATCTACCTACTCGGTTGATTTTAGAAGGAAGTCTTCTTCCTTCAAGAGTCCGGATATAAGCAATCACGGAGAGGGCTGTGGTTTATAAGTTATCCTATCGATGTTTTGGGTTCGGTTTTAGTAGAGTCGAGAGAGAGGGAGAGGTGACGACGGAACAGAACGATTGTAAATTTGGTTGTGCGTGTGCTCCGTCAAGAAAACCGAGGTAAAACTACCTTCGCCTTTATTTTTCCTTGTAGTCAAGATTGGGTAAGATAGAGATTACATATATCAGATTAAGATGGGTTTCCTTGATATAATCTGTAATTATTTATAAAAAAAATCAAAACCGTGAAGTGGGTCTTTACAAACGCTTTCTACGAGACTTTTTTTTTTGGGTTGAAATCAAGTTATAAATCTTTTCAAAGGCTTTGGTATGGAAGTCTTGTTGTTTTAAGAATATGTGTATAGTATATAGATAGATATATAAGCATGTTTTGGTGGAATAGGTAAGCACATGGATACAGCTCTTTCGTATGGGAAGAAGATGAGTTCCAAAGTTACAATTTTTTCCCTAGGCTTTTGGACGGAAATAAATTGTTTCCATTAATTACTCATGATTACATATAATTAAATTCACGGTTGCATTGGTGATGCGCGTAAACAGTCCAATTGGTGATGCACGTAAACAGTCCTTATAGCATCCGGACTAGTGCTAACTGCTACAAGTTATGAAGGTAGGTCCCTAAGAACATAAATAAATGGTACATTTTTATTTAATTTTGATTCCAATAAGAAATGGAACTACTTGTTTAATTTATTAAAGAGTATCTATAACTATTACTAAAACAGAAGCCGCTACTGTCACGTGGCAGCTTTCTGTAAAAAGCTAAAAATTTTAAAGAAATTTGGTGCTGCCACGTGTCACATTCGAAATGGTAAGTTTTTTCTTTTTTCAAAATTGATTAGTTTAGGATAAAAATTATAAATCTAATTAGATAAGATAAAAATCCTAAAACTAATTTGATAAGATAGATTTAAGATATAGTTTTACAAGTAAATTTATGATAGAGATTTATGATTTTTTTTTTATTTTTTTTTTGCAAATATCGCTTAATTAAACTATATTTTATCTTATACAATTTATACAAGTTTAATTTGACTGAAACTCTTCATTTTCCTACTATTTAATTTATACAAATTATCAACTAGACAATTTTATGTTATTTGTTCTTCTACTAATCTATATTTATTAATCATTAATTAATAATCTATTATTTATCGATTAACTATTATTAAAAAAGAAGTCGTTGCTGTCAAATGACGACTTTATGCTGAATGCTTAAAGTTTTAAAGGATTTATGTGCTTTGACGTGAGACATTCTTGTAAAGTTGTAATTTTTTTTTCTTATTCTTTGGTGCCGAAAATTAAAACTGGAATTTTAACACATATACCTCCTTTATAAATATTAAAAGTTTTTTTTTATTAGTTTTTGCTACCAAATCGGTTAGTACAATATAGATTTTATCACATTTGATTTAGACGCGTTTCACTTTATTATGACTCAAAATTTTCATGGTAAAAGGTTTTTTGCGGATAGATTTTATCAATTTTCATAGATTTTAATATTTCAATTACATATTCATATGATCAATTTTGAATATATACCTTATTTTTCATTTCTTTCAAATTATTCTAATTAAAAAATTTAATTATTTATCACAAGTTTAGAAAATCATCTCATTATAAATAACTATTGCACAAAAAAACTATTAAAACCATGCATACGATACTATTATTTTTTCTACAAAAAATTAAAATTGGATAGATTTTAAAACGGGTGCCTCTTTTATTCATGGTAAAAGTTTTATTTTTTACCAATTTTTGCAAGATATATTTTATCACATTTGATTTAAACGAGTTTCACCTGATTAGTACTCCAAATTTTCATGGTAAAAGTTTTTTTTCGGGTAGATTTTATCAATTATCATAGGTTTTAATCTTTCAATTACATATTCATATGATCAATTTTGAATATTTACCTTATTTTCGTTTTTTTAAAATTATTCTAATTAAAATTTTAATTATTTGTTACAAGTTTAGAAAATCATCTGGCTCATCTCATTCTCAAGAATGTCCTTAAGAACTTTTCTCTTCCTACTATTGGTCAAATTGATAGCAATAAAATCTATCATACTTGCCTGTTAGGTAAATCTTGTTATTTTCCGTTTGTGGCACGCAATTTTCAATCAAAATCTCCTCTTGACTTATTACACTTGGATGTTTGGGGACCTTCCCATGTTTCTACTTCTTCTGGACATCGATTTTATTTATCAATTGTAGATGATTACTCTCGTTATACTTGGATGTTTCCCATGACTTGGAAATCTAAAGTTTTCTCCATCTTCTCCTACTTTAAAAGCATGATTGAAAACACTATTTCTCGGAAAATTCAACAAGTGCACACTGTTAAAACCATCCAAACTGATGGGGGGGTTTTCTTACAGATTTTTTACTCACACATGGCATTCGACATCAACTGTCGTGTCCGTACACCCCTCAACAAAACGGTGTTGTTGAAAGAAAACACCGACATATTAAGTCAGTTGGGTTATGCTTACTCCATCATGCCAATCTCCCTCTTCCTTTTTGACTTGATGCTTTCTCCACAACCGTATTCTTGATCAACCGTCTCCCAATGAAGTAGTTAAAATATGTTTCCCCTTATGAAAAACTAATGGGAAGAATACCTGATTACAAGTTACTTAAAGTGTTCGGTTATACATGTGTTCCTCATCTAGTGCCATACAACCGACACAAACTTCTTCCAAAAACAATTAAGTGTGTTTTCTTGGGCTACAATCCTTCGCCCAAAGGGTATCGGTGCTTTGATCCATCTTCTGGTCGCACTTATATAACTCAACATGTTATCTTTGATGAATCTCACTTTTATTTCAAGCCTTCACATATCACTAACTCTTAGGATTGCTAAAGTTCAAGCATACCAAGTACTGTGGCTACTTGCTCTCCCACAGCTCCTGAAGCGCCAACTCTAGTCTCACCTTCACCTCTTAGTTCACTCGCCCCAGCAAACACTCATTCAGTTCCTCGCAAAGCTGCTTGGCCTTCTCATGATCAGCCTTCTTCTTCAGCAGCTCCAGCACTTGCCCCTCTAACAATTGTTCCAGTTTCCACACCACATTCAGCACCTGCCGAGGACCCAAGTACTCATACTTTTCCACCTGTCACTTCAGCAAGCTCCCCTGCTGCCTCATCAACATACTCTCCTGCTTCGAACCCTCACACATATTTAGTAAGTACCAGTTCTCCAGCTCTCAAATACAAAAGTGTCAATACTCTTGTTTACGGCTCGTCCCCTCATCGGCTCCCTTTGGCCTTCACTGCAATTACAGATGACTCTCTCTCATGAGCCTTATTTCTTCAAACCGGCAGTAAAACACTTACATTGGCAGCAGGCTATGCACGAAGAAATGACAGCCTTGGTTAAAAACCAAACATGGTCATCAGTACCATCTTCTACGACACACAATATCATTGAATCTCGTTGGGTTTATCGAGTCAAGCACCGTGTAGATGGCTCCATTGAATGCCATAAGGCCCGGTTAGTTGCGAAAGGTTTTGGTCAACAGGAAGGGGTGGACTATGATGAAACATTTAGTCCAGTTGTCAAACCCGCAACAATTCGAACAGTTCTGACTTTAGCACTCTCCCGTGGATGGTCACTTTGGCAACTTGATGTTCGCAATGTGTTTCTTAACGATCTTTTGTTCGAGGATGTTTACATGACTCAACCACCCGGCTTTGTTGATCTTGCTCACTCGAACCATGTTTGCAAACTCCAACGAGCACTATATGGACTCAAACAATCCCCTCGGGCTTGGTTTCATGGCCTTCAAGAATTCCTTCTCAATCAAGGTTTCTTCAATAGTCAGTCTGATTCTTCTTTAATTTGTTCATTCGTCGAGATCCATAACACTCTCTCTACCTCCTTGTCTATGTAGACGACATAATTGTCACTAGCAGTGACCCCCTTTCAATTGCCCAATTCATCAAAACTTTATGTGTAACTTTTGATACTCGTAAAATGGGTGAACTTGGCTATTTTCTTGGTCTCGAAATACTTCGCACATCCAAGTCCCTTCGGTTATCTCAGACTCGCTATGCTACCGACATTCTCAAGAAATTCGGACTACTTGACTGCAAGCCATCTCCAACACCAGTATCTCCAGTAAATCGTCTTTCAGCTTTGGATGGTGAGCTTCTCTCTAATCAAACTGAGTATCGCAGCCTTGTTGGGGCTCTTCAGTACCTCACATTATCTCGCCCAGATATCACATTTGCTGTCAATCAAGTATGTGAATATATGCATAACCCTCGGTCTTCTTATTTTAAAGCTGCCAAAAGAATTTATCGCTACATCAAAGGAACTCTCTCTGTTGGTCTTACCTTTTCTCCCTCATCTGACATGTCTCTCACAGCCTACTGTGATGCTGATTGGGCTGGTGACCCCGATGATCTTCGTTCTACCATAGGGGCGTGCATTTTCTTTGGTCCAAACTTGGTCAGTTGGCTGCAAAGAAATAATCCACAGTTTCTCGCTCAAGTAGCGAGGCCGAGTATCGCTCCCTTGCTGCCACTACTGCTGAAATTCGATGGTTTGGTTACCTTCTTCGTGAATTGGGGATCACACTCCCCTCACCACCCCTCATTTTGTGTGATAATCAGTCTGCAATTCATTTAGCTTGTAATCCTGTATTTCACACTCGGACTCGTCACATAGAAATTGATTATCATTTTGTTCGAGAACTTCTTGTTCGTGGCGCCCTTCGTGTGCAATACGTTCCTTCCGACCATCAAATTGCTGATATCTTTATGAAAGGCTTATCTCGTGAATGATTTCTCCTCCTATGTTCCAATCTCAAACTCTTTTCCATGCCGTTTCGATTGCCGGGGGGGGTGAAAGCTCATAGATGGAATCCTCCACATGGTTCATTGTTTCTGTTCAGTCTTCCACATTCACATCCTCCACATGGTTCATTGTTTCTGTTCAGTCTTCCACACATTCACTGTTTTTATGCTTAATTGTTTAGTTGTCCTAGGATTCTTTATTATTTAATCAATGTATCATAGAGATCCTATGTTGTATAAATAGGTGTTGTCAATCTTGAATAACATATTGAGAATTATTCTTTCAATATATACTTACTGATTCATTCAGTACTCTCTATATTCAGTTGGCATGACCAAGGATAAGATTTTGAAAGAAATTTTAAACTTGGTTGATAGGCTATTCATCACCCATCTAGCCTATCACTAAGCCTTCTTGGGGAACTACAATATTCTTCATATCTCAGGAAATTGCAAGCTTGCAGCAAATATTTATCGATGGCTAGTGAAAGATAACACGTGGGATGAATTTAATTCCATGGATATATTCTCATGGGTAGATTGGAATTTGAGGAATGACCACGAGATGGTATTTACAGAACTAGTGTATAGTGTGTTTGTTATGGTTTTGGAGAAACAAGCTCGACCATGACCATGAATTTTCGCTTCCATGGAATTGTGGAAAGACGATTCTTGATAAAGTCCAAGCTGTGTTGGAGAATGGCGATGTGATCAATGGTCTCAAGCGGGTGGCTGTAAGGTCTAGGCCACCAAACTTAGGGTGAGTTATATTAATATGGATGAAGCAAATGAGAGTAAGGACACATGTACCAGGTTGCTCGGAATCATTTTGGCCAATAATGGTGGGTTTTTGGATTGAATACGAGGGGTACTTGAGTGAGGGCTAGCATGATTTGGGGTAATTGGTAGGGACTAATGTTAGCTTGGATGAAAAACTTTAGGGGCTTGTTTGGTAGCCGGACAAGAATCTATATTATAATAGAGTTCATTCTCTCATACATGTGCAATTGACTAAAGCTATTTAGAGGTTAATATTAAATTATTTTAAAAAATTTAATGGTTGAGATTCACTATCACATTCACATATGTGAGAGTAGTTATCTACTTTTAACTCTCTATTTTCTCTCATTCTGTTACAAAGTCGCCCCTACAATTAATATTATGAGCAGTCACACTCTGAGATTAATCTTCTAAACCATTATCCTTAACAAAACATCAATCTTACATTAATATCTATATTATAATAGAGCTCATTCTCACACATGCGCAATTGACTAAAGTTATTTAGAGGTTGAGATTAAATTATTTTAAAAAATTTAATGGTTGAGATTCATTCTCATATTCACATGTGTGAGAGTAGTTATCTACTTTTAACTCTTTATTTTATCTCACCTTGTTACAAAAGTCACTCCCTACAATTAATATTATGAGCAGTCACATTCTGAGATTAATCTTCTAAACCATTGCCCCTTACAAAACATCAACGTTACATTAATATAATCTCACAATAGAGCTCAATTGATTGATTGAAACTATCTGGCCATGGGGGTTAATTCCGCCGCAAAATCAAATGTTCATAGGTCAGTTACATATAACTCTTTACAAATAACCCCCCTCAACTATGGGTAGAGTTTGAATAGCGTCCCTCAACTACCACTTGAAGTAATGTATCCTTCAACTGTAACATTTTTAAAAATCGCACCTTCTATTTAGACGTTGGCGTTTCAATTGACGAAATCAGATATACTGGCATCGTGCCATAGGCACAGGCACGAAGATCTAATAAGCAGTATTATTAATCTCAATACTATTAGTGCTCTCGCTATTAATCCTCACTTGTATATCGGGGATAGTTTTGAGATTAAAAATGTTAATCCCAATTTTTTTAGTGAGAGTGCTAATAATACCACCCTCCCCTTGGTATTATTAGTGAGGGGATGAGGATAATGACTTTATCCGGATAACTCGTGCTATTAGTCCCGACCACCTATTATGTACCAAACATCAGACAACTCGGCTTATTAAATTCTATCTGACCTTAATCTTGGCTACCAAACGACACCTAGGATGGTTATCATGGAATTGGAAACTGACTTGGTGAAGGCAATAAAGGCTTGGGAGATGGGTAATGTTCTTGACCCAAATTATAATATACTAATACTCTTGTCCGTGCCGATGGCATTGCGCTAGTTTGAGAATTTATCAATAAATGAAGCAGATACTGCAGAAATGAATTAATATTTACTTATAATTTGTATGTGTTGGATATATGTACACTACACAACGAAAAGGGGAGAAAACCCAAATACCTAATAAATTAAAACATTTTACTTTGATATTTATTTAATAAGAAAATCAAGAAATAAATATTTTAATTGTAAATATTGTTAAAATACGAAAAGAAAATTTTATTGTTTTTCAATAACGAAAACTCAGTCTTCTTCTTCTAGGGGTTCTTGCTTAACAACAATGATTGATTTGGAAACATGATATGTAATAACTTTGTCCATTATTTCCACTTACACATGACACAAAGAAAATTCAAACATATTCATTTAACCAAATTTTTTGCTTCATCTACAAAGCTTGAATCCTCCTACATATTATTATATAAGATCTAACAAGCAAACGGAGATGTATTTTGATCAAAATTAATCAATGCTAAAAGATAAAAAAAAAAAGACAATTATATCAATGGAAACCAATACATATGCCATAAGAAACGAAACCACAACAATGAGAAGATGTGCAGTATTTTATAAAAATAAACTTGTGCCCTTGCCGATGACACGGTGCTAGTATGAGCGTGATCAATGTATGAACCGAGCATGATGAAAATAAATTAATATATCCTTAAGATTTTGTAGGGGTCGTATTAATGTAAATTACACAACAACATCCCGAAAGTTAAAGAAATAACATATTTTATTGGCTGTAAAAGTTTATAACTCATCTTTAAAAAAATTTAAAACTTATCTTAAAAAAGTATAATTAAGCATCAAAAAACATTCTCTCTCTCTCTCTCTCTCACACACACACACATCAACCCAACACTTGTTAATTATAACAGAAATAAATAAGAAGACGGAGAAGACGAGAGAAATCGGCAGAGTCTTGCGCAGCCAAATCTGTGCGCTAACACTGATATTAACAATAGGCGACATATATATATACAAAATACCCTACCATCTAATTTACTAAAATACCCTTAATGTCTAACACTCCCCTTCAAGCTGGAGCATATATATTTATCATGCCCAGCTTGTTACAAATATAATCCACCCTTAACTTTGTCAAGCCTTTAGTCAAGATATCAGGTTGTTCTCCGCACGCACGTATGAGGTAGAGACAAGATTCTGTTGGATCTTTTCTCGAATGAAATGACAATCGACCTCTATATGCTTAGTCCTTTCATGGAAAACTGGATTTGTAGAAATATGCATGGCTGCTTGATTATCACACCACAATCTCATAGGCAGAGGAACCTTAAACCCAATCTCTTCAATCAATTGTTGTATCCACATAAGTTCACAAGTTGTCTGAGCCATAGCGCGATACTCAGACTCTGCACTAGATCTCGCCACCACACTTTGTTTCTTACTTTTCCATGATACAAGATTTCCACCCACAAACACACAATATCCGGTAGTTGACTTACTATCATCAGGTGATCTCGCCTTAATCAGCATCGAGAATGCCTCTACCCGCATATGCCCATGATTCGCATACAATATTCCTCTACCCGGTGCTCCTTTCAAATATTTCATAATTCGAATCAATGCATTCCGTAGTAGTAGGGGCTGCCATGAACCGACTCACTACACTCACCGAAAAGCAATATCGGACGAGTTACTACAAGATAATTCAACTTACCAACCAATGTCCCAGTATCGCTCGATCCTCGAACATCTCCCCTTCTCCGGCTACAAGTTTGACATTAGGATCCATTGGAGTGTCACACGGTTTCACTCCAAGCATTCCAACTTCCTTAAGTAAATCAAGGACATATTTTCTTTGACATAAGAAGATTCCTTTCTTGGACCGTATCACTTCGATCCCAAGAAAGTACTTCAGAGTACCCAAGTCCTTTGTTTGAAATTTTGTTTGAAGACACGATTTGAGTGCTTCAATACCATGTGTATCACTACCTGTGATCACAATATCATCTACATACACAACCAAAACAATACAACCACGGCTAGTCTGCGAAAGAACACAGTGTTATCACACGTACTCCTCTGTAATCCAAACTCTAGCACGACAAAGATCGAATCGCCAAACCAAGCCCGCGGAGGCTTTCAACCCATACAACGACTTTCGTAACCGGCATACTTTATTCACATACTCCCTTGAGCAACAAACCCCTGAGGTTGCTCCATGTAAACCTCTTCCTACAAATCACCATGAAGGAATGCATTCTTTACATCCAAGCGATACAAGGCCCGTTATTAGAAGCAGCTAACGATATCAGAAGACGAACAGAAGTGAGCTTAGCAACAGGAGAAAAAGTATCAGTATAATCAACACCATACACTTGTGCATACCCCTTTGCAACCAATCGAGCTTTTAACCGAGCAACAGTGCCATCAGGATTCATTTTAACCACGTACACCCATTTACATCCAATAGCCTTCTTACCATCAGGAAGTGTTACCAAGTCCCAGGTCTCATTAGCCTCAAGAGCCTGCATTTCCTCTTCCATAGCGGACTTCCAACCACTATGAGATAAAGCTTCAGAAATATTTTTAGGGGTGACAACAGAATCAAGGGAAACAACAAATGAACGAGAGGAATCTGACAGGTGAGCATATGAGACACAAGAGGTGATAGGATGAACACAAGTACGTGTACCTTTGCGGAGTGCTATAGGGAGATCAAGAGACGGATCTGATGACGTGGGAACCGGTATCGGAAGTGAATCTGTTGGAGCATCTGCAACGACTGGTTCTTGGGTTGAAACAGGAGTGCGCCGAGTATACACTTGAGTTATAGGAGGACGAGAACCAGCTTCAACACCAACACCAACCTCAGGATTATGGGGACGAACCAAAGTATAGGTGAGAAAATCATCGGGAGAGACAAACTTAGACACCGAAGCAGATGACCGACCAAAATACGGGCTAGACTCAAAGAAAGTGACATCAGCAGACACTAAGTACCCACCCAAATCCGGAGAATAACAACGATACCCTTTCTGAGTTCTAGAGTATCCAAGAAAGACACACTTAAGAGCTCTTTGGTCTAACTTACCAACCTGTGGCCGAACATCTTGGACAAAACAAGTGCAACCAAACACTTTAGGAGAAACTGGAAACAACGACTGCGAAGGACGAAGAACAGAATATGGTATGTCACCTTTAAGAACAGACGATGGAAGACGATTAATGAGAAAGGCAGCAGTGAACAGAGAGCATCGGCCCAAAAAGACTTGGGAACATTCATCTCAAACATCAATGCCCTAGCAACTTCCAACAGATGGCGATTCTTGCGTTCAGCAACACCATTCTGTTGTGGGGTGACAATACATGAAGATTGATGAATGATTCCATTCTGAGACATATAAGAGGAGAAAATACCAGAAAAATATTCCTTAGCATTATCACTACGAAGATTTTGAACCAAACAATTGAAATGAGTTTTAATTTCAGCACAAAAAGAACAAAATAACTGAAACAACTCATCTCTAGATTTCATTAAATAAAGCCAAGTACTTCTGGAATAATCATCCACAAAAGTAACAAAATATCTGTACCCTGATTTGGAAGGCACATTACAAGGACCCCAAACATCGGTATGAACTAACTCAAATAGGGACGCAGCCCGTTTATTAACTCTAGGAGGATACGACACACGATGGTGTTTAGCAAACTCACACGACTCACAAGGTAAACTAGAAATAGACCCTACTTCTGGACACAATTTCTTAAGGACAGGCAATGACGGATGACCATAACGACAGTGTAGCTGGAGAGGAGACAAAGTACTTTGACACGTAACCGATGCAACAGTAGAAGAGTGAGCAGCAACAACTTCATCGAGCAGGTACAATCCATCAGTTTCACTTCCTTTACCAATAATCTCCCAAGTCCTCAGATCCTGAAAAAGACAATAACCAGGAAAGAAAGAAACACAACAATTTAAGGACTTTGTGAGTTTACTAACGGATATCAGATTATAAGGAAACTTGGGCAAGTATAACACATATGTCAATGATAAAGAAGCAACAGTAGTACTACCACTACCCAAGACTTTGGAAGAAGATCCATCAGCAAGGGTAACAGTCGTAAACTTATTTGACGACTCATAAGTAGATAACATACTTGAATCTCCAGTCATATGGTCAGTAGCCCCTGAGTCAATTACCCAGTGCCTAGCCGAAGACAAAAGACATGTTATGGGTTTACCTGACTTGGCTAAAGTTGCTTTGGAAGAGGAGGAAGACTGCTGAGACTGCTGAGACATCTGGTACTGTGAAAATCTGGCAAACTCCTCGTCATTCATAACAACATTATGAGTCTCCGGTTGACAAACTTGCTCGGATTTCTGCGAAACTGTATGAGCGAATCTGATTTGTTTTTGATACTCCGATACTCCATTGAGTGAGAGGCTTAGGACACTGGTTTTTGAAATGACCTTGGTCTCCACAATTGTAACATACTCTAGGTCCTCCACGACCTCCGGACCCTCTACCACCACGAGTTCCACCTCGAAAACCACCACGGCCTCCATCTCTCCCTCCACGATAGCCATTCCCTTGTGAAACCAATGCTGATTTTTCAGATACCTCCACATGTGATGACTCACCATTTCTCGTTGCAGTCAAAAGCCTATCAAAGGCATCAGACAAGGTACCCAAATCTTTATTTGACAATAACTGAGACCGAACCACATCATACTCTTTCTCCAGTCCTGATAGCCAGCTAAACATCAACAGCTTTTCACGTTGAGCTTTCATCTCCTCAACATCATCAGAAATAGGCATAACATCAGTGAAATCCTCGCTCATACGCATGAAATCATAATAATAATCCATAAGACTCCGTCCTTTCTGACTAGGGCGATGAACTTCCTGTGACAGGTTATACAGCCTATTCAAGTTACTTGATCCAGAGAACCATTTATGCAAGAGTGTCCACAGATCCTTAACTGTTTTGCAGTGTTGCATAGACATTATAATTTTCCTACTGATACAATTCACAATTTTCGGAAACAACACTTTGTCATCATCCAACCACACCTTAGCCACCTTTGCATCAGTAGGACAATCTTCAACAAGATGTCCTTCTTTCCGTAAACCACCCATGTTCACCTGAACTAAATATCGCCACTCCGCAAAATTAGACCCATCGGCTTCCAAGATAATGTCAATCAATCTATTTTGGTTAGAAACAATTGTCATTATCGGTCTCGTAGACTGGTCGTCAGCCATAAAGAAAAGGAGAATTTCAGACTATCAAGCAAGTCTGAACAACAACAACCAAAAGAAATCAGACGAAGGCAGACAGTTCCAAGCCGGACTCTTCGTAATAACCGGAATAACACGCGGCAGTCTGTTCTTCGTCACAATCTTCACGTATTAGTCGGAATCACACCTGTCAATCACCAGAATCATCAACTAACACTTTGAAACCTCCCGAGACACAAATCCGACACCTGCACAATCCTATTCCGATTGCTAGGGTTCCTATTCGATCACACGCCACCACTCGCCGCGTGACGCCTGAAAAATCAACAAGTCGGCGGACGAACTCCACAGATTTGGTCGCCCTCCTATTCCGAGTCAACCCCTGTCTCGGAATCTACCAACCGAGCTCTGATACCATGTAACAGAAATAAAGAAGAAGACGGAGAAGACGAGAGAAATCGGCAGAGTCTTGCGCAGCCAAATCTGTGCGCTAACACTGATATTAACAATAGGCGACATATATATATACAAAATACCCTACCATCTAATTTACTAAAATACCCTTAATGTCTAACATTAATTTAAATAAACTTAAAAATGAAAATCTCTGCAAACAAAAACCACAAAATAAATTGAATAAGACAGAGTGAACTAACAAGCTACTATTTTGAAATCGAAATCACAAAGATTTCAGACCAATAAGGGAAACTAAACACAACTTTTAAGAAAATAAAGAAATGAAAATACAAATATTCAAAATTACAAAAGTTGATTACAAAACTTAGAAACAAATTTTTTTCGGACAAAAATTCAACTGATTCAGTTAATTATGATAACAATAAAAAAATTAAAATACAAATATTTAAAATTACAAAACTTACGAACAATTTTTTTTATAAAAAAAATAAATCTAAGCCAGACATAAATTAAATTGGGATTCAGTTGATTACAATAACAATCAATTAAGAAACTACAACTAAATATTTGTAAAACCGTATAGGTCATTTTATTATTAATGAACTACTAAAAATATTATTTTTTTTAAAAAAATTGACTTTCAAATGGGGCCTCTTTCCCCGGAACGGAGGGATTAATTAATAATTTGTATACGAAATTGTGGGCTGGAAAAAATGGGTTAGACAAAAATTAAATTGATTAAGTTAATTACGATAACAGTTAAAAAGAAAAAAAAAACAAATATTTCAAATTATAAAACTTACGAGTTTTTTAATTTTTTTTTATTTGTATGCGAAGTTACGGGTCGGAAAAAAAATAAATTGATTAAGTTAATTGCGATAACAATTAAAAAGAAAAAAAATACAAATACAAATTTTCGCAATCATAAAAACTGTAAAACCGTAAAATATTAACTATAAAACCGTAATATCTCAGTAAAAGAGTAACTAACTTTCGCAAAACTGCAATATGTCAATAATTTTTGCAGTAAAAGAGTTAATCTCAGCCTGTTTTGGGATGTGTATTGTAATATAGATTTATATTATAGATATTAACTTAAAGAATGATCAGATATATTAGTAAAAAAAATCAAAATACAAATGAAAGAGTGAGAAAAAATGTGTGAGAAGAAGAGAGAAGAAGAGAGATCAAAGAGAGAAATTGATGAATAAGCAGAGAAGAGGAGAGAGAAAGAGATAGAGAAAAAGTGAGAGATAAAAAGATTGTGGAGATAAAATATGGATGAAAAAACGTGATAAAAATGGACGAGATTGTGAGATTAAATCATGAACAGTAATTGTGTTTGGTAAAAATCAATCTTGGTCGATAATTAGCTTTTTGTAACCGACTGATGTGTTTTATATCATCGATTAAAGAGGATTTGGGAGTTCTTGACCTGGCCTAGATAATAATGACATTGACCAATAGTCCACATCTCTAGAGAACTGGTGCATTGATATTGTTGTAGTTTTTTTGGAGTGATTTTTGGCTTTTAGTTTAAAATAAGTCATAATTAAAGAGATTGTTTCAACTTATAAGCTAAAAGTCAATAAGTTAGGTACAACACTCTTTCTGCATTAAAAAGCCAAAGTCAAAAAGCTAAAATTTAATGTTTTTTTTTAATTTCTTAAAAACACAAAGACAATTATTCATTAACAAACTTTTGATTAGTATAGTTTTACCATTTTCTCATAAATACATAAAAAAAAAAGGTGGTCTCTGTTAGACGGTATTACAGATCCTTATCCTTAAGATGGATCTATACATCTTAAATGAGGCAAAATTCAGAAATCTCAATGCAATCCCTTAGTTTTTGAAAATTACAGTGTCGCCTCTTATGTTTATATATGCAGAGTGTCACTTTTTACTATTAACAGTGTCGCTTTGTAGTATAAAATATGTAACTTTTGGCCTTAGAAGTGTCACTTTGCATTTTTAATGAAAATTATAATTTTTTCCCTAATAAAGTGTCACTTTTAACCTTAAATGTGTTACTTTTACTTTGAAAAATGTTTCATTTTTTATAAATAAAAATCATTATGTTTGACATTAAAGTGCCACTTTTTATCATTAAATGTGTTACTTATGACCATATAAGTATCATTTTGCCTTATAAATAAAAATCGTCATTATTTACCTTAAAAATGTTACTTTTTAACATTGAAAATGTCATGTTTTAGTATTAAATGTGTCATTTTTGGCAGTTACCGCTAGTTTTAAAGTGACACTTTTTAGTATTAAATGTGTTACTTTTTAGTATTAAGAATGTCACTTTTTAGTATTAAGAGTGTCAATTTTTAGTATTAAGAATATTACTTTGTATTTTAATGCGAATTATAATAATTTTACTTTATAGTGTCACTTTTAACCTTAAAATGTGTCGCTTTTAAATATGTCATTTAACATTTTGTCAAAGTCTGTTAGGGTCCGTCAAATATCCCAATACAAATTAGGCTAACGGAGCTGACAGATGATTAAACTGCAAGGCGTGGGAGACATAAGAATTTCGATGGCAAATCTCGAAAGTATAGGGGCAATGGAGTAAAATGAGAAACTTCTCATTAATAAGCAATAAAAATTAATCTCATCCCATGGCTTAAAGGATTTAAAGCTAAGACCTCCACCAAATTTTAAGCATTAGTTCTAACTATCTTAACTAAATCTTTATTGTGATTTTTAGTAACATGTTATTTATTTATTAAGATTCGCAAATTCCTAAATGGAGCTCCGTCTTACGGATTTAGGATCTGTAATACCGTCCTAAACAAGTTCTTACCTAAAAAGAACTAGTAATACTAATTTCAATTTTTTTAAAAAAATCAATAAATATTTAATGCGGGATAAGGAATATTATAAATTATTTATTCATTTTGTTTTAGGGTAAACATTTTCAACCTTCGCACATTTGACTACTCACATTAATTAAAAATTGACAAGTAAACAATAATAGTAAAAGTAAAAGACTACACATACTAATGTTGTAATGGTGTAGGATTGTTTATTTATTTTTTAAAAGTATGATCAAGTAAATAAATATTAATTGAATATTATCCCATGTTGAGTTTTTAAAGAAAAATGTGAGACTTTTTTCCATAAACAATGACTAATTTATTTAAAAATTTAGGGTTTATGGTCAATTTTTTTTGTAAATAAACAATTTTTCAGTTTATTTAACAAATATGCTCATAAGTTCATTTTTATCAGCTGCAACAAACAGTCTATCATCAAATTAGCTAGAAGTTATTCAACCAACAATCTAAGCTATCATCCAAACGAGCCCTAAGAAGAGCGAGAGGATGCTCAAAAGTGTTACATGAGACACTAACAAGTGTTTGTCGGATGAAATGTTAGCTAGAAGTGTACTGTATAAATATTTTGTTACTAATTATTGAGCCTATGCTCCATACGGATGCAAATAAATTTATATATAAAGTAGAAATCATGCTTTCGTTGTTGTGAGCGGCAACGACCGAAGTTCTATCTTTGGGATTATGGGTCGGTTTTGATCATATTGGAGTTTTGTCCACTAAGAAATTATTGAAATAATTTTGTGATATTATTTCATAAAAGCTACGATTAACATTATTTATAAATGAATATTGGTTATAAAAGTCTTTAGGTAAAAGAATTTTTATGCTAATCACCAAAAGTCATTTATATAAATACGTTTTAAAAAAATATCAATTTTCAACTAATGTTTGTTATATCATTTTTATTGATAATTATATTAGAGATGCTTGTTATATCATTTTTTTAGTGAAAAATTAGTGTTGTTAGTGAAAGAAATTGTGCAACTTGATTCACGAATTTCTTTATCTGCCATTTGTTTGTTGAAAAATGTAATTGTGCAAATGTGTTCTACTCGATGAGAGCATCGAAATGATATATTTATTTGTCTAAATTCATTTTTGATGGATACGATATTAATTCTTAAAATATAATAGTTGTTGAAAAATTAGTGTTTTTAGTGAAAGAAATTGTGCAACTTGAGACACGAATTTCTTTATGTATCATTTGTTTGTTGGCAAATGTAATTGTGCAAATGTGTTCTACTCTGTGAGAGTATCGAAATAATATACTCCCTCTGTCCCTAAATAATCGTCCTAGTTGACTCGACACACAGTTTAAGAAAAAACAATTGACTTGATTATTTATATGATTTAATGTGTAGTTTCCTTTAAAGCCTATGTGTATGTGGCTCATAATTAAAATATAGTGAAAAAGTAAGGGTAAAATAGTAAAAGTGATGTTCTAAAAAGGTAAGTTTCAAACTGAACAATTATTTAATTTTGAGACGAACGAAAAAAGAAAGGAGGACGATAATTTAGGGACGGAGGGAGTATTTATTTGTCTAAATCGAGTTTTTGATGAATAAAGATACCAAGATTTAAAATATAATGACTAGAAAACGAAAAGTATTAAATTAAGTGATGTAAAGACTTGATGATTCAATAATATTAAAAGTTGGATGATGTATTATCCTCACCAGCTTTAATATACTATAGTATGCTGGATGCAATGTATTCGTTTAGTATTTTTGGGCATCGGTCATTCTATCCAAGATGGATTACCAAGAATTACTACCACCTTCACAAAATTAGTTAGGAACCATAGGATCAAATTAGTTAGGAACCAGTGGATCAATGGAGAGTAAAAGGAGACTAGGAATCACAAAATTTTCAATATATTAATTTGTGGAAAGTATAATATAAATGGCACGGTATTTTACTTTCCAAAATTTGAACTTAACTAAATAGTCAAAACCTTTGAATAAAAGAAAAATATTTAGAAAAAGGAAAGAAAGTAAAGAAAAAGAGAATATCACATGGACGGTAGTGTGGTAAGGAATAAAAACAGTGGGCCGAATATCCTTCGAATTCAGGCCCATTTTAACAATAATTAATAGGAGGTCATGGACGGAAATAATGAAAAAGAAGGTCCTGTATCCGTAATTTAAAGTCCTTTTCCAATTCGACATCTTCGTCATCAAACCCTTTAGTATATAATTTCGCTGTCCAACTTCCTCAAATCCCCCTCTGCGCTCTCTCCCTCTGCCCACTTCGCTCTCTCTGCACTCTTTTGTGGGGGAACAATCCGACGAGAAGCCTGCAAACAACATGTTGGTCTACCAAGACTTGATTTCCGGTACCCTTATCTCTCTGATTATTTTTCTCCTCGATTTTCTACGATCTTGCAATTTTTTCTTTTACAGTCTTAAAGGTTTTATCTTTATTAGTCCAGAGTTTGTCTTGTTTTGATTATAGATCGTTGCCGAATATTTATATGTAGTGTGCTTTCTGCGTTTCGATTGGACAGATTTGTTCTTTGATTTGATTGCTTATGTTTGGATTTGAGGTTCAATTTACTGATGGTGTGTTGATGGGTAAAATAGATTGAATTAGTTTCTAGATCTGAAGATTGGTTCTTCAATTAAAAACGAGTAATCGTTTATTGCAATATTAGTGCATGTTTTGGGCTTTTAGATAAATTTTTGTGTTATTTATTGGTAATTTAGGGAGTAGATTTGTGCCTGCTTTTAAAGCTTCCAACTTTTACTAGTTAGGTTAAATGGAGGTTATTCTGTATGAATTTTGGGTTTTCAAGAATTCTAGATTTTTGTTGTTATAGTTGACATTGGGGATTACTTTTTGCACCTTTAAAGTCTCTGTACTAAAGTCAGAATGATCTTTGCCTTTGGAAAGTATTTTTTTCTTAAAAGATATTTAATACACATAGATATGATCAGAGCATGCTGTTGTTGTTTGTTTTCCCCATTTGTTTTTTCATTCTAGAATGCTCTACTTTTTGTGTAATGTCACTTGGAAAGTAAGTCCTAGTGTTCTTTTATCTCATGCATCTTATATATATATATATATATATATATATATATGTAATCTGTGCTACTGCAATATATGTTGTGATTGGAAAGTAGCATGGTTTTTTTAATGGTTAATCTAAAGTTATGTCTTTGTGCATATTTTTTTTCCGATGAATTGAATATGTTTTCTTTTGAAGCAATCTTTGGTTTAATTCTAAAGCAAGTCTGTTATCAATCAAAATTTTCAGGTGATGAGCTTCTCTCGGATTCGTTTCCTTACAAGGAAATTGAGAATGGTATTCTTTGGGAAGTTGAAGGAAAGGTTCGGGCTTTTGGCATCTCTTGTTTTGGGCATCTTCCCTATAAATGATGTCTTATTGCATGTTCATATTATTCTCATCCCTTTCTTCTTCCCTAATGTCATGATTTTTGTATGTCTGTTAGCTGCTTTCGTTATTGTTGTGGGAAATGATGAATATTAGTATCTTAATAGTGCATTTTGTCCACTATTAGGCTAGTGGATACAATGATGATTGATGACCATCTTAATTGTGCATTATGTTAACTATTTGTTAGTATGTTGGTTAGCTTGTGAGATTAGAGTGGATAAGATGATGATTGATGACTATCTTAATAGTGCATTTTGTTAAGTTTTTGGAAAGTGCAATGGCCAGTATCATACTTTAATATCTTTGCTTATGAGATTGTAATGGATGTGATGATGATTGATGAATATCTTAGTAGTGCATTTTTCTTAAACTATTTGGCCTGTGCAGTGGGTTGTTCAAGGAGCGGTTGATGTGAACATTGGTGCAAACCCTTCTGCCGAAGGTGGTGATGAAGATGAGAGTGTTGATGATCAGGCTGTTAAGGTCGTGGACATTGTTGACACCTTTAGGCTCCAGGTGAGTTATTTTGATTCTTTTCACGAATCATGCTTGAAGGTTCTAAAATTCTAATAAGTTTGTAGATTTTGACCTTAATAAACAAATTCTTGTAGGAGCAACCTCCGTTTGACAAAAAGCAATTTGTTGCTTATATCAAGAAGTACATCAAATTGTTGACTCCCAAGCTCGAAGGTGAACAACAAGAGCTGTTCAAAAAAACATTGAGGGGGCAACTAAGTTCCTTCTCTCAAAGATCAAAGACCTTCAATTGTAAGTTTCTTGTTCATGTTTTCTCTTGTACATCATGTGTCTTTGGCTCTTTTGAACAAATTATAAACAGTGTTTTGTCTAGCTCCACGTCGGATGGTGATTGGCAGTTAATTATACTTGATAATGGCCTGTCTAATTACTGTTTCATTCATTTGTAAAATGAAATTATTTACACTTGTGTCTCATGCCTTGAAACGAATTGTGTGTATGAGTAGAAAAGAAAATTCATTAATTGGATTTGAATCCGTAATTGTTTTGAGTTACTCTAAAGCAAATTTCTTCGTGATATTATCCAGTTTCACAACATGTACTTTACATCATCTCTACCCCATCTGATTATTTTGACTACTTCATTTTTTCCCTTTTATTGTTGGATGCTAACTTGGAACTGTGATCTATTTTAACAGTTTTGTCGGGGAGAGCATGCATGATGACAGCGGCCTGGTGTTTGCTTATTACAAGGATGGTGCGACAGACCCAACATTTTTGTACTTTGGTCCAGGGTTGAAGGAGGTCAAGTGTTAAGACAAATATGTTATTTATTATCATAGCTGGGCTCTAAGGTTGAAGGGTTCTAGTTCCTATTGTTACCAATTTTCTCTCTTGTACTTCTAAGTTTGGAAGTTTCTTGCTTATTGCTGGATTTAATTTTTGGAATGTAACAGTTGCTTTGAGTTAATTTTGTTCTCAGGTTTGTGGTGTTTATTTGTCGGCATTTACTGGTTGACTGTGGGCTTATATTATTTTTTTGAATTAAACTTCATTGCTATGGTTCAAGCTTAGTACCATCGTTTTTGACCTTTGTGTTTTGCCTGATGTACAGTTGGAATCAAATATTTTGAAACATGAAATTTCCATAATTTGGGTTGCTGTTTTGTGCTTGTTAAGAAAGAAAGCTGGAAATGTTTCTTAGTGTAGTAAATTTAAAGAGGTTTAGAATTGTGAGGAATAAGTTTGCTTGATCTGGTATGAGACCATTAATGTTTTTTCCCGACTCTTATATGTAGCTTAGGCTCGTTATTTTTGGGTTTTTGAACCACATTGGAAGAATTCAGGTTCTGCGTTTCTGAAGAATTTTTTCGGCGTGTTGATCTTCTGTGATGATGTTAGTTACAGTTTGTATTGATGACTGACCTGCTTAGGATTGCTTTGTCCTCCCATTAGTGAGATTGGGATAGTGGGTTCTAACTGCTTGCCGAGTCGGTTGTTGATCTGGAACCCGATTCCAATACTTGGGGTTGGCCATGCTTGTTTCTTTCCTGTTGAGGTTGGCCAAACTGATGGAAAGGAAGATGCTGCTTCTCGACAGGAAGATGAAACCTATACGTATGAATTTATTTAGTATATCGGTGAGGTGATGCTCTAATAAGATCGAATATTTAAAGTTTATAATATAATAGAGCTTCTTCTAATAGGATGATTGTGGAAGGCTCTGATTGTGATTGATGTTGTAGAGTGGGGGGTCTCGCGCTGAGGCTATCCGTTCCGACTTTTGGTATTTATTAGAATGATATCGGATCAAGCAGCCACCACTTTTGACCTAATGAATTTGAAATTGCGGACTGTTTCATTCAAGTGCCGCACAGATGCTATTATTTTCTCGAATATAAGAATATTGTCAGTCCTCAGAGTTGATTATAAAAAGTATGTACGAGGACTTACTTTTATCTAAAACGGATCTTTTATCTAAAGACGGTCTCACATGATACCTACTGAATAAATTAATTCCTCAGGAGCTTATTTCTTTATGGGACCCCGAACATTCGGCGGACAAAAAAAAAAAAAAAAAATGAAAGGGCCCCTTTATTGATTATTTTTTTGACATAACTGAGAATAGAAGTGTAGAATCCATGATCACACAACCAACAAAATAAAATGTTAACCATTGAGACATCTAAATATATTATAATTGTATATACGTTATATATTATACACTTTACACGCCAGACCAATTAATAAAAAGTTAAAACCCTCTTCACATGTTTCAAACCTGTGACATTCATTCATCTAAATACACACAAACTTAACCATTATTGCAACACACTACTTATAAAGAATTTCAATAGTAAATTATATATATATAACATATAAGGTAATTTTTACAAATTTGGGACCCCCAAAATTAGGGGCCCATGGCCGTTGCCCCTCAGACATACCTCATGCCGGCCTTGGGACCAGCTAGCAGGGTCTTATTAGTCTGTAGTAGGTCTTATATATCTTTAAATTCTGGTTTATCTTTAGAAGTTAAGTGCACCAGCTAAAAATGTTTACTGTGAGGAAACATTATTCACACTAGTTTACAGACAAAATTGTTATATAACAAGATAAATTTATCATCTATACACCAAAGTAAATTCATTTTACCGAACCACGAAGATGTGAATTGTGAATTACAAAGGATCTTATTTCAGCCTATAAGTTTAGAAAATAAATAAACAAATGAATAAAATCACCATTAAACAAATTATACTTTTACACTGAACCTAAAAGAGTTTTGGATGCCTTAAAATAATGAGGGAAAAGGAGGAATACTTTGTGGATGACTAAAGAAATTCTCTGGATCCACTTTGCTCTTTACTCGAACCAATCTTTCAAAATTATCACCAAAGTATTTATTACCCCAAATGCTTGCTTCTGCATAACTTTTGGTACTTACTCCCAAGTCAAGATCAAGATAGTTGATATATGAACTTCTCGGTGAATTGGAAACATAACGGCCCAAGTAGTTGTAAATACTTTTCATCCAGCTTGATGCGCTCATGAGTCGATGCGGTCTTTCTACATCCAAATGAGCCCATTCAAGAAGCACATACAAGTTCCCGGCTCTATGTGGAAACGGAATAGCCGACTCTGATATCTCATTCATCCTCCCACCATAAGGACTAAAAACGAAATTAGGCGTCCTAATGTCCGTTTTGAAAAACATTCTCCACATCCCTTCAATGCCCTTAATAGGAATTGGCTTTTGCACAAAATCAGATTTGCCTTTTATAGCAAACTTAGCTGTAGCAGTTCTATTAAGCAAAGTCTGAGGGGGAACTTGGCTTGAGAGACCTGAAATTACGAGTACAGACTGAATGTAGCTCACTTCGGTGCAATCTTCTCTCACCAACCCCAATTCAGAAAGCCGCCTTGCATCAATTGAAGAAACCTATCGCTCTACCCAAAAACACTCCATCAAATGTAATAAGAACAGTTTTCTTCCCACTAGTGCTTGAATTAATAGTTGTTAACTGTGTTCTCAAGAATAAATCTCTATCAGCATTCGGTGCAAAGTATTGCCACTTGTGGAAAATGCTTGTTGCATTTTCTTCCAAAGTCTTAGTAGTTGCAAACACGGTCACGGTCTCCGGAACATCAACCAAGTTTAACTTCCATGCAACAATGACCCCGAAACTTGAAGCACCACCTCCCCTAATGGCCCAAAACAAGTCTTCACCCATTGATTTTCTATCAAGAATATTTCCGTTCACATCAATCATGCGAACATCTAACACATTATCAGCAGCCAGGCCGTATTTTCGATTTAGCGTGCCGTAACCTCCGCCGCTAATGAGTCCACCAACTCCTACGGTAGACCAAGTACCCCCAGGAAAGGCAAGAGTCCTACTTTTCTCTGAAATTCTATAATAGAGTTCACCAAGAGTTGCACCACCTTGAACCCATGCGGTCTTACTCGCAACGTCAACGCTAATTGATCTCATGTTAGTGAGGTCAAGCATGACAAATGGAACTTGTGCAGTGTACGAAAGACCCTCGAAATCATGGCCTCCGCCTCGGATTCTTAGTTTGATTCCAAGTTTCTTGGAGCAATAAACCGCAGATTGGATTTGGGATTCATCGACGGGTGTCACGATGAGAAAAGGTCTAGGGGTGGAGGGTATGTTGAATCTTTGGTTGTTGATATTGGCTTCCCAGATGGGTGTGAAAGAAGAGTTGTTTGGGTTGTAAAGTAAAGGGGAAATGGAGTTGCTAGTATGAAGGGTAAGGCAACGGCGAAAATCTTGATGAGGATGAGGATGATGGTGATGAGCTGAGGAAGCAGCGAATGCAATATTGAAAAGGAGAGTAGCCAAGAATAATGAAACTAACAATGAGGTCTTCATGATTTGTTGTTATTGGGCGATTGTTTGTTATTTGCTGTGTGGAAAAAAGATGATGAGAGGCCATCTATTTATACTGTGAAACATTGTATAAGTTTGTATCAGTCAAGTCGCGAATGAATTAATGATTCAAAAAATACAATGTCAACTGTTTACAAGGTCAATCAAAGGAGTTGCTAAGTATGTATGAAGGATAAATAATGGAGGACAATCTGTTATAGAATCATAGTAATTCTGAATATGGTTTTAAAGCAGTGAAGACTTTATATATTTTGAATTCAAACTTCACCATTGTTAACTAAACTTTTACAAAGTCTTAAGCTGATTTAAATAATACATATATGGTCTCAAAATGTCAACTGTTTACAAGGTCAATCAAATATTAGCAAGTTTTCAAATAATAAAATGGCGAAGATCGGTAGTGAGTTACTCATTTCGTCCCAAAATTATTATCCTATTTGATCATTATATGAATTAAGGAAAAATAATTGACTTAATGAATTATTAATATTTATATATTGTGTAGTTTCCTTTAGAGTATGTTTTTTGTAAGACTGTCTTACTGATCTTAGTTTATAAGACGAAACTCTATTCTCTCACAACTCAATCACCCAACTCACGATAGGTCGAGTAAAGAATATTTGTCTTATAAAAATATCCGTAAGACCGTTTAGATCTTATATATGTTTTTACCTTTCCTTTAAAGCTCTTGTGCATGTGTGATATGTCTCATAATTAAAATAAGAAGAAAAATAAAAATAAAATGATAAAAATATTATTCTCAAAAAGTTAGTCAAAATTTTTTTTTTTAGACAGACAAAAATGGATAAAAAGACAATAATTTTGAAATGGAGTGCGTATAACAAATACTCCATTTGATCATCCAATTGCGAATGACAGTAATGATATAAATAAATTTACAAAATGATTGTCCAAATATATATTCTTCATACACAAATCCCTTTCTTCTTTCTTTCGGGTTAAAATTTCTTTTATCTACACTAAAGGCTCCGATGGATAAAAATGAACAATTATTTTAGAGACAAGGAAGTATATATTAGGAGAGGCGTGATTAGTTTTTTTTTTTTTTTGGATACTAGATCTTTGTACCCATATATATAGCATGGTGCCCATTTATGTGATTTCGTCAATTAAAATAGTAGTGTCTAAATAGAAGGTGCGATTAAAAAAAAAACTAGAGTTAAGGGGGGTACATACCAATAGTTGAGGGGGTTATTTGTAAAGATTTATATGTAACTGATTAATGACCTCAGTCAATCAACTAAGCTCTATTGTGATATTATATTAATATAAGAATGATGTTTTATAAGAGATGATTGTTCAGAAGATTAATTGTAGGGTGTGTTTTTGTAATGTGAAGAGAAAACATATGGAGAAGAAATAGTAGTGATTGCTCATAATATTAATTGTAGGGGGTGACTTTGTAATAGATAAAGAAAAAATAGTGAGTTAAAATATGATAACTACTTTTATATATGTAAATATGAGGGTGAATCCTGACCATTAAATTTTTAAAAATAATTTAATCTCATCTTTTAAATAGTTTTAGTCAATTGTACACATATGAATATGAATTCTATTGTATATTAGATCTTTCGTTTTCTTAAAGTCTTGGAATTGTATCCCTAATTAACCACTCCTTTTACTATTTGCACGCTTAATCTCAAAATTGTTTTCGGAAACTACAATTTCCACATGCTACAGTTAATCTGCAACTTAACAAAGGGGTTTTCGTGATTTTTTATTTTATTTTTTAAATATATACAAGTGGAACTAAATAATGGCTTTTCTATATATAGTAAATAGGAGTATTCAAATTTTGTATGAAATGGACGTTAGTATGATTCATTAATTGATTGGATCATTTTGCACGGAGTCTCTTAAGATTTACTCTCACTTTCGGATAAAAAGTTAATTATTTTATTTTTTGATATTTCATTTAAAAAGTTCATTTTCAACAATTGAGATGTAAAAGTATCATTTTATTACTAATAGACTACTATAAGTGTCATTTTTTTAAAAAAAATAACTTTCAAACGGAGACTCTTTACTCGAAACGAAGAGAATATATGTTTACTTTTTTATGTGAGATAGGAGTAGTATACAAAAGGCCAAATTATGAAAACCCCCGATGTATCCACCCAATCCTAGAGTCCTCCCAACGTACGAAGTATGCCTATGTGGTACTTGATGTTACCATTTGTCCCATGTTGCCCCCGGTAGTAGCCGTTATGAAATTCCTGTTAGATGGCACATGAACCTACATGTGCGGGGTATTTTTGTCATTTGATTCCGACTAGGGATTTGGTGCAAATATACTTTGGCTTATTTTAATTATTATAATTATCACATTATAAATTATTTTTAAGTATTATTTAATTCCAAACCTAGATATGTGAAATCAAAGACCCGTGTGTGTATAAATTGAACAATATGAGGAGTTATTGAAATATCAACTTGTTTTCTTGATGTAAATGTGTGTTTATTCATGAAGAGAGAGCTTCTTTGTATAGTTAGATGCTTAAGAGACTAGTTCTTTAGTCGGAGAAGGAGACGGCAAGCTGGTGCGGTAGTAAAGGATCGCTGGGCGTGGGAAAGATGATCGAAACTGGAAATGGCCGTGGAACCAAGGCTAGAGCAGGGGACGACTAGATGTTGACAGCGAAGATGGAGCAAAATGATGAAAGCTGGAGAAGAGATGGCAAGTGATGGCTAAAGAGGGAAGAAGACTAGTGCGAGGTGAAAGGGTTGAGCGAATTGGGAGAAGGAAGGAAGAGAGAGAGAGAGATTGCAGACTCAGTTTATTTTTTTTTTTGAAACCCTTTCGCGCACACATCATAACCCACTGTTATAATTTGTTTTAATTTTGATTTTTTAAATAATTTTTTTGGAAAATTTGTTTTGATTTTTATAAAATGATCTTTAATTCAATAATATTTTAAATATCAAATATTTAACTAAATAATGAATTACACGCAAATCCCATTTTGCACCTTACTATCAAATGACAAAAATACCCCGCACGGTATGCTCACGTGGCACTTAATGGGAATTTCATAACAGCCACTAACGAGAGGGGACAACATGAGACAAATAGTAATATAAAGTACCACATAGGCACATTTCGTATGTTAGGAGAAACTTTGGGATTGGGGGAATAGATCGAAGGTTTTTATAATTTGGCCTATACAAAACCACTAGTTGACATCCTTTTTGTAGAAAGTATAAATTATATATGAACTTCATACTTTTTTATAGAAAGTCTTGTGTTGATTAAGAATAAGAATAGTGAGTCTTTAGGGGTTCGCGAGTATATTTGAATGGGTCAGGGTAAAGAGTCTCTATTTGAAAGTCAAATTTTTTAAGAAAATAATATTTTTAGTAGTTTATAAGTAATAAAATGATATTTTTATGTCTTAATTTTTAAAAGTGGACTATTTAAATAAAACATGTTAAAATGAAATAGTGAACTCTTTGTCGGGAACGAATGAAGTATTTGCTAATTGTTAGGGTTTTGAAAGGTGGGCTCTTTGAACAAAACAAAGAGATGAAGGCGGCGGTGCTAGGTGGGTCTCCTAAAAAAAATCTCAAGAATGTTGAGATATTAAAAATCTCAAGTAGAATTTTAGACATAAAATGGTAAAAGAGTCGAATCATGTTGAACATGACTTGAATATTCAGTTATCTTCAATGAATAATATAAGCCGTTCTATTATATTCACTACATTCCTAAATTATTTAATTTGCATTTGAAGAAAGGTGTCTTGTGTTTCTCTATGAAGCTAAAGTTGCATGTTTGGTAAATATGTCCCAACATTTTGAAGACACTTGCGCATCTGCGATCTCCATATCAAGGTTTCCATCAACATTTTGTAGATTCTAGGAGTACAAAATAAATAAATAAACAAATTGATCATTTTACAAATAATTCTTTTCCTCTAAAACTAAAAGATCATGGGTACGTTGTCTTAAAATAACGATGGAAATGAAGAAATACTTTTTGGATGATTGAAGAAATTCTTTGGATCGACTTTGCTCTTCACTCGAACCAGTCTTTCAAAATGATCACTAAAGTATTTAGTACCCCAAATGCTTGCTTCTACGTAACTTTTGGTGCCTACTCCCCAAATCAAGATCTTTATAGTTAATGTAGGAACCTCTCGGTGAATTGGAAACATAACGTCCCAAGTAATTGTAGATACTTCTCATCCAGTTGATACGTCTACTAGTCGATGCAAACATTTCCACATCCAAATTAGCCCATTCAAGAAGCACATGCAAGTTCCCAGCTCTATGCGGGAATGGAGTAGCTGACTCAGAAATCTCATTCATCCTCCCACCATAAGGACTAAAAATGAAATTAGGCGTCCTAATGTTCGTTTTGAAAAACATTCTCCACATTCCTTCAATGCCCTTAATAGGAATTGGCTTTTGCACAAAGTCAGATTTGCCTTTTATAGCAAACTTAGTTGTAGCAGTTCTATTAAGCAAAGTATGAGGAGGAGTTTGACTTGAGAGACCTGAAATTACGAGCACAGACTGAATGTAGCTCACTTCGATGCAATCTTCTCTCACCAACCCCAATTCAGAGAAGCTGTCTTGCATCAATTGAAGAAAGCTATCGGCTCTGCCCAAGAACACCCCCATCAAATGTAATGAGAATAGTTTTCTTCCCACTAGTGCCTGAATTAATAGTTGTTAATTGTGTTCTCAAGAATAAATCTCTATCAGCATTGTGCCTGAATTAATAGTTGTTAACTTTTTCCGAGAGCCCAAAAAGCTTGGTTGGCCGGCCCTTTCTTCTTTGCGGTTTCTTGCTCCTTCGGTCAACCCTTTCCATTGTTTGCCCCTTCAATCAAGGATGATTGATTGGCTGATGTATTATATATACTCCCTTCCTCTTGGCAGCAGAACAGAAAGTCTAAAAGGAGAGCAAAATAGTAGCCGCCAAAAACCTTGGTGAGAAAGTCAAAAGGAGAGAACCTGTGTGTGAGAAATCAAACAGTAGCCGCCTCATTCCTTCTTTTCTTATTTTTCTGTGATTGAAGGCCCACTCTTCAATCTGTGATTCGAAATTCTTGTGGAATAGTTTGCTATTCTGTTTCTCCCGTTTTTGTCCGACCTCCCTCCTTTTTTGTGGCTCTAACCTTAGTGGATAGTTGCTGGGTTTACTGTGGACTCTTTGGTGGACTTTGGTCGGTGAAAGGAATCTGAGCCGAAGAGTTTATAGCCTAGACCTTCGTGGTCAATTAAGGCGAGTCGTGCTTGGGTCACGGCGTTATAATAAAACTCTTCATGTCCTTTCTTTATCTTTTTTGTCCAATTAATCTTATTGCTCTAGACTAATATTTGTTTTGCAGGAACATATTTTATTGGTCTATAAGTTTAATTGGTGGTACTAATCAATTAGCTATTTGTAGTAATAGGCTAGTTGTTAGTGGTTGTATTTTTTGTTTCAATACAAAAGTCTCGTTTCTGTACGTGTTCGTTCTGGGTAGTGTGATTGTAAAATCGCAACAGTGGTATCAGAGCCCGTGTTCCGTACCGTGAAACGGTAGAGCCTCCTTCGATCCAAAAATCGGTAACTCTAAAAAGGGTTTATTTGGTGAGCTTCTTTCATCTCGAAATAATTACGGTTTTTTTGTGTTTTAAAATTATCGTAATTTATTTGATTGATTGTGCTCTATTTAAATCTCTACTGTTTGGTTGGAATTTGATTGCTTGAATTTATTTTTTGGGTGATAATAAAAAGAAAAATATTCTTATATTTTTTTCTGATTTGGTTTGATTTGTTGGTTTTGTGTTATTTCTCTGAATGGGTTCTTCATCTAATTATAGTTTGGAACCTTTTAATGGGAAAAGTGATTTTTCTATGTGGCAAAAGAAGATGAAAAGTATTTTAATTAAAGAAAAGGTTTTCAAAGCCATAACTTTAAAGTATGCTAAAGACACTTAGAAGATGCCATAATTGAAATGGATGAATCGCCTACTCCTCGATTATCTTAAACCTATCGAATCGGTTATTCGGAAATGTGGTGAACATGCTCATGCTAAGAGTCTTTGGGAAAAATTGGAACAAATTTATTTTGGAAAAACATTGCCAAGTAAAATTTATCTCCTAGAAATTTTTTTCAGTTTTAAATTAGATCTTAGCAAAGACATGGAAGATAATATTGATGTTTTTACCAAATTGGTTGAAGACATAAAACAAACCGGTGATGAACACATAGATGAGTACTCTTCGATTGTGCTTTTAAATGCTATACCGATTCTTATCTTGACGTGAAATCGCTATTAAGTATGGTAGGGATAAGATCACACTTGATACGGTGATATCTAGTTTAAAAGGCAAAGAATTAGATTTGAAAGCTAATAAGGGAAAATCTAACACCGGTGAGGTTCACATGGTGAGAGGTAGGACGCTTGAGAGGAATAATGGTCATCAGCATAATCATAATAATAATCAAAACCAAGAGAATAATCAGAATTCTGGAAATAAGAGTAGGTCAAAATCTAGAACCAAGGGTAGGAAGTGTTACAATTGTGGTGAAAGTGGACATTTTAGGAAAGATTGCACAAATCCTAAAAAGAAAAATTTGAATCCGCATAAAGTGATTGCAATATGGCTTACGCTAGTGAGGGCTGTGGTGATGTTTTTATGGTAAGCGATTTATGTGAAAGTGTTGTTAATTCTATTCATACCATGCACGCTTGTGAAAATGAATGGTTAATTGACTCGGATGTACTTATCACATGTCACCATTTAAAAACTTCCTTTGTTCCTACAAAAGCACGGAAAATGGTTTTGTTTCTTTAGCCAATGAGAAAAAGTGTGTTATAGCCGGAATTGGTGATATTTGTTTAAAATTTAATTCTGGAAATAATTTTACCTTGAAAAATGTTCGACATGTGCTTGCTTTGTGTAATAATTTGATGTCTTGTGCCGCATTAGAAGATGATGGGTTAGAGGGTAGATGGGGTAAGGGTATGATGAAAATTACTAAGGGCAATTTGGTAATTTTGAAAATTTGAAAAACTAAAGAGTTTGTATGTTTGCAATCTTTGTCGGTGTCTTTTATTGGAAACCAAACAAATGCTTTTAAGAATGAAAATTCTAATTTGTTGCATAAAAGACTTGGAAATTTGAGTAGTAAAGGCTTAGGAATTATTAACAAAATGAATGTTTTGTTGATGATGAGATTTCTTGTGTGCCTTTGTGTGATACTTCTGTGACTTGCAAACATCATAGGGTTAGTTTTTCGTCTCCCTCTCTGGAAAAATTCTCTTTTAAAAATCATCTTGAGTTGGTCTATGCGGATGTGTGGGGTCCTATGTGTGCGCCCTCGCATGGTGGGAATAGATATTGGTTATCTATTGTCGATGACTTTTCAAGGAAAGTCGGGTTTTCCTATGCAAGATAAAAGTGAGGTTTATGATAAATTTAAAACATGGAAACTTTTGGTCGAAAATCAAACCGGTAAGAAAATCAAGAAACTTAGGGCGAATAAGGGGTTAGAGTTACGTAGCGGTGAGTTCGGGAGATTGCGTGGATAGTGGGATTGATCATGAAATATCTTTCCCTTGCAATTTGGTGGCGTATGAATAGAACTTTGTTAGAGCAGTGAGGGTTATGCTTGCTTCGACGGGTCTTCCCATAGGCTTTTGGGGAGAGGCGGTTGTGTCCGCCGCTTATGTGCACAATAGGTCCCCTTCTATCCCGCTTGGTAATCGATGTCCTGAAGTTGTGTTTTTCGGTTGTGAAATTGATTTTTCGAACTTGCATGTTTTCGGTTGTGCTGCATACATTCATCGAGAAAATAACAAACTTGAACCTCGGTCGGTTCGTTGTGTTTTCTTAGGGTACTCGGAGAGGGTGGGAGAGTATAGATTGTGGTTGAGAGATGAGGATGACGAGAGACTTGTCATGTGTAGGGATGTAGAGTTTGTGGCGAATTTCCTTACTTGTTGCTTCGGCTGTTAATGCTATTGTTGCACCCCCTCCCCCGACTCCAATTGTGGTGGAGCAACCCTATGTGTTGGACTCTCTTGATGTGAATTCGTGTATGCTAACTGAAATTGTGGGAAAACGTGAAATTGTGCTTACTAATCCGGAAATTGTTGGAAAAGAATTTGAACTAAATGAGGTGGATGAAAATGTGATTGAAATCCCTAGACTTGAAAATTTAGGTGCGTATCAAATTGCTAGTGGTAGGCCTAGACCTTTTGTTAGGAGGCCGTCTAGTTTTGATAGAAATTTTCACATTTCCTCTTTTGTGTTTGGTATGCTAAATTCTTTTAACAATTTGAATGATCCCATGATTTACAACAATGGTGCTTTAAAATGTGGAAATCCTAGTGATTGGTTGAATGCTTTAATGGTTAATATTAATGATTTGCATGTGAACCATTCTTGGACCTTGATGCCCCTTCGTGTGGGTGAACTTACTTCTTTTAAAGCTAGGTTGGTTGTAAACGGATTTTTTCGAAAACAAGGGATTTTGATTAAGCTTGCTTTAGTTGCCCAATTTGATTGGGAGGTTGAACCTTTGGTGGTAACAAAAATTCAATCTAGTTTTGAAATGCTTGATTTTTGATACTTGTGATTGATGGTTTGTTTTTGGGTTACCCAAAAAATCCTCGACGTACTCGGTGTGTGTCGTGGTATCTTTCTTGTTCTTACTTTGTGTTTGAGAATAAGTTAGATTGGCTTACTTTGTGTGAGCGGTGGTGATTTCCTTAAAAATCCATGGGCTATTCTTTGTGATTAGTTATGGTGTGACTTGACTAATTCTGCTTTCCGCTTTATGAATTAGTTAAGTATTTAGATTTCTGCATCTTTGTGTGTGTTAGAAATCTTTTTCCCTGCTTTGTTCTTACTTTGTGTTGGATCAAGTGCAGGGATAGGCGATGATGAGACCTTTCTTAAAATTATGTCCTTGTGAGTCCATGTTTGTGAACCAGCACTTGTTCCAAGGTGGAGAATGTTAAAATTGGAGGCCCAAATTGGTGGCAGCCTTTTAACTTTTTCCGAGAGCCCAAAAAGCTTGGTTGGCCGGCCCTTTCTTCTTTGCGGTTTCTTGCTCCTTCGGTCAACCCTTTCCATTGTTTGCCCCTTCAATCAAGGATGATTGATTGGCTGATGTATTATATATACTCCCTTCCTCTTGGCAGCAGAACAGAAAGTCTAAAAGGAGAGCAAAATAGTAGCCGCCAAAAACCTTGGTGAGAAAGTCAAAAGGAGAGAACCTGTGTGTGAGAAATCAAACAGTAGCCGCCTCATTCCTTCTTTTCTTATTTTTCTGTGATTGAAGGCCCACTCTTCAATCTGTGATTCGGAATTCTTGTGGAATAGTTTGCTATTCTGTTTCTCCCGTTTTTGTCCGACCTCCCTCCTTTTTTGTGGCTCTAACCTTAGTGGATAGTTGCTGGGTTTACTGTGGACTCTTTGGTGGACTTTGGTCGGTGAAAGGAATCTGAGCCGAAGAGTTTATAGCCTAGACCTTCGTGGTCAATTAAGGCGAGTCGTGCTTGGGTCACGGCGTTATAATAAAACTCTTCATGTCCTTTCTTTATCTTTTTTGTCCAATTAATCTTATTGCTCTAGACTAATATTTGTTTTGCAGGAACATATTTTATTGGTCTATAAGTTTAATTGGTGGTACTAATCAATTAGCTATTTGTAGTAATAGGCTAGTTGTTAGTGGTTGTATTTTTTGTTTCAATACAAAAGTCTCGTTTCTGTACGTGTTCGTTCTGGGTAGTGTGATTGTAAAATCACAACAGTGGTATCGAGCCCGGTACCGTGAAACGGTAGAGCCTCCTTCGATCCAAAAATCGGTAACTCTAAAAGGGTTTATTTGGTGAGCTTCTTTCATCTCGAAATAATTACGGTTTTTTGTGTTTTAAAATTCTCGTAATTTATTTGATTGATTGTGCTCTATTTAAATCTCTACTGTTTGGTTGGAATTTGATTGCTTGAATTTATTTTTTGGGTGATAATAAAAAGAAAAATATTCTTATATTTTTTTCTGATTTGGTTTGATTTGTTGGTTTTGTGTTATTTCTCTGAATGGGTTCTTTATCTAATTATAGTTTGGAACCTTTTAATGGGAAAAGTGATTTTTCTATGTGGCAAAAGAAGATGAAAAGTATTTTAATTAAAGAAAAGGTTTTCAAAGCCATAACTTTAAAGTATGCTAAAGACACTTCTGAAGATGCCATAATTGAAATGGATGAATCTGCCTACTCCTCGATTATCTTAAACCTATCTGAATCGGTTATTCGGAAATGTGGTGAACATGCTCATGCTAAGAGTCTTTGGGAAAAATTGGAACAAATTTATTTTGGAAAAACATTGCCAAGTAAAATTTATCTCCTAGAAATTTTTTTCAGTTTTAAATTAGATCTTAGCAAAGACATGGAAGATAATATTGATGTTTTTACCAAATTGGTTGAAGACATAAAACAAACCGGTGATGAACACATAGATGAGTACTCTTCGATTGTGCTTTTAAATGCTATACCTGATTCTTATGCTGACGTGAAATCTGCTATTAAGTATGGTAGGGATAAGATCACACTTGATACGGTGATATCTAGTTTAAAAGGCAAAGAATTAGATTTGAAAGCTAATAAGGGAAAATCTAACACCGGTGAGGTTCACATGGTGAGAGGTAGGACGCTTGAGAGGAATAATGGTCATCAGCATAATCATAATAATAATCAAAACCAAGAGAATAATCAGAATTCTGGAAATAAGAGTAGGTCAAAATCTAGAACCAAGGGTAGGAAGTGTTACAATTGTGGTGAAAGTGGACATTTTAGGAAAGATTGCACAAATCCTAAAAAGAAAAATTTGAATCCGCAAAGTGATTGCAATATGGCTTCTGCTAGTGAGGACTGTGGTGATGTTTTTATGGTAACTGATTTATGTGAAAGTGTTGTTAATTCTATTCATACCATGCACCTTGTGAAATGAATGGTTAATTGACTCGGATGTACTTATCACATGTCACCATTTAAAAACTTCCTTTGTTCCTACAAAAGCCTGGAAAATGGTTTTGTTTCTTTAGCCAATGAGAAAAAGTGTGTTATAGCCGGAATTGGTGATATTTGTTTAAAATTTAATTCTGGAAATACTTTTACCTTGAAAAATGTTCGACATGTGCCTGCTTTGTGTAATAATTTGATGTCTTGTGCCGCATTAGAAGATGATGGGTTAGAGGGTAGATGGGGTAAGGGTATGATGAAAATTACTAAGGGCAATTTGGTAATTTTGAAAGCTGAAAAACTAAAGAGTTTGTATGTTTGCAATCTGTCCCGGTGTCTTTATTGGAAATCAAACAATGCTTTTAAGAATGAAAATTCTAATTTGTTGCATAAAAGACTTGGAAATTTGAGTAGTAAAGGCTTATGAATTATTAACAAAAATGAATGTTTTGTTGATGATGAGATTTCTTGTGTGCCTTTGTGTGATACTACGTGACTTGCAAACATCATAGGGTTAGTTTTTCGCCTCCCTCTCGGAAAAATTCTCTTTTAAAAATCATCTTGAGTTGGTCTATGCGGATGTGTGGGGTCCTATGTGTGCGCCCTCGCATGGTGGGAATAGATATTGGTTATCTATTGTCGATGACTTTTCAAGGAAAGTCTGGGTTTTTCCTATGCAAGATAAAAGTGATGTTTATGATAAATTTAAAACATGGAAACTTTTGGTCGAAAATCAAACCGGTAAGAAAATCAAGAAACTTAGGGCGAATAAGGGGTTAGAGTTACGTAGCGGTGAGTTCGGGAGATGCGTGTGGATAGTGGGATTGATCATGAAATATCTTTCCCTTGCAATTTGGTGAGCGTATGAATAGAACTTTGTTAGAGCAGTGAGGGTTATGCTTGCTTGACGGGTCTTCCCATAGGCTTTTGGGGAGAGGCGGTTGTGTCCGCCGCTTATGTGCACAATAGGTCCCCTTCATCCCGCTTGGTGTCGATGTCACGAAGTTGTGTTTTTCGGTTGTGAAATTGATTTTCGAACTTGCATGTTTTCGGTTGTCTTTGCATACATTCATCGAGAAAATAACAAACTTGAACCTCGGTCGGTTCGTTGTGTTTTCTTAGGGTTTTCGGAGAGGGTGGGAGAGTATAGATTGTGGTTGAGAGATGAGGATGACGAGAGACTTGTCATGTGTAGGGATGTAGAGTTTGACGGAATTTCCTTACTTGTTGCTGCTCGGCTGTTAATGCTATTGTTGCACCCCTCCCCAGGCTCAATTGTGGTGGAGCAACCCTATGTGTTGGACTCTCTTGATGTGAATCGTGTATGCTAGCTGAAATTGTGGGAAAACGTGAAACTATGCTTGCTAATCCGGAAATTGTTGGAAAAGAATTTGAACTAAATGAGGTGGATGAAAATGTGATTGAAATCCCTAGACTTGAAAATTTAGGTGCGTATCAAATTGCTAGTGGTAGGCCTAGACCTTTTGTTAGGAGGCGAGTCTAGTTTTGATAGAAATTTTCACATTTCCTCTTTGTGTTTGGTATGCTAAATTCTTTTAACAATTTGAATGATCCCATGATTTACAACAATGGTGCTTTAAAATGTGGAAATCCTAGTGATTGGTTGAATGCTTTAATGGTTAATATTAATGATTTGCATGTGAACCATTCTTGGACCTTGATGCCTTCGTGTGGGTGAACTTACTTCTTTTAAAGCTAGGTTGGTTGTAAGCGGTTTTTTAAAACAAGGGATTTTGATTAAGCTTGCTTTAGTTGCCCAATTTGATTGGGAGGTTGAACCTTTGGTGGTAACAAAAATTCAATCTAGTTTTTGAAATGCTTGATTTTGATACTTGTGATTGATGGTTTGTTTTTGGGTTACCCAAAATCCTCGGCGATACTCGGTGTGTGTCGTGGTATCTTTCTTGTTCTTACTTTGTGTTTGAGAATAAGTTAGATTGGCTTACTTTGTGTGGAGCGGTGGTGATTTCCTTAAAAATCCATGGGCTATTCTTTGTGATTAGTTATGGTGTGATTGTGAGGTTCAGGATGTTCTCAGCCTTGGCCCTTGGATAGGGGTCTTGGCGTGCGTGCGGATCTTGACTTCCTGCTTGCTCGTTCCACCCTCCCTTGTTTAGGGAAGCGAAATCCAAAGTGCGAGAGGAGTCTTGTCTATATTAGCGTTGGAATGTGCCTCGGTTGCGGGATTTTGTATCCAAATGGGAACTAAAGGTTCCTCATGTCGGGTTATCCTTATTTCGTTGGATAACGGGATATGGGAATGCATTACCTTTCCATTCTCATTCTCCCTTTTTTACGTCGGGGGATAATAGAAGTGCAAGAAAAGATATTGCGGCGCCCCGCTTATGGATTTATTAAAATGGCCTTATGGCCAATCGAGATCGCTATGGGAGCTATGGGTTTCCCGCATCAAGTTATCCCTTGTTTAGGGGATACGGATATGGGAATACATCACCCCTCCATTCAAATATCTCCCCTTTTTAGGGGAGAAACGAGGAAGAAGATGCAAAAGAGGAATGTTCTGCGTGGCCCAATGGATCGAAAGTTTTTAGAGTCGCCACCTTTATTTTAAATAAAATAAAGGAAAACCAGAAAACGAGAGATTTAGAAAAGCGGGTTCGGGGCTAAGTTACGAGTTGGGAAGGTGCTAGGCACCCGACTCGCCCTTTCAGTCTCAAAGCGTTTTTGGTGAAATATGCTCATTGTTATATTAATCTAGCAAATAAATAAGGTCTTATTTTGACAAGGGAAAATTAAGCAATACATTCGTGGCTACATTATTTACGGACTCGCGATCGCCTCCTTCCAATAATTACAAACACATTTAAGAATATTTGGCCATTATAATGCTCTTTTACATAATTTTCCTAATCTAATCCGGGCGGCTTCTTGGCTTATATTGGCTATTGCGGTTTAAATACAACTTTTGAAAATAAATAAAAGAAAAAATACAAATGAAATAAAAATAAGCCCTTAAAGGTATTACCTTTTAGAGCGGTGGTTATGCTTTCGCTCTGTCCTCTGCGGGAGAGGAGTCTTTTTTGAATTGAAGCTGAATTTGGAATTGAGCTGGTTTGAGCTGGGTGGAATTGGCGGATTGATGTTTGAGGTTTGGGCTTGTCAACTCGGGCGAGTGTAGCTTTATTGGATTAGTTTTGGCCTTTTTAGTGGGGCGGAACCTAGACTTAAGTTTTGACTTTTAGCTCGTTACTCGGGCGGAGTATGGCCGAGAATATGTTTATGTATTTTTGTGTGTGCGTTTTTATATATTTGTGTGTGTGTGCGGCGGGTGAGAGAGAGGATATATTTGTGTGAGTGTGTGCAGTGATTGTGTGAGTATTTGAGTGGAGGGGTATATTTAAGGTGGGCCGGCCGGAGAAGTTGAGAGAGGAGGGGCGGGTGTTTTATGAGAGAGAGAGATTGTGGGATAGAAATTGAGAGAGAGGGGCTGCGCTCGGTTTTTGAGGAGAGAGAGGCTGGGGCTTAGGGTGTGAGGGAATGAGGGGGAGTATTTATAGGTAGAATTGTGGGGTAGGGGGTGCAACCGACGGTGAGGTTTGCTTTTTCCTTTTTTTTCTTTCTTTTCTTTTGTTTTCTTTTTCATTTGGTTTTTTGTTTTCTTTCTCACGTTTTCTTTCTTTCTTTTGTTTTCTTTTGTTTTTATTTTGTTTTTTTTGTTTTTTTGTTTTTTGTTTTTTTGTTCTCTTTCTTTTCTTTGTATCTTTGTTCCTGAAACATGCAAGAAATAATTAGTAGTTCATTTTACAATATTTATTGGACAATATAAAATAGGGGTACAATTTGGGGTGTCTCAAGAG
>CM028380.1:147278083-147397530 GCA_013146195.2 Codonopsis lanceolata
TTATGTATTGCTTCTTCTTTTTTTTTTTTTTCGTACCTTTGTCCTTGAAACATATAAAAAGAAAATATTAGCTAATTTTGCATTAATTATTGGACAATATAAAATTAGGGTATGAATTTGGGGTTTCTGCAAGCCCCCATGTGTGTGTGGAGTTTGTGTCCAAAAAGAGAGAGATCCCCCACTCATGAACTAGTAGGGGTTATCTATGCCTAGAGGGAGTGGGTTCAGCCAGTTGTGCATGGGTCCGACCCAATCCATTGGACATCATGTATAATACAATGAGTCGTTGTAGTAGAGACCCTCCTTGTTTAAGCGAGACCTAAACACCATTGAGGTGGATTCAAAATATGTACATCATGTTCAATTACACAACTCTCTAATCGTGAACTCCATACTCTGCTTCTCCAACCCCATCATATGTTGTTGCTTTGAATCCTCAATTCTATCATAAATCTCCCCAAAGCGAAGAATTTCCCCTGTTAGTTCCTTATATGCTGCCTCCTTTATAAACCCTAGATCCTCCACCATAAGCTCCCTTCCCCACCACCACCAAGCAGGCTCCAATTAGGTAAGGTTAGGGTTTATATTAGGATTAGGAGTTGGTTTGGAATTATATCTGACAACAGATAGTGCGTCTTCTTTGAGAGGGGCATCGGTGCTAGATTTGTTTCTTCTTGATTAGAGAAGATGAAGATGAACATTGATTATACACATAATTTCAGTTGACACACATCTATAACACCCATAGTTTTAATATTTACAGTTGAACTCCTTTTTTATTCTACTCGTTTGTCTTTTCGTTTGTGTTTCCAGTTGGACCCCTTTGAATTTTTAATATCACACAAATTTTTAGTATGTATATGGCATATTAAGGATTGATTTAAACTTAACGTCTTACTCTAACGTCTGTAAACAAAATGGGGTCGCTTGCATCTAAATAACGCAATGTCTATAATGATTAAACACATGAACAAGCACAAAAACACAATTCCTTCATTCAAGGAATACAGAGACCGTTGTCAATGAAGGGAAAACCCTTCTTTTCTATTTTTTAAAATTCAAGCAACAGGAATAACATAATAAAAGTCCCTATTTATACTTTGTAATTGTTAGCGAATAAGGGGTATTATAAAAGGGTGTTATGTGTAACTTATTGTCTATTATATGCACATATATATAAATACCCTAGTCTAACCTTTTTAGGGTTAAGGCTTCCAAATCATATTCTACTTCTTCTCTTCTCCGTTTCTTTACAGTAATAAAGCCCATAACTAAAATATTTAAATAAAAACAGCATATTAATTAATAAATGAAACTAATATTTTGAAAACTAAATAAAACGAGTCACAGGCTTATTGAGTAAAAGTGGATCATGCATGCCCAAAAACTAAATAAAACCAGTCGTGGGTTTATCAAGCAAAAATGGATCATGCTTACAACTTCATCTCTATCAATAACTAATGTATAGTGTCCCAATTAACAGTTATAAACTTTTAGCGGCTGACTTGCAATATGCTGAAAAAGTATGGTGGCCCAAATACGTGTTTTTAAAATTTAGTTGGCATGTGAATCGAAATTTTTTTCTTAAATTAAAGTCTATAAATGTTAATGAACAAATAACCTACATCAGCCAGCTTTGACTATGTTAAATTTTACACAAATAAGTTTGGGAGAGTTTTAAAATTAACCTAGACAAATGTATTGATTTCAAAGAAGGCCTCAGATACTCAAAACTATTTTTTATAGCCTCTTTTTCAATTAAAACCCCATAATAGCCTTGCTGAGTTGAGTAAACGATTCAGGTTTGCTCAACTCAAGGGTTGATTAATCGACTCATGAGTCAATTCAATGGGTTTGATATATATATATATATATATATATATATATATATATATATATAGGAGCAAAGGAGGCAGAGGATTGGAGAGATGTACTTCGTCGGTAACGATGAAGGAGGTGGAGGACAACAACAGATGAGGCTGAGTATGATGCCATGGAAGATGGCGGCGAATGAGGCAAGTAGTGAGGGAGGAGAGAAGAACAAGGGCGAGAAAGGAGATGGCTAAGGGAGGAGAGAGGACGATGATGAGGATGGAGGGATGAGAGAGGACGAGGACGAGAAAGGAGACGACAGAGGGAGACGTGCATGTTTGAGAAGGTTTAGGAAGAGGTAAGGGTTTTGAATTATGCATAGATTAATTGAATGAGAATGAATACAAAAACAAAAACAAATACATCAATAATCTAAAGATGAATCTATCTATGACCTGAATATGGACAGCTTGGGCAGATGTATCAATTTGAGTATTCAATGCAGAACTCCAATATAAATAAGTGCCACTTTCTCAAATCAAGTTCTCATCTACCAAGTATTACAAAAGAAAATATACAAGAAGATGCCTCCACTATTTTGCATGATTATTGATATTAGTCAGAACAAAACCAAATGGGAAATGAAGCTACTACATAGTGTTGAATGTGTGTTCCATGATGAAAAAAGTATGTGTATGTTAATATATCTTAATTACATTATTGTTTATTTCATTGTTTTCTTAAATATTTCTAATACTTTTCTTTTACATGACTCAATGATTGTGGCAACGATTGAAGGCCCACACATTGAAAAATATGAGTCAAAATTTAAAATATTTCATTTGTAAGCAATAAATTTTGTTTATTGTTGTTGCAAATTCATGAAGAATTAGCCCTACTATGCCAAAGTATAAAATTAATTTTATGCCCAAAACACAAGTAAAAAGATCTGATGTGAACACGAACATAACTGATGTAAACAAACCTGCAAAATTGCATATTAGAAACTTATAACCAAATAAGAAAAGTATATATATTAGCAGTCTTGAATAATCGGATCGTAAAACAAAGCAGATTAGTATAAATATTCAATATTAATACATGTTTTAAAATTTGATATCATTATATATTCCGAGTGGTCCATAATATAATATTATATCTTTTTATATAAGTTCAAGTAACAACTCATAATCCACTTATCATAACATTGTCAAACAAGAATTTTAAGAAGTAACTTTAAAAAGAAACATAAACAGAGAGTGACAAAAATAGAAATATAATTAAGGTGGATTGAGGAGAACATATTACTCCAAAAAAATATATACAAAATTAAGAGTTGATACCAAATCCAAAAAGATAGTAATGCTAAATATATAAACGTGAAATTTATTATTTTCTCTACTATTTGTGCTATCGTTTTTAAGTAATGATAGATGGGCTTACCAAATTTCTACTTGACCGAAAAAATAGGCAAGTTAATAAGGAGTAGTTGTGTGCTGTATTGCATAAATAATAAACATGTTCATCATTACATTTTCTAATTTTTAAACATCATAGGACTTCATAAGACATCTAAAATACATCCATCAAATCTTTTCCACAAAAAAGGGTGAATGAAGTAAAGCCAACCCAGGTTTCCTTTCTAACAACAAAAACAATACAAAAATGGCACACAAATTATTAGGCTATTGATCACCGAGATAGTGAGAGAGAGAGAGAGGGAGAGATAAGTAAGAATAATCAACCATACCAACCAAGGGAACGCTCAAACTGACCACGGCTCAGAGCTCCGGTTACACCAAACGTACCAAGACGAAAGCCAACCGAAAAAGCTCTCTGTCACAGTCGATAAACACCCTCACCAAGGACCACACAACACCCCCAAATAAACACACTCAAATGTGAGGTTAGATGAGGCATTTGTGGAACTCACATGAATAATCAATTATTCATGGGGCGTTCCCCATTGTTTTTGAGAGGTCCGCTTTTTATTGGAAAATTAATAGCAAGTGTCAATATGAAATGCAACATGATATGGTCTTCTTTTGATGAGTTACATCTATATCTGGTGTCTTTTATTATTTATAAGATATCCTTCTCCCACCTTCTCTAATATAGAAAAGATACATACTATAATATAGAAGAAAAAAACCCAACAAATATTTCATGTAAGCCAACATTATACCAACCAAGGAGTGCCTGAACTAACCACAGCTCAGAGCTCCGGTGACACTAAACGTACCAAGACGAAAGTGAACTGGAAAAGCTCTATGTCACAACCAATAAGATAAATATAGTAATAATAATGTATAATTTTAGAAGAGGAGACGAGCTCCTACTGAACCTAATCTCTCTATGTGGACTGAGAACTCAAGGATGAAGAGAGAGGAGAGGAGAGAAGACGCGGCTGCTCTCAAAAACCGAGAAGAGGATAGAGTACGCGGTTGCTCTCACAAACTGTGGACCACCCAAAACCCCCCAACAAACCCACTCACCGGAGACGAGCTCCTACCAGAGCTAATCTCTCCATGTGGACTGATATCTCAAGGATGAAGAGAGAGAAGAAGAGAAAGAAAAGGAAAGATGATTGTATTCTAACATATTAATTAACCCTAGCTGCTTTCACAATTTGAAAAGGTGGTGACGGTAAGGGAATGGGGGAGTTTATATAGTAGGGTTTAGAAGGACAAAGTATACAATAATCTAACCCTATTGGTTTTGTGAACAAGTTGGGCTGTCAAGTAGTTGGGTCGTGGTCAATTGGACATGTTGATTGTGTGGTATTGGAGGAACCGAAATGCAACTTTTAATTCTTTATGGATTATGGAAAGTAGCTTAAGCCCAAAAGGCAACTTTTAAAACAATAATATTTTACATAAAATATCTTAAGCCCAAAAGGCAACTTTTAATTCTTTTTCCCCATTTATTCGTATAATTTTGGATTAATATAATGTTTGGTCCCTGGACATGTCGAAAAGCAATGTTTTGGTCCCCGGACAAAAAAACAATAGAATTTGGTCCCTGGACATGTCTTTTTGGACCAATTTGCCCCCTCCCACCATTAATGTTAGTTTTGTCGTCTGTTTTTATACAATATGACTAAATTACCCTTACTAAAAAATTTCTTATGCCTGACTTTTTAAGAAGAGCAAAATAGAAGGGGTTAGTTGTCAATTTTTAAATTTAACCATCTTCAACCATGGTCCGACAATTTTGCCTCTTCTTTCCTTTTCCCAATTTCCTTATGTCTACGTTGTGAGCATTACCATATTATCTCCACTTGGAAAAGAATGAGAAGAGATTAGAGCAAACTACATAAAGTTAAACAATTTCCTTCTCGTAAACTGCATTCCACAACAATAAGCATGTTGTGGAACTGCAACCTCTTTCCAAAACACAACCAAGTCAATTTGAATCCAGAAGTCGTACTCAAACCTAATCATCCAATCCAAGTACTAAATTCACTACGAAAACAGTAAATAGATCCCGAGTCCCCCTTTTCGAAATCAACTTAACCATCAATGAAACCTAAAACAACTCATAATACTCTCATTGTCGAACCCATTTCCCCAATTTTGACCCAAACTTGAACTCTGTAAACTTAACCCAACTTCGACATTTGACACCGGTCATGAATTCCACGACCATCGGAGCCCTTCGATTGATTCTAATTCGCCGACGATTGAGGATGGTGGCTGGGCGGAGGAGAGCCAATAATTGCCAGATCTGCTATGCGCGGATCTGGACTTGGAGACTGGCGGGAAGAAGGCCGGTGGCTATAAAGAAGGAGACCTCTGAATTTGGAGCTTGAGAGAGTGAGACAGAGATGGCGTTCCAACTAAAACAGGGAGAGAAATCATAGTGGAGACTGTGACGGCGAATCGGGAGCCGGAGCGAACTGGTGAGAGAGACTGAGAGCGGAAGGAGAAGTCTGGACAGAGATGAATATGTAACGGTGTAATGGCGACTGAAGATGAAGGGACCGGCTGGGCTGATAGGGGCTCGCAATGAGGAACTTGCCAGATCGATTGAGGGAGGGGAGATTGAAGGTCGCTGTGGGTTTGGGGCGGCGAAGATGGCGGTTGATGAGACCTTCCATAATCAAGTCTTTGATATGGGGGAAGGCAATTGGAGAGAGAGAGAGATGGGAGATGGATGTAGATGCGGGAAAATGGTGATGGCAATGAACGGAGAAGAAGATGGAGGCCGATCGGATGCTTTGGGTTGAGGAGATGGCGGGCGTGATGGGCGGCGATGACGGGACCTTCCATAATTGGGTCTTTGATATTGGGGGAAGGCAACTGGAGAGAGAGAGAGAGAGAGAAAGAGATGTAGATCATGGTCTCCTGTTCTGTAATGTCGGAAAATAAAGAAGGGGCATTCTTGTCAATTAAAAAACAGATGGTAAAACTAACGTTAACGGTGGGAGGGGGCCGGGCAAATTGGTCCAAAAAGACATGTCCAGGGACCAACTTCTATTGTTTTTTTGTCCGGTGACCAAAACATTGTTTTTCGACATGTCCAGGGACCAAATTATTATTTAATTCTATAAATTTATATACTTGTTTCCAAGATATGATAAATAGAAAAATAATGTAAAAATAAAAATAGCCCCTCATTCCAATTTTATTGATGAAAAAAAGGAGTGTTATATTTTTCATTTAGTTTTTTTTCAATAGGGTGAGTTTTTTTATTTATCATTTAGTTTTTATTTCTTATTTAAAGAGATATTATTAATTGATTTAGAGAGTTGACATCATTCAAGTCTATAAATATAACCAGGAAACATACATAATTTATATGTATAATTTTATACACTTGCTTCCAAGATAAGATAAATATAAAAATATAATTTCAATGAAAATAGCCCCTCATTCCAATTTTATTGACGAAAAGAAGGAGTGTTATATTTCTCATATAGTGTTTTTCAATGGGGTGAGTTTTTTAATTTCTCATTTTGGAAATGGTCATAAGAAAATAATATTGTTCCTCGATCATTTTGTTGAATACTTTGAATGAGATGTATTAAAGTCTTGTGTTATTTTGTTTGTTTTCTTTAATTTATTAGCAATATAAAAGATTATATTGCAGAAAATGATGATCCCCACCATTTTAATGTTGAAGGTTCTATTCAGAGTGTGTTATTTTCGACTTCTATTCGTCCTCTATCAAATATAATAAATGGTATGATATTTGACGATTTATTAAACTAATTTTTATTTATTTATATACATATGTTTGTATTTTCACTAACCATCATTTTTTTACAGCTTCTACGTCAGTACGGAATACAAGAGACAATCGCATTTATCGATTTTCCAATTGCACTGAGACAAGTCTCTCACAAATTATTGACTTAACCAATGATGAAGTTGGTTCAATAACAAATAATCGTGCCTTGCAAAATAAGAATATACATTTTTTTTTTAAACTGCGTCACTTACTAAAAGTAAAGTTCTATAATTTGTGTTTTAAATTTTGTATTATTTAGTTTTGTACTTTTTAGTTGTGCTTTCTTGTTTAGTTTTTATTAATGATATTATTTATTTTCTTTAACTATATAACATTATTTTTTATTATTATTCTACAGTAGTTAAAATTTTATGTAAAAAGTTTGAAGGATTATATGTATACACAAACAAACTAATTACAAAAGAAATTTTAAATATGTTTTGTAATTGCTTTTTTGTATGTGTTTTAATGTAAGTGTGAATCAAACAAAGCTTGAAATTGTAAAATTACTTTTCAAGATAAGAAATATTATATGTTATAATCTTTTTTAGTTAAAATCGTGACGAAATCGGTCCCATTATTCATTATTATATTTTTATATTTTGTCATTAATTATATTCAACTTATTTACCATTTGTACTCCCTTTTTAAATTGTTATAATGATTAATTATTAAACAAGTTTAAGTAAGAATTTCTCATTGTAAAATACGTTATAAATGATAAATTACTTATAGAAAATATATATAGATTTTTCCTTTGTGAAAATATTAAAGGTATGCATATGAAAAAAATTCTTATCAATCATCTAAAAATTAATATATTTTGAATGATTGTAAATATAATATAAATTACTTCAATCAACTTTAAAATATTACAATGATTTAAAAATTAATTCACTTCAACTTTTAATTTTCTTTTTGGATTATGAGTAACTAACAATATTCATCCAAGCTTGAATGTTTCATTTCTTAGTGGGGGTGAATATCTTTGTTTGTTTGTGATGAAATGTTTTTACATTGCAATGAAATTAATATATTAATAATTTTGTATTTATCATTATATTTGTGTCTTTTTAGGTTATTTGGACATGACCGATCCAATATTCAAATGTAGTTTGTGTGATGTTTTCTTTTGGTATAAAGAAAGATTATCTTGTCGTTATAATACCAACAATTTAAAGTACAATTTATTTTGTATGTAAGGAAAAATACAACTGTTTGTTTTGAAATCACCCACTTCAAAATTACAAAAATTATTGTATGAAAAAACCGATAAAAATAAACATTTTCAGCAAAACATCCGTTCCTATAACAATATATTTTGTTTCAACTTGATGTGGGGGAGGAAGATAGACTTTCGTATAATTTTATTATTTATTAATTTTTTTAATTTTGTTTGTATTAATTTTTTTATTATATACTATGGGCCCGTTTGATTTAGCTTATTGATATGTGCTGATGACTTATTACTTATGACTGATAACTTATTACTTATGACTGATGACTAATAAATGGTGATGTTTGATTTAGCTTTTTAAAAGTGCTGATTAATTTTCATAAGTTAGTTTATATGTGTTTGATTAATAAGTTGAAATAGTGTGCTGAAATCAAATATAAAGACTAAAATAGCAACATCACAAAATGTGATTTACATTATTATTATTATTATTATTATTAATATTACTACTATTATTATTAATAATAATATTAATTTTAATCATATTATTATCATTATTATTTCTTTTATTTATTATTATTATTATTATCATCACTTTTTTTATTATTTTATTAATATTAATACAAATTTATCACTGTTATTAATTATTACTATTATTATTATCATTATTATTGCCTTTATTATTATTATTATTTTATTAACATTAATATTACTTTTATTATTATTATTATTACTTATTAATTTTAGTATTTATTTTATTATGTTAATAATATTATTAATGTTATTTATATTATTGTTATTATTATTATTAATATTATATTTTATTATTATAATATTGATATTAATATAACTTTTATTATTATTATTATTATTATTATATTTATCATTATTAATACTATATTTATTATTTTTATTATTATTAGAAAAATATCATTATTCATATTATTATTTATTAATATTATTATAATTATTTTTATTATTATAATTATTTTTATTATTATTATTATTTATAATAATAATTAATTATTATTATTTATAATAATAATTAATTATTATTATTTATAATAATTATTATTATTACTTTTTGTTTTTATTATTAGTATTAAGAAGAGTAATCTTGGAATATATAAAATCTCAATAAAGAAGAGGACTCACATGTTTTTGAAAAGTAGAATTAAGCACTAGGCTTAGTGCTTACAACTTATGGCGTTACATGTGCTTTAAGTGATTTATTAGTGACTTGACTTTATCTTACCATGTTGAAATCAAATCAACGCTTCAAAAAACTTTATGGTAAGTCAAGTCATAAAGACTTCAGATAAAGTCAAATCAAACATTTATCTAATTTAAACTATTTATATAATTTTACATTCACGTACAAATCGTGAAGCTGTCTAGTTTGGTTAACACGTCAATAGTTAGTAGAACCTCAATTTTGTTGCCCAAAATTATCCGCTACTTTTACAATCGAAGCGGGAAAACCAAAAAAATTGAAAACCAGTTTCAGGCGGTACAAACGTAGAGAGAGAAATCAAGAGAGGCGGTTTGCACAGTTGACCTCCAAGCTCCAACAATGGCGATGGAGGAAGCCATAAACCAAATAGTCTCCGAGCTCGAAACCAACCAAACCCTTCTCAACGACCGAAATTCCCAATGCCCCATTTCAAAACAATCTCTATTAGCTCTCCAATCCCTCCTCGACTACACTCTCGACAAGAACGAGTCAATCGAAATAGAAAACCTCTCCGATGAGTTATCAGCGAAGAATCTCTCTATATCCTCACTCGTTTCTCCGATTGCCGCCGCAATGGACTCCGGCCCCACACACTTGTCTCTTCTCGCCACCAAAGTCTACCTCTCTCTACTCTTATCTCCGAATTGTCCGGTTTTCTCTCTCTTCACTCCCATGTCCTTTCTCTCTATTCTTCGTTCAATCCGCCGGGCTTTCAAGAATCCGAATCCGGGTAATGGGTCAGCTGGTAATGTAAAGAAGAAGCGGGCCGGACCGGGTAGGAATCGGGGTAGAGGGGTTGAAGATGACGTAGAAGGGGGAGAATTTGATGTTTCAGGACGTGGGTTGGAGCATAATGGAAAGAAGAAACGGGTCGGGCCGGGTAAGTGTCTAGTTAGGGAGGTTGAATGTGAGGAGGGGGGAGGATTTGATGTTAGGGTTTTGTTTTGTGTGCTTGAAAGGTTGGAACTTGTACTCAGTTTGGTTCATTTGGATAGGTTTCCTGATTGTTTGAAGTCCTTAGTACAAACTTTGGCGGAAATACCTGTATTAGGGCTGGAATTGAGCGTGGATTCGGGGGTATACAACAAATTATGCGATTTGTGTTCTCGAGTTTTGAGCGAGCTGTTGAAAGCTGAGCATGGAGATCAAGCAATGACCGCAGCTGAGGTTTTGAAATCTTTGACCCCCTTGATTCTTTTGGTTAAGTCACAGGCACGGAGTTTTGGGTTGGGCTTTGTGATGAAGAGAATGATGGGAATGGGGAAGAATTCCGACGAGATTAATAAGGCAATTGTGAATTTTCCCAAGTTTTTGGTTTTGAAGGCACCGGAGAGGTCTGAGCCTCGTGCTTTGGCTGTGGAATCGATAATGGAAGTTGTTAAATGTATGGAATATGAGGATCAGGTTGGGTTTGCTGATTACGTGGTGAAAATGGGCCAAGGAAAATCACAGCTTAGATTGTTAGCTGTGGACCTTGTTCCGGTACTAATAATGTCTTTTAAAGATCCATTTGGTGTAAATTTGGAAAGTGGGGTCAAGAATTCTTGGGGGTTTAGGTGCTTGGAAGCTTTGTTTCTAAGATGTTCAGATGCTGTTGCAGGGATTCGAGCACGGGCTCTGACTAATTTGGCACAGTTGGTGGGGTTCTTATTGGGAAATGATGGGAATAGGTCAGTGCTAAAAGAGGTGATGGGGTTTGGTAATGAAGATGAAGGTAGGATGAATGATATTTTAAGGAAACGGTGTATGGATGAGAAAGCAGCAGTGAGGAAGGCGGCGCTTCTTCTAATATCCAAGCTGACAGCTCTTTTAGGTGGTGCAGTTGATGAATCTTTGCTCAAGATAATGGGGATGGGCTGTTCTGATCCACTTGTTAGCATAAGGAAAGCAGCAATTTCAGCTGTATCAGAGGTTAAATTACATTCTGCTACAGCTACTATTACTACTATATACTAGTTCAAGTTATTTCCTTCATGTCTGGCACTTTTACATATTAGATAGCACATTATGCTTCAATAACTCTCTGCATTTAGGAAGCAATCGTGCAAACTTCATTGCATGTTCATTCACACTCTGCAATACTGCCTAAATAACTATAATCACACTTTGTAAATTACTATTTTACTTCTATTCAAAACATGCTTTGAAATTCTTTTGCAGCCTTATCTATATGGTGCAACTTACTTCAATGATTAAACACATACCTAACCAATCAGCCTATTAAAATTCTTGCTGCCTTTGTGCCAACAGTATCTAATTTGTGTTTTTGCTTCTGGTAAATGATAGTGGTGTACACAGCTATTCATACCACTTAGCTGGCATATAATTTCTGCCAGTGTTCTAACAAACATACAACTCGGACTTCCTAGTGATTGGTATCTCCTTTATTTGTTTTAATGTAAACAAAAGAAATTGACCACCGACTTTTAGAGTTTTTGCAAGTCTTCCAGTTTTTTTATGAAATTGCTTTACTGCTTTTGCTTTGGAATGACTATCAAGAGTACTCCTTTACGCAAACAGAGCATTGGACTCCTCTTCTCTATTATGAGCTTATTTATGCCAGATACATATCTTCAATTGTTCCATGGTTCTATTGTTATTCCAAGGGATTTAAAGGTTTAATTTGCTATGTGCTTTGGCTACTGGTCAAAAAAAAAATCTCTTTGTACTGCAATTTATTTTTAGAAGGTTCTTGCATACGTTGCTTAATCTTATGTTGGACTCCTTGTAGGCCTTCAGAATGTTCTGGGATGACAATGTAACAAAGGAGTGGCTACATTCTGTTCCACACTTAATAACTGATAACGAATCAAGCATTCAAGAAGAATGTGAAAACTTGTTCTTAGAACTGGTCTTGAACCGGGTATCCCAAGCTGGATCTAGTAATTCATCACGTAAGGAACCTGTTCCTAGCGATTCAAATGGTAGGGCAAATAGTTTAGAAAAAGATATGGAGCTGTTATTTCAAGAGGGAATTTTGGGTCTACTGCGAGAAATTTGTGATGGTGACGTGGCACCTTGGGTGAAAAAGATTTGCGTAAACTTAGGAAAGAAGAAAAAGCTCAAGCCCAAGATCGCAATTGCACTTCAGGACATCATCAGGACATCAGAGTCTCTGTGGTTGAGTCACTCCATGCCGATTGAGAAGTGGACGGCACCTCCTGGTGCTTGGTTCCTCCTATCAGAAGTTTCGGCATTCTTATCAAAATCAGTGGGGTGGGAATTTCTTCATCATCATTGGCAGCTTCTTGATAAGCATGAGCCAGACCAGCTCAAAAGCCCACTTAAAGAAGGAGATTCTAGTGAATTAGTTGGCTTAGAATCTAATTCTGTTGCTTGGGCTGGTGATCGTGTATTTCTCTTGCAAACAATTTCCAACGTTTCTGTGGAGCTCCCTCCTGAACCTGCTGCTGATTTGGCTCATAATTTGCTCAAACGAATTGAAGAGTTCAACATGCATTCAACAGAGGTATCAATCATCTAGTGCTATCTTGTGCATAAATATTACTGAACTTATCATATTCCTAGATTCTGCAACTACCTTTATTGACATGCTTTATCCGGAAACCTTGGCTACAGGTTAATGCTCATGTTAAGGCACTACGAACATTATGCAAGCGAAAGGCCTTGAGTCCTGAAGAAGCTGATTCCCTTGTTATGAAATGGGTACATCAGCTTCTGTCAAAAGCTTTCCAAATTTTAGAAACGTACATGTCAAAAAACTTGGAAGAAAATAAGGAAGGAAGCTTTTTAACACCCTTAAGTGGAAATCAGAAGGGTAAAAGAGCATCAGCAACCATGGCTAGATTGCTAGCACAAGCAGTTACTGCTCTTTACACCATTGGATCATTGGTTACTGTTTGTCCTTCTGCTGATTTAAAAGCCATCATTCCAGTGTTACACAACATTATCACTTCGGGAAGTTCCGACCTGAAATTTAAAAAGTTGTTGGGCCCTTCATTGTCTATTAAGCAGATAACCCCGTCCCTGTACATTCAAGCTTGGATAACAATGGGCAAGATCTGCCTTGCTGATGGGAAACTTGCAAAGCGCTATATACCTCTCTTCGTGCAGGTTTGTTTCATAACAGAAGATCTTTCCCATGGTTTGTTTGGTCCTCTCATGTAAAAGAATTTAGATATATGTATTAATTTTCCCCAAGCACCAGCCATTGTCCCCCATAATTGAACAGACATTCGCTCATTGTTTTTTCCCCCTATGAAGAGAGCTAAGAAATTCAACATATTTTTCATTTATTGCATTAACCGAAGTCTACAAGGATCAATTACATTTTCAATAGTAACCCTTCATAATCGTTTCTAAGTTGCTCCACTTTGACCTTAAAGGCACAGACTTGAACAATGAACAGTCTATCTGCAAGAAAACAGGGTATGACTGCTTACATTAGACCCTCACCGGACACCCGCACTGGCAGGAACCTTGTGCACTGGACTGGCCTTTTCTTCATCCAATTCTATTTGTCCACTGTCAAACTTTTTTCATCGTTGCTATTTACCCAATTTCTTTTCTTTTATTTGCTCAATTGCTCCCTGAACACTTATCTTTACATATGTTTACTGTAGGAGCTTGAAAAGAGTGACAGTGCAGCACTTCGCAATAACATTGTTGTAATGATGACAGATTTTTGTGTACGATATACTGCTCTGGTTGATTGGTAAGGCCCACTAATTCTTCTTCAATGTGAACAAGGACTGGATTTTGGATTATCTCAGTGATGTTGTCATTTTTTTCTGTAAGCCAACAGTTATATATCCAAAATCACAAAATGTCTCCGCGATCCTTGTGAAGTTGTGAGAAGGCAGACATTTACACTGCTCTCCAGATTATTACAGAGGGACTATGTGAAGTGGAGAGGAGTGCTTTTCCTTCGTTTTCTATTATCGCTAGTCGATGAATCAGAGAAAATCAGACAGTTAGCTGATTTCCTTTTTGGGAATATATTAAAAGGTTAAAATGCTTTCATAATATCATGATTTATGTTATTCTGGAAAAAAAATCATGCTTGTGGTTGGACTTTAACTCTTTTCCAGTAACTTCTTACAGTCAAGGCACCACTTTTAGCTTACAATAGTTTTGTTGAAGCCATTTTTGTTCTTAACGACTGCAATGCCCATACTGGACATAGCAATATGCAAAATTCCCGAGCGGAAAGCCGACTTTTTTCCATTCGGTATGTATCTTTCAGTGCTTAAGATATAAGAACTACTTTATAGCTACCATAGATGTGATAGACCTCTATTGTATTTAAACTTTTTCTAATTTTCAGTTCATACCTTATTTTCATTTTCCAGAGGTAATGATGAAAGTTCAAGATCTCAAAGAATGCACATTTATGTTGCCTTGCTCAAACAAATGGCTCCAGAGCATCTTTTAGCCACATTTGCAAAGGTATGCGCAGAGATCCTTGCTTCTGCATCCGATGGTATGCTCAATCTAGAGGATCCTACTGGACAGTCAGTTCTGCAGGTACCATTTTGATGCATGTTCTATTTGTTTGTGTCTCTGTGTGTTTCTTTTGTTTATTTATATTTATATTCCCCCCCCCCCCCAATTGAGCAGGATGCTTTCCAGATTCTTTCTTGCAAAGAAATCCGAATTCCATCAAATCGTGGGCCATCAGCTGAAACGGCAGAGATGGAGGAAGAACTAGGAGACAGTGGGGTAGCTGCTGCCAATGCTGTTAGAGGAAGGGTAATAACGCAAGCTGTCAAGAAGGGCTTAATACAAAACACAATCCCCATCTTCATAGAATTGAAACGTCTACTCGAGAGCAAAAACAGCTCTCTTACTGGCTCTCTCATGGAATGCCTTCGAGTCCTCCTCAAGGACTACAAGAACGAGATTGATGACATATTGGTTGCAGATAAGCAGCTTCAAAAGGAGCTCGTTTACGACATGCAGAAGTACGAGTCAATGAAAGCCAAGTCAACTGCTGCTGAGGCAGTTGCTACAATGCAAAAAGCACAGGGCTACCGCTCTCCTGGTGAAGCTAAGTTTGTGAATGGAAGTAGTTTACATAATAGCAAATTTGTTCAGAAGCTGCAAACTGACCCAAAAGTGGCTTCAGCAATGGCTGATGCAGCTGCTGAGGTAATGGCTAGGTCAGTGCTCAAGGAAGTGAATAGAGGTGCATTGACACCGCCACTTAGTGCTATAAGTGTGCCCAAGCTTAAATCTTGTATGGGAGGAGCAGTTTCTCGAGGGGAGAAGTCAGCGGCTGTGCTTGAATCTTTGAGGAGAAGACAGTCTTTTGATTCTGATGACGAGAACTGATTTGACTTCTATACTTTTTACACTGATTATTTAGTTTTTCGAAAATTTGTAACTTGTTTAGTTGTAAATATTAACGTTAATGTACTGTTAACGATTTGATGACACTCAGAACCATGATGAAGACAGATTTTGCAAATATTTTCTATTGATTTAAACAAAAACAAAAAAATTGATACTGCTTGAGTCTGCTTCTGTTAATGTAGGCTCCGTATAGGAGAGTGGGGTTTTGTGTTACGAATTAAGATCCGTAAGATAGTTTTACAGGAGATCTAGTATTTTATAAATTATAATTGATGCATGTTACTCGAACAAGGATCTATATGTTGCACGAAATAATATCTTTTCATATATTATTTGTTAGTTTAGTATTTGATCGTGTTAATCGAATAAATGCATTTGGCATTTTAAAGACTCAAACGCATCTAATAAATTTGGATCAATCGTCTTATTTGAGATGTATTTTCAAATACATCATAGTTTTTTAAAAATAGTTCAAGATAGACATGTCAATCGACTAGATTTTAATCTAATCCTCAACAAAAATTTGGATATGGCAACCTGCCTGATTATCCTGAAGCCAATTCGAACCCAACTAATAATAAACTTAGTGGAACACATTTGGATTTAATCATATCCGATCCGTCAAGAACAAAATATAAAAAACTTCCTTTTTATGAAGTATAATTTCATCGGATTCATCATATATATATATATATATATATATAACTTAAATCGTAATTTGATCATCCTATTTTTTCATTTTTTGTAATAAGGTGAATCTACAAATTTTTTTCTCAATTTAATCATTATACTTAGTTTGAACATTCAATAAGATCAATCAAGTCATTTACATTCGTTATGATGAATGAAAATTGTTAAAAAGACTAAAATACTCTCGGAGCAAAGTCAAATTGTTTTTTTGGGGAATTTCAAGTGGGTACAATTTTGAAAACACGTTTTCATCTAGGACCATTAATTTTTTACACATTTCATAAAACTACAAATTGTTTACCAAATGACAAAAATGTCATTAGTGAAAACTCTGATGCCAATCCTTGGCATCAGAAATCAACCTGATGCCAAAAATCAACCTGATGTCAGACATCAGAAATCAGCCTGATGCCAAGCATCAGAAATGAATCGCCAGGCATCAGAAACCCATTAGTTCACAAATCGAAGTCAAAGCTCAAACAATTGATCTAAATCACAAATATATACACATACAACAACGTATATTAAAGTAAGAGATTTAAATCTTCAACAACAGTTCCCTGAGCCTCGCAAACGATACGTCCTCCGCGGCATTTGTGTCTGGAGCTCGAATATACCGATCGGGTAGATCTAGCGGACTGGATCTTCAAGCCACGAAACTCCGGTAGCGAAAGCAGTTCTGACGCTGGCGTCCAGAATAATCGAACCTGCCACCAACGGATCCACCACTGGGTTCGGTCTAGTCAACATGATCGACGACCCATTGACGGAAAAGCCCGAATTGAGCTCGAAACTTGTGGGGCGAGCACAGGGATTTTACGGGTCGGCGCCGCAGCAGGAGCTTGGTTTGCTAATGGCGATGAATTTTGTATTTTCCCTCATCGTCGCCGTCATCGCCATCGTCGTCTTCGTCCTCCGAACCGTCATCGGTCACAGGCGGGGCTCTTTGCACCACCTCCTGTACATCATCGTCATCAACCTCATCCTCCTCGTCTTCGTCGCCGTCTTCCTCCTCATCGTCGTCCTCCACTGGATAATGAGAGATGCGGGATCTAGGTTGAGATAATTGAAATGTCCGATTTGAGGAATGGAAATTGGGACAGTGGAGTAGTTGTATACCTAGATTTGTACCCCCTGGGTCTCACTCTCAGATGCATAGTGTGTGTGAAAGGGAGAGATGAGATTTCACTGGAGGTAATAACAATAATTAGGGTAGTTATGTACTTTCGCACTAAAATTGTACCTAAAAGATATGTCTAAAAAATAGCTGAATTTATTTGAAAACATGTTTTAAAAGGTGTACCGACTTGTAATTTTTCCTTGTTTTTTTTCCGGCCCCATTCTTCTGTAACCCTTTTTCAACCTCCATTCCTCCATGGCCATCACTGTGATTTTTGAAAACATATCGATGACAAATACTAAAGTATAAACTGATTGACGATGCACATTCCTTTCCGAACCACCACTCCCCATTCGCCCACCGTCTTTCTTTCCTTCTTTCTCTCTCTAAAATCTTGAAGATAAGAGAGAAAATAGGGCAGTGTTGTTCATAAAACCGGCCCTTTTAACTGACTCATTCCCTCGCCCACTACTTTTCCACCCTCTCCACATAATCTCTATATATATACCTCTGTACTTTCACACACATCTTATAATTGTACACCAACACATAAATTCGAATGCTCGTTCAAAAGCTTTTCTCCAATTTGAATTACAATCCAGGTTAGGGTTTTCTTCGTAACAGAAAGCTTTTGATATTTAATCTTGGAATTGAGAATTGTTTGATTCCGTAAAAGGGTACAATATATTGTATATATTCTTCTTCGGATTTTTTGTTTTGTTCCTAGAATTTATACCAACCACTCTTTTTTTGGTTCTTCTTCGTTAAGTCATCTTTTAGCTATAAGATGCAGGAATTGATTTAGTTTCAGTTTCGAGGTCGAGAAGGGCTTTAATGGTGATTGGTGGCCAGTTGGAATCGAATAATTTTAACGACATGTTCGAACACTTCATTGTCAGATCTTGAAGCTTATCATCCTCCATCGTCTCACTCCCGACCTGCATTCATTGTCGTGAATCCGAAACAGAAAATGAAAGGTCTGATGTAACCCGTCCAGTTGCGAATTGGTTAAGCTTCTAGGAGCAGATCCGTAGCTCTTTCTAGTCTGGGTGAGGAACTGGTTAAAGCATTTGAAGATATGGTCAGGTCAGGAGTTAAACCAAATGCTATGACGTTTGTGGCACTTCTCTCTGGGTGTTCTCATTCAGGTTTAGTGAATACAGGGTTGGCATATTTTCAAAGAATGAAGAGCCATTTTGGGATTGAACCTGCTGTTGAGCACTTTGGTTGCGTTGATCTTCTTGGTCGGGTTGGTTGATTAAAGAAGCAGTTCAATTTATTTGGGATATGCATGTAGAAGCTAATGCGGCTATTTAGGGTGCTCTTCTTAATGCTTGTAGGGTTTATAAGAATGTGAGGATTGGAGAATTAGCAGCAAGGTGGTTGTTTAATGATGAGCCGTTAGCAAGCAAAACCCCAAGTGGACCGCCCAAATATACGCAAGTAATGCGTATACGCAAGTAAGCATGGCAAGGGATAATAAAATTCATGCGCAACATCGCATACAAATAACAACTCCTACACTTGGCCGGTAAATAACTTAAATTAAACAAGCATTACTACTACAATTAAAACACCCGATAATATAACCTCGACGGCCACAACATGTCGGAGAAACAACAACAATAATATTTTAAAAGAGTGTTAAGCGGAAGAAACTGTAGTGAACCAATACTATATAAACAAGCTCGACATATAAGTCGGCACACAAAAGATTATAAGTCTTAAGTATTCAAGTTATACTACAACAAAAACCCCAAAGACAAGTCTAAGTGACTTGCTTCCCAACGTCCTTGCCAAAACAAAAGTCTAGCTACAAACAAAGAACAACCTTCTAGCTCGCAATTAGCTATGGCGAATCTAGCTAATCATTGTATTTTGGTACTAAAAATGCATATATCATAGCATTATTTATCACAATTATGTACATGATTGTCATATAGCACTTAGCACATTATTCACGTAAGTGCGTAAAATAAATCATACAAGTAGGATATGATATAGTCACGCCGCCAGTAGCTCCCGGCAATACATATTATCGAATTTTATCGAGAACCTACTGATTTAGAATAATGTTTGATACGGCAGGAGCTACTTCCCATTCATCCATCCATAGCGAGCACGAATCTCACAAATTCGTGAAGGCGTGCATCGCAACGTAATAAACAAATCAAATAATGCGCCTGGACTCAATGTGATGCACAAGTAGGTATTTACTCGTCATAAACCAATTAAGGATCGAATTCAAAGAGCGAACTCATCCGACCAAGTAGGTTATTAATCTCTACCATAAATCATGTCAAGGCAATTAATTGCTCAAAACCAATCATACATAACAACTTGTTGCAAAAATTAAAGTCATATTTGAGTAAACCCAATCAAACGGTGTCCAAACTTCATAGGGATTGAAATTAGGTTCAACATGTTCAAATCTTCCCTAGAGTCAACTGTTGAGTCTTTATTTTAAATTCCCAATTTTGGAGAAATTGAAGCTATGTGCTTCATAACCCAACCTAGGCCATTTCTAAGTTCAACAAGGTTATAAATTCACCAAGGCATTGCAATGTGATTCATATTCATCATAGGTTCAATTCATAGGATAGAACACATAACAACATATCATGTAGGCTTAAATTAGTTCTCATATATCCTTCAAGCAACACATATAATACATGTTTCTAACATGTTCATAATCTTAAATAGTATTTCAACCTTTAAAAGCATAAAATCCTCCTATACATGCTCCTAGCAAGTTCATACTTTCAAAATACAAGAAGAAGGCATAGGAAGCATATATGTTCCTCATTGACCTCATACATCATAAGCTTTGTTTCCTTAGGGTCAATGAGAAATAAAACAAAGAATAAAAGAAGTAACTACCTGTATTCTACACCCAAGAAAGCAAAGAAGAAAACTATTCGGTTGAAAGTGATCTACTCTTCAAGTTCTACACTTATGGAGGTGGCTAGCTAGTGAAGGATCATGGAGAACTAAGAAGATAGCTTCAAGAAACCATGGGAGAGTTTGGAGAAGAGGAATCTCGTTTTGGAAGTGAGGGAGAGAAATGAGAGTCAAACTTATTGTGGCTTAAATTGGTTTAAAACCGAGGGACAAGTGTCAAGGTAATTGGTCTCTTAAAATCTTTTTGTGGCTTAATTGATCTCTTACAAAGCTCTCTTAATCCACTCTTAAAACTTGTTAGAGATGTTAGGACATAAGTAAGGAGGGTTAGGGAGGTTTAGGTGGGGTTTAGAAAAGGTTTTGAATATGAGTTTAGGAGCAAAAATCGTAAAACAAAGAAAACAGAAAACATATTCGGGGGACCTTGGTCGCATGGTCCCCATACCTGCGACCGCATCCTCCCAGGGATGCCCAACACACCAATTTCGTCTACCTTGCGGGGCAAGGTCATTCCACCTTGCGAGGGCAAGCCCTGCCCTTCAAAACTCAACCTAAAAGAAAACACTTAGCCAAATCAATGGGGTTTCAAACCCCAACAAAATGAGTTTAAAGCTCATCAAAGCACCTCAAACAACACCCGAACAATCCAAACGAAGGAGGGAAAGAAGGAGAACTAAACAAGCAATCGAACCGGCGATTCAACAAGCATGATAAATTCTAAACATGTTAAGATTCTAAAACATATATAGTATGAAACTTATAAATGATTTAAAACATATATAGACTATGAAAACATGCTCACAATTTGGGGTGCTCTTCTTAGTGCTTTTATAGGGATGTTGGTAGAAGGGATGAAACGCAACGAATGAAACAAGAGGGAGGATTGGTTTGTTTTCTAAATTGATTTTCCTATAGAAGAAGGGATGAACATTTTGGTTAAGATGAAACAAGAGGGAGGATGAAAACATGGTTTGTTTTCTAATCATTGTATTTTCCTATAGTTAAAGTCATCCAAACAATTGGATGAAAAAATGTGTTAATGTTGTCAGGATGACATCTTATTGATAAAAAGTTGAAAAATGTTGTAAATCTTATTGCAAAAGTAAGGAGTATCAAATAAATTTCAATTTATATATATATATATATATATATATATATATATATATATATATATATATATATATATATATATATATATTCTATAATGATTAATAAGATATAAATGTTTAGTTGGATATTGTGACTAGTAACGAGTTGAAATATAGATTAACTACTACTCCCTTCGGTTTCAAATTATTAATCTCTTTGACTCGTTACATCGTTTAAAAAAAAAATATTGTATTATAAATATTGGTGAAATGTGTTGTTTTCTCTAATGCCCTTGAACATGTGACCATAATTAAAATAGGTAGAAAAGTAAGGATAAAGTGGTAAAAGTGTTTTCCTAAAAGGATACTTTTGAAAGAGAACAATTATTTTAGAACGGATGAAAAAAGAAAGGAGGACAATAATTTGAAAACGGAAGGAGTATTAAATAAATGATTAATATATACTTTGATCCCTGAACTTGGAATTTCCCAATTATATGGTACTTGAGGCTGAACTTCCTATGTTGACTCTTCAACCTAATTGTAGGCTTCATGTTAGTCCCTGATAACGTTATCTTTAAAAGGAACATTAATTTTTTTGTGAAATGACAATTTTACCATCATTTGAGCTAAGTAGAATATCCACCTGAAATTAAATTGGGTGGAAAGGTGAGATGGAAAAAGGAAAAAGATTTTGGTTTTACTAAAAGGAATAATAATTAACAAAACCATAAAAGAGCAACTGATCCACCTCTCGCTCATATCTCTCTCTCTCTCTCTCTCCCTCTCCCTCTCTATCTTTCTTCTATTCATTATTTCTTCTTTGTTCACCTTCATCTCTGTCTCTCTCTGTCTGTCTGTCTCTTTCTCTCTATCTCTCATCAATTTTTGGTGTCTTCTTTGTTCACCTTCATCTCCGATCTCCTTCACTCAAATCTGGACAAAGCCTCACCAAACTCTCTCTCTCCGCATCCAGCCTTCTCCTTCTTCATACCCGACCACCCCTGCTTCAATACATGCTACAACCTTTGTCTTTTTTTCCGTTCACCTATATTTCTAATCTCAAGCAGAAGTTTATCCAGATCAGATCGAAGCCACCCCCAGATCCGACCTTCTCTCACCTAGCTCCTACCGAGTTCTTCAGTCTCCAAGCCGTACCAACCTCAGTTCAATCTCCCTCCGGCTTCACACCCAGCGGCCTCCCTCCCACCTTTATTAATCTTCATAACTGTCGGTTCTCTCTCTTCTCCGGCGATTCTCCATCTCCGAGCTCTCAAGATCAGCCATCTTCGTTCGTATCAAACCCGAACTTAATAGTTTGGAGGCACCAAATCCACCGCTCTCTCTCTCTCTCTCATCCCTATTACCTTAGTAAACCCTAACCCAGTTCTGAGTTCTGACATGATTGAGCTAGAATGATTTTGAGGTTTTAATTATCTTTAGGTTATTTTGCATTTGAATTCCTAAGTCAATCGATTCCGTCAAAAAAAAAAATGGAACTAAATCTTAAACATTGGAACATGTTTGGATGCTTCGATTTTGATTGAGGAGCACAATAGTTTTAGCATGGGTTGCATTGTGTTGACTTTGAAATGGTGACCTTTTGGATAGTGGTTGGTGCAACCGCCTGCTATTGGGATCACAATATCATAATTAAGTCAATGACTTTCTTTGGGCCATGGGCCATATGGGAGTTTAACTTGTTTTCTCAAAATCTCTTAGAAGATCTGAAAGGTGCTTAGATCTCGGTGACTATTGCTGCTTTCCCAGATTAAAGTACCTCTGTTCACACAACATTGGAAGACCTTTTGAATGATAATATGAACATCAATAGCAAGGAGTCGCCATTGATATTACAGAGGGAGAAGAATCGATGGTGAATCGTAGTTATATCTTTTGTTATGTTTTGCTACTTTTGCTACTGGGTTTGCCTTTATAAAAAAAGGTAGTGTTTTAGATTTTTTTTTCTTTTTAAAAAACTATTTTTTTCTGTCAAATACTATTGTTGAGTTATTTTCTCTTTTTATATTTTACTTTATGTACTGTATTTCCATCTCAACAATAAATTGGCCACGTGGATCTTTACCAGAATTAAGTGGGGGCAATTTTGTCCTTTTACAAAAAAATTAACGTCTCTTTCAAAGATAACGCCACGAAAGACTAACGTAATGCCAAAAGTTGAATTGAAGAACCACTATAGGAAATGTTCAACATCAGATGTCATATAAATGGAAAATTCTAAGTTTATGGACCAAATTATATATTAATTCTTAAATAAATCAAATTGAATTAACAATCTAAATAAATACTTGGATGAATTCAAATTGATAACAACCCTAACACGGTGTGGATATAATGAGTAGGTCTCTTGTGAAACCGTCTTACAAATCATAATTCATAATAGTCGGGTTAAATAAGATTTGTTTTACATAAAACTAGATTTTGGGCCCGTGTCTATGATACGATATCTAATGTGGACGTAATCAGTGTATGAAACAAGCATAAGGTCGGATTAATGTATATTACATAAAAAAGACGATATCCAAAAACTAAAATAACTTTCATTCACATCATTCAATAATTACGGCAATAATATCTCAAAACAATAACCGTCATTCAACTGTCGTCGTACATGTGAAGGTAGGATTTAATTATAACCATATGATCTAGATAAAAAAAAATACTCCCTCCGTCCCTAAATTATCGTCCTCTTTTCCTTTTTCGTCCGTCTCAAAATAATTGTCCACTTTGAAATTTACCTTTTTATAACATCACTTTTATTACTTTATCCTTACTTTTTCACCATATTTTAATTATGGATTACATACACATGGATTTTAAAAGAAACTACACATTAAACCAATATTAATAATCCAGTCAAATAAATTTTCTTAAACAATGTGTTGAATTAATCAGGATAATAAATTAAAAAGGAGAGAGTAAATCCTAACTTTGAATAGCTTTTACAAATTACTCACCGCCTATTGTAACAGATACCCGTAAGACAGTGTTTCAAACGTAGACTTGAGTTGAGGTTCTGGTCTGGATCGGAGGGAAGGTAAAGTGCGGACACTTTTTCGTAATTTTCTCACTTTTATATTGCTGGTATTCCTGAAAGAAAGAAAAGTCTAAAGGATAGAAATTGAAAAAAATAAAAATAAAAAGACTTATCAAAGAAAACAAAATTACTACTAGAACTATTCACAAACCTATTGTGGCGCACTTTGCTTGATTGACTGGTAATACCTAATCTCAGCCTCGCCATATTTGGTCCCGGAAATCTCATCTCATCCTCCTCATTCTCGTATTTCAATTCCAATATCAGGTAAACCTTTTCTTCCATTCATTTTAAAACTGTCCAATCCCTTCTTTTTCCCTTTTTTTTTTTTTTTTTTCCTTTTGAAGGCCAATTAACATTCTGATGGAACCCTAGGACTACATTTTGTTATTAGGCTAATGCTTTGACTGAAAATAATAATTTTGTTGATCTGTGTTTGCTTTACTTTGGGCTGTGACTAGTTTGGAATTGAGTTTCAAGGCTTGTTCTTGTTTGATCATTGAAAGATTTGATTTTTTCGAATTGGGTTTGTTCTATAACTATGGGGAGCAGAATGCTTTAATTTTACTTTTTTTCGTTTTAAAGCTACTCAATTCTATACCTATATAGAACTGATACCAATAAGGTACCCTAAGAATACATTCTACTACATTTGCTATCTGCATAATGCTATGACTAATAGCATGAATTCGTGATCTTAGTTTACTTAGGTTCGGGTTGTGAAGTTTGAAACTGAGTTTCTAGGCTTGTTCTTTTCCGGTTAATGAGAATTGAATTTTTTGAACTGAATTTGTTTTTCAAGTATTATTGAAGGGACAAAGCTTCAAAATGTCTGTTTTTTGGTTATGTTTTAAGACTACTCTATTTGTCCGTAGCTTGAATTCATCTTTTTGGCATATGAAAACCTTAATTTGAACTGTTCCCTTTACATTAGGGGATCCAATTAAGACTGCATCTTGTTAATAGACTAATGCGTTGATCCTAACTATTGGTTATTGAGTTTCAAGTATGTTAATAGACTAATGCATTGATTGTTACTATTGATTGATAGGATTGTGCTTTTTAAACCAGGTTTGTTCAATTATTATTGAAAGGTTTCAAGCCTTTATTATGGGTTTTTTTTTTTTCGTTTTAAGGCTACTCTACATTGTACCTAACTTGATTCGGTTCTCTTGCACTCGAGACCCTGATTTATATTGTTGTCTTTTCATTAAGGGAAAGGAATAATGAATCCTAGACCTACATTATGTCGATGCGCTAACACTTTGACTGTTAGTTTTGATTGTTGATCTTAGTTTGCTTCATTCTAGGTTGACAAGTTTAGAATAGAGCTTCAAGGTTTTTATTTTTTATTTTTTGATCATTTGAAAGAAATAAGTTTTCTGATCTGGGGTTGTTCATTTAATATATAGAATGCACAAAGTTCAACTTTAATCTGAGTTTTTTTTTTTTTTTTTAATTCTACCTACTTCGTATTTGACTTGAATTGATTTCTCTTCACTTAAGGCCCTTAGTTACATTGTTGCCTTTCCTTTAGGTGGAGAAAAAAAGACCCTGAGGCTATTAGTGTAATGCCTTCAATTTCATGATTGATGGTGAAAATGTTTGTGAGTGGTTGAGAAGTTTGGTATTGAATACCAGGGTTTGTTTGAGTTAAGCAAATTTAGTTTTGCAGTGGGATTATTAGCATGGAAAGTAACAAGGATGAAGCTCTAAGATGTATTGGTATTGCCAAAAAGGCAATTGCATCCGGTGACAAGCAGCGGGCTCTGAAGTTTATAGGCATTGCACAACGGCTTAATGGCAATTTGTCTGTCGATGATCTTTTGGCTGCATGTGAAAATATTGATTCTCCAAACCCAGGTTCATCAAGTGGTGAGGGTCATGTTCGTAGTGCTGAATATAACAATGTAAAAGCTAAATTTCCCGAGTCTATGAATGGGGAGTCTAGCTATACTGAAGAACACGTTCAGTTGATCAGGCAAATTAGAAGAAATAAAGATTATTATGAGATACTTGGTGTGGAAAAGAGATGTTCTGTCGAGGAGATTAGGAAGGCATATAGGAAATTATCATTGAAAGTTCATCCTGACAAGAACAAGGCGCCAGGTTCTGAGGAAGCGTTCAAGAAAGTTTGTAAAGCGTTCAAGTGTTTGAGCGATACTGACTCGAGGAGAGAGTATGACCAGACTGGATTGGTGGAGGGATACGAGTATAACGAGCAGCATAATGTCAGGCAAAGAAGAAGGAGAACGGGGCAGGGTATGTTTGAAGAGGATTTTGATCCTGATGAGATATTTAGGTCGTTTTTTGGTCAGTCCGACATGTTCCGAACAGCTCATGTTTACAGAACTAGACGTGCTGCCAGCCAACCGAGAGAGGATATTGGTGGGACTGGGCCTAATCTGATGCTCCTTCTTCAGTTATTACCATTTTTGCTAATTATCGTGCTTGCTTATCTGCCCTTCTCAGAGCCCGATTATTCTTTGCAGAGGAACTATACCTATCAGTACAGAAAGATGACTCAGGAACATATGGTAGAGTTCTTTGTAAAATCAGCTGAATTTGATGAGAAATTTCCCCTTGGCAGTCCTTCTCGAGCTAATATTGAGACCAACGTGATGAGGGATTTTACGAATATGCTTGGTCGTTATTGTCACGTAGAACTACAGAGGCGTTCATGGAACAGAAATTTGCCAACTCCTCACTGTGACAAGCTGCAAAGTTTTGGACTAGCAATCTAGCATGAAGGTTGGTTTGATCTTCTCTCTACTTATCCTATGCTATTGAATCTTTGGATATTTAATTCATTGTATGGTTTAGTTTGACTGGATATTAAAATTCACATTGATTTCCTGCTCAACTTATCTTCTGCTATGATTCTACATTGAAATTTACCTATAAAAAAATGATTCTACATTGAAATTTCCTGATGTGCAATATTTTGCTCATGTCATATTTTTCTATATTAATCATTTTTCCATTGACTCTATTGTGAAAAGGCTAATTCCGAAAACGTTACCCATCATATGTAGTTGACACCTAGAGAAGGAGGTTGAAACCCCATTTCATTGCAACACCTATCTTACCTTTTTTGTAATAATCATGAGGGCGGCGGGTGCATGTTGCTCACCGCTCAGAAGCACCTTCTATTTGTCTTTTAGTTGCGTAAGCTTCAGAAGGTCTTAAGGTTTTTACTTGCTTCTTAGCCTTGGTAGCAAATGGTGATAGATTTTATCCTAGCTTTTATGATATTATGAAATTATAGTTATTTTATAACAATCATTTGTCATTAAATATTGAATTTCTGATATAGAAGCTATCTTTTTCCCTAGCATTTTCTTGTAGAAAAAAAAGTATATATTTTTAACTCATAAGAAACTGGGAGATACAAGAAGTGGAGGGGCAGTCCAAATCAAAGACAAAATCAAAAGGTGAAGAGCTAAAAACTAGAAAACTGAAGCCGCCCAATCCCGAAGGAGTTTAGTAATGGGCACCCCTCGAAATGCTCCTTGAGCCAAAGCGTAGATAGAATCCATATAAAAGTCCTTAATAAAAGGCTTGTTTGTCGCAGCCGATGGCTTATAGCTCTTGACTTGCCAATGTAGTGTTTGTTACAACTATTTAGAAACAACTTTTAAGTGTTTGTTAAATAAGTCGAGTATGGTTGATTCAAAATAAAATGACCAGAATACCCATTATTTGTAAGTTAACTTGCATGTATAAAGCTAACATAGAACTTTATAACTGTAATCAAATTATATCTAACCCAACAGAAGTTTTACTTTTTATTCTTCCCAAAAGAAGAGTCGCAATGATAAATTTAAGCTTCAATCTTAATCTTTTCCAGAAAAAAAAAAACTTCTTTTCTTTTCGAAGATATGATACTTATTAGTATTTCATACAAAAAAAAAACTTTAATGCAATATAAAGGAAATATAGAAAACAAAATTACTGTATTAAAATGTTTAACTTGTCAAATGTGATTCCTTTATTGGGACAGAGAGATTATATTGTTTTTAGAAGAGTGTTAAAATGAAATTCACGTGGCATTGCTTTTGAACTTGATCAAATGCTTCCTCTGATTACGTGAAGTATCCACTTTTGAAAGTTAAACTAAAAATATTTTAATATATTATTCTTATTTTATATAAAAATAAAAATATTATTGTACATAACAATAATGAAAACTATATGTTGTTCACAATAATAAGTTCATGAACAACAAGGACACATGACCGGTAGGGGTGGGAGAGATGGCAAGGACACTCAAGGCAAAGACTTATAGGTCTTTAGTTCCAATACCTATACCAAAGGGTCATACTTACATATCAAAAAAATTATAAGTTTGTAAATAAAATATGATCTATGTGTGCTATCCATTATGTCTTTCATAAATTAGTTTACTGATTTCTTGCAATCATAAAGGAATTTTATACAATCTTAGACAACTTGGGAGCTTTTAGGTTGTAGAATGTGAGTGTCCCGGAGGGTGTGATGTGTGCTGGGGTAAAGAGTTAGGCGTGACACGTTGCTATCAAAGAACCTCAAAAAGTGTAGGATCGGGGTGGAAGCCAAGACTGATCAAACAAAGAGAAAGAGGGCAAAAGCTGATGTCAGAGAGTTCTCTCTCTAGTACTCACTAGGTTCTCAATCAAATGATTACCGATCCTTGAAAATGAGGTTTTCACCTCTATTTATAGTGAATGTAGGATGACACGTGGAATATTCCCAGCTAGGTGTCATCATCCTATTGATCATGCAATGATCATAAGACAAGTGTCCAACAAGTGGGGACCACAATCAGCTCTTTCTCTCTTAGTGATCAGGTCACACGAGTCGCATGTGCGTGGTATCGCACGCTTACAACGGGTGCGACTTTATCTTGACTTCAGCCACCAAACCAATAACCCCGAGGTTCCCAAAAACCGGCTCAGTCTTGTAAGGGTTCATGGACCCTAGACCTGCCGTTGCACTTAGAGTAAATCACCCGGTAGTGCCCTAAGCCAGGTCATCCTTGACGGATGTAAGTGCTAGCGGTAAGTTGTTGCCCCTTACCTTAGGCGTAGAGTTAGTTCCTTGGAACCCTAATATTCAGAAATCGGGGCTCTAGGGCCAACTCGATTCTCATAGGGTCAGGCAAGATGTCATCCTGACGAAGCGTTTTGACCCTCGGCCAGTTTGCTCGTGGAGACCATTAATAAAGCCGGGGTGCGGCCGTAGAGGTCTGGGCATCATTACCCTTAGGCTAAAAGCACTCGACCTCGGCCCCCCCTTTAGGCTATTTCCCGGAGCCTAGTACGTTCTCGTACGATAGGTCTTAGTTCGGGGAAACTAGGTAATTACGTGGCAATCACCTAGAGTGACGTGGCATAATCCCTACTACATAGGTAATTTTACAATAGGGCCAAAAATTATTCTAAAAATCTGGAAGGGTGGTCACATGGAAGATTTTGAAAGGTCAGGGGCTCCCCTTTGCCATACAATAGCTTTGCCACTGCAGAAATTAGAGTTGGGTTTTGCATGGTTGCCTAATGATAGAAACAGCTTCCATTCACCATGGTAGTGTCAACCCCTGTGGTTGACTTCCCATGTCACAGTTATAGGCCGTTTGTTCAGATTTAGGACACATCTCTCCTAGCATGTTGAGGGAGCCTTTGATGATTGGCCTATTTAACAAAGAGTTTAAATTTGTCCGGTGTCATTGTAAAAGCCCATCTCTACGGTAACCAATAATACTGTGCCATGCTCATAGATATGGTGAAAAACTAAAATATAATTGTTTTAGAAAAATTTACTTTCTTAACCAGTGTTAAGGTGTGGTCAAAGTACTTACATAGATTTCCCCATAAAGAAAGTTATCGAAGACATCTCTCTAACCAAAATTGACCGTGTCCTTCACCTTCTCTGGTGACAAAAATTGACCATCCCTTCATCTTCTCCAGCGACGGTGGCCCACAATCTCTCAAACACTTTGGATGTCAACCCTTCACTCCATGGTCTACCTCATCAAAACTCACACTTGAACAGTTGAACTCCCCCAAACTTTTTAATAGAGAAAATTCAGTCACAAAAGAGAAGTCCTTACATCAATCAACTTAATGTTCTTTCTTTTTAACTTCTATTTACAGGACTGGTTACGGACCTTCGAGATATACCTATTTGTGGATTTTGTGTTTGTTTGATTGGATCAAACCAATTTTGCAATTTTTGCAATTTTTCATGAGGATTGAAGCTGTTCAAACATTCTTCTTTTTGTTTTGTAGCTGAGCTTTTTTTTATTGTTCATGGGTATTAGTGAAAATGAGTTCAAACAGTTTGGGTAGACCATGTAGTGAAGTGTTGAATCCAATACAGTTGAGGTTGAAGTCGCCGTCCATCACCCTTGCGGGAGAAGATGAAGAGGACAGTCGATCGTGTTGAAGGAGACGTCTCCGGACGAGAAAACCTTTGCAAGTAACTTGACCACAACTTAACTCTTGTAAAGAAAGTGTTGTAAAACAACTGTTTTACAACTTTACCAAAATTGATGACGTGGCACAGACTTAGTAGTTACCTATTTACCGTAAACATTGGTTTTTAAGGTGCCACTGGATCAAATTTAAACTCTTTAAGAAACTGCAATAGCACGTATAAAGAGTTACTTGGTTCAACTCACATAATGGTAAGCTGAGCTGGAATATGAAGTTAGGCTCGATGAATAAACTAGCTAAGCTTGCCTCTGCTGGAATAAGCTCGATTATCATAAATATTTAGAATATGAATAACTTTTATTAAGATTTATAGTATTTTAACTCTTGGGCTCTAGTTAGGCTTTGACTTGGCTTGTTTGTTGACTAACACGTGAAGTACAAACTACAAAGTCTAGCTCGTTAGACCACATGTTGTTTGTTGGGCTTTGACTCAGCTTGTTTGTTGACTAACATGTGAAGTACAAAGTCTAACTTGTTAGACCACACGTTAGTAGGCTCTAGTCAAGCTCGAGGTGAATGAAGTTGTTAACTCGCCAAGCTCAAGTAATCAATTCAAAGCATGGCTTGTTTGCAGCCCCATTTGATGCTAAATACACTCTCTTCGAGAGCAGTTGAGAAGAGCGCCAACCAATTTTCCCATATACCCCACTTACTAATTTCATATACCACTAGGGGTGGGAGAGATGGCAAGGGTACTTAGGCAAAGACCTTGAGGTCCTTGATTCCAATCTCCATGCTAACAAAGGGTTACACTTGCCTATCAAAAAAATTGGTTTTTTAACCAACGTACTATATGGTAGTGACACATTTGACCACATATTTTGTATTAGACAAATTTAACAAATGTACTAAAATTTGAAACAAAATGTATGAAATTGGACAAACAATTTATACGAAATGTGACAAAATTTGTTAAGCTGCCATCTAATTTCGTTAACAATTCGTTGACGTGACCATGAAGGGCTGGATTCATTGATGAGTAGATATCTCGGACCCTTTGTGTGTTTTTAACATTTTAGACCAACTCCACAGCCGGCCTCCTTCCTTTTTACAGCGTCGGATCTCCTTCTCCTTCTCTGAACTCTCTCTCCTCCATAGCCGGCCTCGCCATCACCGTGCGATCTTCTCTTCATCCAGATCTGGCTCATTCTCTCTCCCAAACCCGAGTCCAGATCCGGCTGATCTATTTCGCACCATCACCGGCGAAGTGAAACCAAGCCTCTCCCATCTCCTTCTCCTTCTCCGAGCTCTCTCTCTTCCATAGCCGGCCTCCTATTGCCATCACTGTGCGATGATACCTTGGTGCTGGAAAGGGGGGCAAAAGAGGAGAAAGCTTGCGGATTCAAGAAGGAGAGCGGTCTTGACTCTCGCGATGAGATCTCGGAAGTGGTACCCTCGGTCTTTCAGTCCCTCCGGGAAGGAGTAAGATCGGCCGAAGAGCCAGAGTCTTCCAAGAAGAGAAAGAGAATAATTTGCTTCCTCGCTGCAAGAAATGGCTTTGGTTACCAAGTCCGGTCATTCCTCCTATGCTTAGACCATGTCGTGAAAGGAACACAATAGGATTCGGGAAAGAGGGCTAGGACATCTTTCTCTCATTCTACTTTCAACCTCTACCATCCAGTTCTTTAGCTGGAGAGGAAGACTTATGCCAGAATCTACGTAAGCAAGATAGCTTTCCCAAACCCGAGTCCAGAACCGGCTTATCTATTTCCCTCCATCGCCGGCGAAGTGAAACCAAAGATGCCAAATTTACTTCATTTAAATTACATACATAACCCTTTACATTGAAATTTTATGATAAAACCCCTAAAGATCCACGCAAGCAGTCACGTATGTGTCCACATGATCGGTCCTTGACGGCTTGCAAACGGCTGTTACGTATTTTGTGTCATTTGCCTTTAAAATATAGTACATTTCTTAAATTAGTCTTATACGAAGTACATGGTCAATTGTGTCGCCCCCAATTAATACGTGGAAAATCCTGAATGTTGACATTAAGAAGGAATAGCCGTATCAAAGTATATACCACTAGGTTTAAGCTTCTTATATAGTGGAAAATCCTGAATGTTGACATTATGCTGGAATAGCCGTATCAAAGTATAGAAACCACCTCCAGTTCCTTCAATCCAGGAAGGATCTGGTGATCTGCACGATAAACAACAATAATTCCAGTATAGTGGAATTCTTCAGCCGGGTCAGTCGGATTTCCTTCCCAGAAAGGTTCCTAAAGAATTCCTGAGATTTGTTTTGCACTTGATTCAAAATAAATTCCAACAAAATGGATTGCTGGAACCTCAACTCACAACATTCATCCAATTATCTTGGATTGGTGTTTCAGTGATAGATGTCCTGGGTAATCCATTTGGAGTTTTGGAGTTCCATGGAAAAAGGACTGATCAGATTAACTTCTATTGTATAGGAGTTCAGTCTCGCCCTCAACCATTAACAAAAGCTACCGGAACAGCACATGTGCCAGCAATACCACAGCAAATATGCTTTTGTCTTACTGACAAGAGATGGGATTTTCCTATCCGAGAGCAACATTTCAAAGCCTTGAAGGCAAGTCAACTGTAATGGCTTTTTTTGGTCTCAGAGGCCAGTTTTATGCTCTCCCAAAATTATAGTCCATGGTTGACTTGTTATACAGTATAATAACCCTATTTTCATGATCTTGTAAGGACGGGATTTTTGTTAATTTCATTTTTACACTGTAAAATTACACTTGTGTTCCTTCCATATTTGAAGATCCCCAAAAAAGCTGCACATAAACCCACTAAATTCTTAGGCTGTCCAACATGATTTTGGGAATTCTTATCTCAATGGTGTTGTCTTAAGTTTAATTAGACCTACTTATCTACTTACTTGGAGAATGGAGATAAGTAACCATCACCAGATGTTTCATTGGAATCTTGATGATAAATGTATAGATATACTCTCTTAATCTCTTTGGTAAATTGCCAATTTATTATTTTTATTAATTTTTATATAATTATTATTTATTTTTATTTTTTTGAGTGGGGGGGTTGCCAAACATCGGCAATACTTGAGTAATGCTAGGCATTCAAAAAATATATCACAACTTTGACTTTCAATTGATGCGTCGAGCTGTGAATATGATTGGGGTCTGGTGTCAACCACTCACTGCTCACCAATCACGTCAGTGAAACTTGACACATTAATTGTAAGCCAAAGTTGGAAAACTTCTCTTGGGAGACCTAGTATTAATTTGTATTTTTTTTACAACAACGCCCCAAAAAAAGAAGGTAATTTCACCTGTAATTTGGGACTTTTAGAGTTTTCTTTAGGAGACTATTCAGCTACCTGTGATGCCGATGACTTGCATATTAATGTGATTATGAAGCCAAGATATTATTTATCATATTCATTTTTAAGATACACGGGTGAAAGCAAATGGTTTCATTGAAGAGTGAAAATAGAAACTTTTGTGATGTACACAATTTTTTGAGTGTAGAATTCGTAGCTATATATTTTGAGCGTGAAATTTGTTTACGAGAATGCATATGTGACCTGTTTGCAACTGAGTTAAACTTGTATGTGCTTTTCTGATTCAGCAGGTTTTCTGGCTAAACCCTTATGGTGGCAATCACATTACACAATTTTTTTGAGCCCGGGTAATTAGATCATCTTGATCCAAAATTACTAGTTGGCAGATAAGAAGGCTATCAGTTGAGGTGCAAGGATAGTCAGTCTGGCTGACGACAAGTTGATCTGCTGTGATGTTCCATATCTGACAACATCTACTGGGCAATGGCATTCGGTGTGACATTATAATGATTATAGTGTATATCTCATTTGTGTAGGTCAATACATTGATAGCTTAGCAACCTGCAAGATGAGAATGATACTAAAACCGAATATAGTTTATTTTTGTAATAAAATGAGTTTCGATTCTCTTGAAGTTGTTTTTTACAATCATATATGCTCAAATAATGTGTGTTTTCCCCCGTCTGGTAGACTGGGGGTGATGAATGGAATGAGAATACGACTCATATGTTGTTGTCATCAAGGAGGAGAAGAAATATTGCCATGTTTTAGAATTTAGACTAAACGCTTGTTTAGTAGAGCATTTTGACCTAAACGCCAGTAAAAAATGCAGCAATTTCTCGAAGCCCCAAAGTAGGGTCGTGTGCTTTCTACCGAGATAGAAGCAAAAACTTTTACTTTGGAGCGTTTTCATTTACACATTGCGATCTAAACAATAGAGCGTTTTCATTTACTTTGGACGTGAATTCGTCGTGTCATCCGTATGTATTTTTGTGGAGTTGTTTTCTTCATAATCGATTAAAATCGATAGTAAATGATAAATAAGTATAAATATAATAGTTGCTCATTGTTTAAGAGAAGGGTCGCATCACATGACGAGTCAAAACAAAATACGGAGTACTTCATTTCGAAAATCAAAATTATACATGGCAGTCTACTTCAACTAGGCTTCTTTTTCTTGACGAAGATAAGAAACATCTATATTATAAAAGAATTCCAATAATAAATTATTTTTTTAATTAAAATACATAAGAGTAGTTTTAGTACTAGAGTAGTACTGTAGCTAGGTTCTTCTCCATGTCTATTTTGTGTCGGTGCCATCCAAATGTCTCCTACGTGGACTTTTTTGGTTTTTTATCCAATGGGGGCTGAAACGCAAAACAAACATATCAACCCACTTATTTCTATGCCTTTCAAAAAGTCCACTCCTAGTTGGCTAAGTGACGATTTATGTGGAGCAGGAACATCACTATGTGAAAGAAATTAAATGATACTGTAAATTATATTTTAAAGAAAAAATATCTTTAATACATGATGAATTTTAATATGATGTGACAACTAAATTTATTAACAATGTTAATTATTCATATTTTATTTGTGGATGTAAATATATGCTAGTTAATATTTTTCTTTTTAAAAAACACGTGGTTTCCTTTTTAAAAACTCGTGATTTCCTTTCCTTTTATTTTTTTATTTTTATCAAATTTTATTTTAATGATAAAACGTATGCCACATAATATCAAATTTACATTTTCGGTCATTTGGACCAAAACAAATTCTCATTGATTATGGAGTTTGACACTAGCTCCAATTTTTAATTTAAAAACTGAATTACCACATGTCAGTGTATGAACAATAATTATAAATACGTCTCCCTCTATTTTTTGGCCAGATTCCAATGCCGCCCTGTCGGTTGGTCTCATTGCACAGCTACCCCTTTTAATATGATTTTGTTAAGTAAAATGCCAAATAAGATGACACATTGAAAAACCATATTATTTGGTATATAAATTTGAGTACTTATTAAGTGGCTCTAGCATTACTCTTTTGTTAATTGAGTTGGTCTTTCATTACACTATTTTACAAATTTTAATTGAAATAATTGTGGATCGGTACCTTTTGATAAAAATTCAATCACAATAGTTTGACATCATATTATTTAACTGGTAAAGTATATTTTTAAGGATAAAAAGACAAAATACCATTACAGCGTCACTCTTCTCCGACTTTCTTCTCTCTCACACACACACACTCTCTCTCTCTCCCTCACCTAGACCCATTTACCGAGTTGTTAACTCCCTAGCTTCTTTTCTCTACTCTGACGCCTTTCCTCGCTTGAAATCTTTCTTCCGGCTAAGAGTCAGTCTTATTCAGCTTCACATTCTCTTTCTTCTTCCTCCACAAGAACTCTAAGGAAGGCTTGATGTTAGTCGTATTACATCTCCAGTAACTAAACAAAGAGCTAGAAATGCAACGCAGAGCTGATGAGAGAAGAGGTGGAAATGGAATAATTGCGAGAAAGGAGGTTTTCCTTGTCTTATCATGGCTCTCTACTGACACTGGGTGCGAAAGGAAAGAAGATGCATGGTTGTGCTTGTGTTGGGAGTTTTCGATGCGAAGTATCATAGGTTTCGATGGGCATACGATCGATGTTTCGAAGTGGGCATCGAAGGGTTCGATGTGGGCATCGTGGGTTTCGATGTGGGCATCGAATGTCATTGCTGAATGATGGCGAAGAGGAAGGGGCATTTGATTTCTTGAGAAGGACGGTTCGAGACCAAACAGTGGAACAGACAGAGGGTGGATTCAGAGTCCACGCGTTGAGGTTGCTGCAAGTGAAGCAACTGTTGGAGATGGGCAGGGCCGTTCCTGAACTTTTAGGGGCCAAGTGCAAAAATGATAAAATGGGCACCTATAGATATAAAAAATAAAATTTTGAAAGATTAATATATAAGTACATGAAATACTTAAAATTACTTCGTTTGCATATTCCGGTACACTAGTTATTTTCTATCTTGATTTGGTAATTTTCTTATATATTAAAATATACAAAATGTCTATAAAGCATATCTATAAGAAATTTCAGATTTGTTCACTCTTCTAAGATCTTTCTCAACTATATCATCAAATTATATCACCTTCTCTCATTTTTTGGCTCATTCGTTACATGTTCATTTGGTTTTTTTTTGTTGATTATTCGATTATTGTAATCAATTAATCCATATTCTAAGTTAATTAAGTTTTTTGTTGATTAGGCGTGCCATTTTATTATTAATGAGCTACTAAAAATGTCATTTTTTTTAAAAGTTTGACTTTCAAACGGGAACTCTTTACCCGGAACGGAGTGAGGGAGTATATAATACTTGATAATTCACAACTCGAAAATAAAATAAATTTTACATAACTTTCAAAGAGTTGAACCCATGACCTCTCAACCAAATTAAAACACCTCATCCAATGGGCCACTAAATCACATATGTAATTTAAGTGACAGTATAATATTTATATCTATATATGACTGTATTATAAGTTTGGGCCCCTCAAAATTGGGGCCTAACCACCCTCGTGAGAGATGGGGTCATGGAAAGAAGCACAAAAGGAATTGAGGAAGAGTTCTACATTTTTAAAATAGGATTTCTATACCATAATTCAAAGTAAGCATGGAATTCAAAGGCCTGCTTGGAAGGAATTGTATTCAAAATTGTTCAATAGTGTTACTAGATTGGATTTTGCTGCAAGGGATAAGGATGCATTGCGATGCCCAAATTTGGTGGGAAATTTTTTGCATTGTGATACCTAAAATTAATTGTGGATGTCTAATTTTTGTATTACGATGCCCAAATTTGGGTGAGGATTTTTGCTTTGCGATGCCCATTTGTTTCATTGTGATGCCTAAATTTGGGCAGTGGCTTTGTCTGTGTGCATTTTCTTCATTAAGGGTATCTTCGTCATTTTGCCTCCCAAAATGTACTTTACCGATTAAATAATATTATGTTTGATTGAAGTGGTTAACATTTCACCAAAATATACCGGCTCGGTTATCACCCATTTTAATTCGTAAAGACGGAGTCTCACTCGTCCAGCCCCCCAATACATGATGGGTTGAGTTAGGAGATTCGTCTTAAACAAAATACTTGTTTTACATTATTTTCTAAAATTTTGTCACTTTAATTTGGATCAGATCCATGAACCAGCAAATCATGATTCAAGTTTAGATTCAACAAATAAGCTGGATTGGATCTCGGTCCAAATCTAATCCAGTTACGCACAAAAAAAGTTTAGCTAAATAAAATGAAAATACATAAATTTTAAAATAAAAGTTCAAAATAATCATAGCACTGCACAAGCATCCACGACTAGGTCTGTCAATTGGGTGGGTTGGGTTGAAATGAGTAATGAGTTGAAACAGGTCGAAACCCATTAGAACCTAAATGTGAAACAGGTTGAAATTGGTTGGGTCGGAATGGGTCGGGTTGAAACAGATAATGGGTTAAAGCGGGTCGACCCGTCTCAACCCAAAAAAAACATAAATAAATGTATAGCATAAAAATCATGGGTCGAAATGGGTAACAGGTCCAACCGTTTTAACCCGACCCGACTCAATCAATTAATATTATTGGGTTGAAACGGGTTACCTGTTTCAACCCATTAATATTAATGGATTGGGTAATTAATGGGTTGGGTTAGGTAGGTTAATGGGTAATAGAGTTACAATTGTCAGGTTTATCCACGACCTTGACCTCCTGTAGTTTTCGTCATTTTAATTGCTACATTGAGTTTATTAAGCATATTATTTTGCTCATTCACACAATTGAAATAATTCAAAATCTAGGAATTCCTTTTAAGATAATTTACATATGGAGTGTGACTTCTTATATATATTCATGGTACCAGCGGCAACGGCCGTTGGAGAGTGTCATTTTATTCAATACTCTATGGGCATAATTTTTCACATATTCACCTGATCTAAACAAATCAAAATGCTATGAATTTTAACAATTAGTATTAGGTCTGATAATTACAACCGGAACTCATTAACCTATTTGACCCGGCCTAAAAATTGCCCGACCAAACCCAACTGGTTAATATTTTATAGTCAAAACGAGTAACTCGTTTTAACCCAAAAATACTAACATATCCGGATAAAACGGGTTGAATTCATTACACGTTTGATATTCGGATTATAACGGATCTCAACCTAACTCACCCAACTACCAGCCTACTTAGTACTAACAAAGCTAACAGAAGGGACGAGCCAAAACCAAAATAATAGGCACTGAAATTTGGCCAAACGATAGGGGGTAACACTGCATTTCACCCACAGTATACCTAACCCCACTCTTCCTCTGACATCACATCTCTGCCTACCAGCAATAATTCTTCTTTTTAGAAAAAAGGTGAATTACCCAAATCGTCCCTGTACTTTTCTACTTTTTTCAACTTCGTCCTTGTAAAAAAAATTGAATAAAAACATTTGACGAAAATCGTTTTTCCATCTATTTTCATTATTATTTTTTCGTTAAGTCAACATGCGTGCATCTCATGTGATATTAGCTAGGGGTAAAATAGTCATTACTTAAGAAAGTACAAGGACCATTTCTCTGACAACATCATCTTTATTCTCTCCAACACCTATTTACATCATCTTCGTATAGGGTCCATCCTACCTTCCATTTCCAACCTCCTTAATTCTCAACTCCACCAACTTACTAGCAAAACCCTTCTGAGCTCATCAACTACCAATCTTTCAAGAACATCGCTGGAAAATCCAGACAAACTTGGAAACAACAGCAACCTCCCAAGAAGATTGAGCTCCCTCCCTGCCTCACTGAGTAAATTCAGTAAACTTCAATTTCCTCACTACCACATCTTGATCTTTTATTTTTCCAATTTAATTGTTAGAGCTTAGTGAGGCAATTTGGGTATGAACAGAGGATGAATGTTACCAGTGCCTTTATTTCCAATTTAAGTTCATGCTTTCTTTTGAAACCCATATTAGATCTGGATGTAACTATTGAAACTCATATCTAAAATTGAATAAAAACCCATCAAATCGAATCAAACCACAAATCTACATCATAACCCACATCTTAAATCGAAGAAGAAAGATAGAGTTGTTACAAATTTCAATTCATCCCTTTGTCTTCTCTGTCACATCTCTCTTTGATTCCCTCAAACCTAGATCACTCGATTAGCTAGCATTGGAATTCTTCAAACCTAGATCTGTCGATTAGCTTTGCGTATTTAGAATGTTGGCCTGGCTTTTTGTTCTATTTGAGGAGGATTCTAATAAGAACACCAAAGTTTCGAGGTGCCCTAGAAGGGTTCGGAGGAGGAAGATAAGGTACGACAAACATGGCTACCTCCATGGTGATCAGAAGAAGGAGAAAGAAATCCAACCGCATATCAGAGGCAAAAAAGCCTCAAAACAGAGATAGATCACGGTAGGAAAGGCATATCGATCTCCTTGGACTAACTAGGTGGGGTCAATACGCGAGGAATAGTCAACTATTTACCAGGTGTGAGCCATTGAAATTTGACGAAGAATAGCGACCAGAGATGAGACGGGTGGAGACGATGAAAGCGATGCAGGCTTGGCTGGAAGCTTATATTTTTAATTTATTTTTTGTGTGTGTATATTAATTAATTGTCAAAACAAACCCAGTAATAATTTATTTATCCCATTGGTCCTCGAAAGGTAAACTATCCAATTTTACCCCTGGCTAATATCACGTGAGATGCATGTACATTGACCTAACAGAAAAAAAAAGTAACAATTGTGTCATAAGATTTAGTAGAAGGACGATTTTTAAGAATTTGAAACGAATTTAGAAAAATGAATAAAGTATAGGGATGATTTGAGTAATTCATCAATAGAAAATTTGAAATTAGTTTTTTCATCTTCATCCCCAATGAAAAGAGATCCAGATGCATAGATCTGTCTAGGCACGTGCAAGAAGACACGTCAAAAAAGTAAACGCACACAAAACTCCCCACAACCGACAAAAAGAAACTAGAGGAGCCACCACCACTGCGGCCTTCCATGTTGGACCGTTTAAAAGACAAATATAACCTCACACGTATTCGTGGTCAAGCATTTTTGTAACATATTTTTGTTTAGAGCGAAAGAATTGACTACAATATTTCGAGACTTACACTTAAACAATCAATTTTTAAAAATAATATCTACAAATATTTATAACATTTTAGCTATACCATCTAATATTCGATATTAATATATAAATTATATTTAAATATTTTTGTAATTATAATAAATTTTAATACTAATTATATATCACTTAATTATTGATTTTTCAAACATGAACGTGTGGTAGAACGTAGGGAGTAGTAATTAGTGTTAAATATTACTTCCTTTGTTCAGACAAAGAGTCTTCGTTTGATAGTGAAACTTTTTAAGAAAAATAACAATTTTAATAGTTCATTAATAATAAAATGACACTTTTATATTTTAATTTTGAAAATAAACTTTTTAAATGAAATATAAAATAATAAAATAATAGATTTTTCCCAAAAAAAATATATATATAATAAACACTTCAAATTTGAATTGTTGCCGCACTACATTTATACTTTGTTTAGTTTGTATCAAATATTTTACACGACGTACACTGACATGCCACTATTTAGAAATAAAATACTAAAAACAATTCGGTAACACTTTGAATTAAGTAAACTCGAAATATAATCAGTTACTGTAACATATGTCTATAACTCTATATGACTATATATACATTTTCCAAGAGGATCAACAAGTAGAAGCCTCTAAATACAACTATGACCCCCAAAATTAAAGGACAAAACTTGGGGAAATACAAATATTATGGGTACTTTACCTGAGACAAATGATATTGATCTGACTTATCGTATGTTGGTGGATTAAATTATGAAAGAGTAAAACACCGTCTTATAAATGTTCATCGCGGTTAAATATTTTACGAATATTTTGGTGTAAAATGAGAGTGGTCCAAGCATTACCCCTTACAAATTATGATCCTAAAAAGGGTCTTACTGCAACGATCTATTCTTCAAAATTAATATGAACTGCAATACCCATTACTCATAAGGGTATTTTTGTCTAAATTCCTTCACCTCCACCATGTTCATATTGATGAACTCCCTACGTTCGCACTTCGTACCAACAGTATTATATACTGCTATACATATATAACAAAAAAAAAAAAGATCTATTCAAAGAGGAAATAAAAATAGATAAAAACATACAGTACACTAGCTTATAACCACTACTCATCTTCATCGCCGCCGCCGCCGAATAATGAAAACCGATTGTAAAGCAAGAACAAAACGAGAAGGAGGACAAGGGCGACGCCAACGGGGGACCCACTTGCGCGGTGGATGGAGGCGGGTTCGCCGGTGGAGAAAATACTGGAAACGAAAGAGCCTTGATTGGAGGACAAGAATTGAATGACTAAGAGAAGGATGATGGGGAGGAGGAGAAGACCCAATGGACTTAAAAGCTCGGTTATGAACTCCGTTAAGGCTTCGCCTTGATCGCCGAGTAGGAACGGGACAACAACCACCACAATCACGACCACCGCAAGGAGGATGCCATAAGGAGCTCCTCTTCTTTCTTCTATCATGTTTCTTGGTGGGGTGGGTGTGTTTGCTTTTGGCTTACTTTCTTTTTCTTTGGTTGTGTTTTGGTAAAAGAATGAATGATGGGGTTGGGTGTTAAAATAGCTATTTGGGACGCGGTTTGGAGTAGAAATATGGTGTTTGTTTTTCTCAAGGGGAAGAAATTGGTAATAATAAGCCAAGAAACTTCGGAGAGAGAGAGAGAGAGGGGGGGGGGGAATAATGAGGCAATAATAATACTTTATCTATTCTTATTAGAAAAGAGTCTGGTTAAGACGGTCTTAGTGTTTATTTGGTGGAGCATTTTGATTAAAATGTTAGAAAAAATACAGTGTTTTTTTTTAAAGTGTTTCAATGCAACGTTTTAAAAATATGCAGCATTTTAAAATGCTCAAATTTGATGCGTTTTAAAAATGTGTTGCGTTTACAACTATTTTATTTATAAAAATAGCGTTTGGAAATAGTTTTCTAAATATGTTTACAAGAAAAAAAATTACGTTTTGAAAATACTGCATTTTCAAAACGATGCACCAGACGAGACCTTAATAAGACCGTCTTAATATGAAATGTATAACTTGAGCCTTACTCTTTTACAATCTAATTTATTAATACACAATGGATCGGATAAAAATGATTCGTCTTACAAAACAAATTCATAAAATCGTCTTACATAAATTTTTGCCTTTAGAAAAAGCATCAATTTCCTTTTTATTTTTTTGGAAGTTACTTTTATCATTGATTGATCTCACTCTCACGTGGGTATCCTTAAAAAATACATGTTATCCTAATATTATAATAGAGTTAATTGTAGAAACTGATAAAGTTTAGGAATAATGACATATCGTTCCATTGATTGAATCATCTATTTATAGGGAGAATTACAATTAGGGTTACACTTGGAGTATGGTACAAGAAACCTATTCAAGGAAGGAAAAGAAAGAACTATGCAAGGTAAATATCACTAATTAATAATTATAAATAAAAAAGAATAATAAATATATTATTCTCTAACATGCCCCCGCAATATGGATAGTCGAGAGGAGAGTCCAATCTTGTGAAGTAATTGATGAAACCGTTGGCGAGCAAGAGGCTTGGTCTGTGCATCGGTCAAATGATCAGCCGAAGGAGACATGACAAACCCGCATAAGTCCATCCTGAACCTGTTGTCGGATAAAATAAAAGTTCAAGGGCCATATGCTTCATGCGAGCATGGAAGACCGGGTTGGAGTAGAGAGTGGTGGCACCGACATTGCCACAGTAAATGACGGGCTGAATGGAGAAGGTGAGACCAAGCTCGATGAGCAAATACATAATCTAGCGGACTTGGCGCGAGCAATGTGCGTTTGTTTCTTGGAGCTCGCACCGGTATTCGTCTTTGTTGCCTCGTGCATGGAGCAATGCCATGACCAGTATCGAGAGATTGGCCGCGTGTCAATGTAGATGAGAGTTAAGGCATAGGCTTCTAGACAAGTTACTAAAGGTGGGGATCCATGAGAGTTATGGAAGTTAAGTTTGGCGAGGTGGGAAGTGGAGTAACAACCGGGCGAGCATCGGTCATGCATGTTCGAGCAAGAAGATCGGCAATGTACCCACACTATGAAAGCAGGAGGCCACTTGGTCGCTTGATAACTTCAACACCAAGAAAATAATGAAGGTCGCCAAGGTCTTTGAGGGAGAAGTGAGCAGCGAGCAAGGAAATGAAGGTCTGGACTGCAGCGGGCTGGTTCCCAGTGATGATGATGTCATCCACATAGACTAAAAGATAGATAGTGGTGCCCCTTGTATTAAGAATGAACAAGGAGTTATCTGCCACATAATTTTTGAACCCAGATGGAAGGAGAAACTGATGCAATTTATTGTACCATGCTTGGGGAGCATGTTTGAGACCATAGATAGCCTTGTGAAGTCGATAGACATGTTGAGGGTTGTCATTGTCAAGGAAGCCAGGTGGTTGAGCCATGAACACTTCCTCGGATAGATTGCCTTGAAGAAAGGCATTGTTCACATCTAATTGCGGAGATCCCATCCTCGACATACGGCCAGTGAGGGAACAAGACGAACAGTGGTCGGTTTGACCACCGAGGTGAAGGTCTCATGATAGTCCATGCCTAGTCGCTTGTGAAACCCCTTGGCCACAAGACGAGCTTTGTAGCGATCAATAGTGTCGTCAGGGTGTCGTTTTATACGGAAGATCCATTTGCAACCAACAATATTCCTAGCATCTACCGCGGGAACCAGATCCCACGTACCATTGCGAGTTAAAGCATTAAACTCCTCGAACATGGCCTGGCGCCACTTAACATCTTTGAGATCTTGAGTGATGCATGTTGGTTCACTGTCTACTGCCAATTAAGCCGATAGACTCATTTTGACTTAGGTTTGAAGATATTGCTTCTTGGAGTGCAGGTAACCATGGAAGATGTGCTAGCGGGCACACGACCAGGGGTAGCGGGCACAGGAACAAATGCGGCGTGAGATCAGATACAATGGACACATGGACGGTGAGCACGGGGATATCCGTGGTCATGGTGGGAGTACAAGAGGGCTGAGCAGGAGGCTCAGTGTTGTCCGCTGGCATGGGGCCGAGGAAGGTTGAGCAGTGGGCACATGATATGTAGCGATCACAGTGGTATCCTCGGGCATAGGAAGCTGGAGGAGGAAGGTGGTGTAAGGGCGAGCTGAGATCAACCACATTCTGATTAGTGTTATAAGCCACAGACGTAGAGGTACCGGAGCGGGAAACAGACGGTGTGTATGAAGCAGAGAGCAGCTCATGTGGAGGAAACCAGGGGCACAGGTGTAGATAACCGGACGAACAGAATGGGTGGTCAAGGTGGACATGGGAAAGGCAAACTCAAAAAAGTGAACATGACGTGAAACGAAGAGCTTGGTGGTGCTCGGATCGTAACACGGATATGCACTCTGAGTGAGTGAGTAGCCGAGGAAGACACATGGGTGGAACGAGCAGCCAGTTTGTGGGCGGAGTAGGGGCGAAGCCAAGGGTAATAAAGGTAATCAAAGGCACGAAGTTTGGAGTAGTTGGGCAGGGATCCAAACAATTTGTGGTAGGGAGATAGGTGAGCGAGGGTGGGTGTTGGTAGACGATTTATGAGGTAGGTGGCGGTTTGGAAGGCAAACAACCAAAAGGCAGCGGAAGGGATGCGCGAGAGAAGAGAGAGAGACCGGTCTCGATAATGTGCCGATGACAACATTCCGAGAACCCATTGTGCTTCGGGGTGTGAGGAGGTGAGGTGAGATCAAAGATGCCATGAGCGGACAAGTAAGCGACTAAGCCAGTGTCCTGGGAAAGTCCCATGTACTCGCCACCATTGACCGAGTAAATAGTGACAATGGTTGTTTTAAAATGATTTTCGACCAGGGCTTTGAAACGAGGAAAGATAGTGGCGACCTCAGATTTTCGTCTGAGCGGGTAGAGCCATATGTAGTGAGTGTAATGATCAACAAATATGACATATTATTTGAAACCATCAGCGAACGGAATGGGAGAGGTCCAGACATCAGAGTAAATAATTTGGAGTGGGAAAGATGACACTAAAGTAGATTGCAAAAAAGGAACTTTGTGACTTTTATTGCATAAATAATCATTACAATGTTTTTGTTTGATGCGAGTAGTGTCTAACGCTACGCCTAAACTAGATAGAATTTGACTCTGGATGGGTTCAGAGGGATGGCCAAGCCGATGATGCCAGTCATGGTGAGAGACTTTAGAACCTACACAATCAGATGGGCGAGGAGGAGGAGCTGTGGTCGGCCATTCATACACATCATCGTTAGATTGCCCGGTCAGCAGAATACTCCCTGTCCATACGTAGATCCTTCACATGAAAAGAAGTTGGTAAGAACTCAATAGAAGTATTATTAGAGAGACAAATTTGAGATATGGAAATAAGGTTCTTTTTCATGTCAGGAACAAAGAGAACATTATGCAGGGCAAAAGTGTGTGATGGTGTATGGAGTGAAGAGAAACCAGTTTTAGAGAGAGGAAGCCCAGTACCATCACCAATGACCATGTCATCGGTGCCCGTGTAGGAGGAATGAAGGTGGAGATTTCCAAGATCACTGGTAACATGGTGAGAAGCACCACTGTCAAGAAGCCAGTTTGGGGTCCCTGTGTCCATGGAGGTCGCTAAATTGGCCCGCGGTGTCCAGCCACTTGCCGAGGAGGAAGTGGTAGCTTGGGTGTTGGTGGCAACCAACTGGTAGGTAGGACAACGAGCAACTGTGTGACCTTGTTGACGGTAGCCTTGACATTTACCAAGATAAGGACGTTGTTGCCAAGGAGCTAGTGTCGGAGCCTGCTGTGAAGGATGCCGAGGTTGAAAGGAAGCTTGGCGGGCATGCGAGGAAGAGTGTCAAGCATGCGAGTTGGTGTTCCTTAGAGTTGCAGGATTGGTAGTGACTGGATGTGAGAAGGACACGGGCTGAGATTGTTTCAAGAGCAGCTCGCGGTTGATGAGTTTTTCATGGAGCTCATCAAAGGATATAGGGGTATCGCGTCCTTCAACCACATCCACTATGTGACGGTAGTCATCATCCAACCCACCGAGGAGGATCTCAATGAGGTCCTTAGGGTCAAGCGGCTTTCCGAGAGCCGCGAGCTCATCAGTCCGACTTTTGACAGACTGCATGTAGTCAGAGATCGATTAAGATCCCTTGGTTGCTCGCTTGAGATAATCTTTGATCTGTATGATATGGCCGCGAGTTGGACGAGCATGGGTGTGAGCTAGGATGTCCCAAGCTTCACGAGCAGTGGCAGCCTGTTGGATCATGGGAACCAGGGGAGCAAACATGAAGCCAACAAGAGCCACAAACAGGAGTTTGTCTTGGCGAATCCATGGCTGGTAGTGAAGGTTTGGGGTGGGGACGTCCTTGGATGATTGAACATCCTTGGTTAGGACAATAAGAGGCGAGTAGGGGTGTGATTCGTCTACAAACTTGTAGAGATCATAGCCAATAAGGGTGGCCTCAACTTGGAGTTTCCAACCTATATAGTTGGTGGAGGTGAGTTTGGTGATGTTCTGGTGGGAGATGTTGATGAGGTCGAAGGTTTGAGTGGGATCGAGAGGGTGTTTAATGGTGAGGGAGTGATTTCCATTGGCCATTGTGGAGGGTGGTTAGGGCGGCGGCTAGAGGAAGAAGAGGAAGAAGGTTTATGAGCAATGCTCTGATACCATGTAGAAACTGATAAAGTTTAGGAATAATGACATAGCCGTTCCATTGATTGAATCACCTATTTATATGGAGAATTACAATTAGGGTTACACTTGGAATAGGGTACAAGAAACATATACAAAGAAGGAAATATAATAAGGAAAGAACTATACAATGTAAATATCACTAATTAATAATTACAAATAAACAAGAATAATAAATATATTATTCTCTAACATTAATTACAATTAATAGAGCACTTATTAAATGGAAAGTACATATATTTAATGAGCAAAAAATAAAAATAAATGGCAGGAAAAGATAAATTTGCTATGGGAAATGCAATACATGCATGTTGGCCTAGTGGGTTGGTCGGGTATAAGTTGAATTGGGATGTGTAACGACTTGAAATAGGTTGAAACTCACAAGAACCCGAATATCAAATAGGTCAAAATGGGTCATATTGAATTGGGTTGAGTTATAACGGATAATAGATTTAAACGTGTCGCCATGTCTTGACCTGATTTTTCTCTCAAAACTTCATACATTTATAGAGTAAAAACTATCAAGTTAATATGTCTCATTTTAACTCGACCCGTTAATTTTTTTTTTATTTTTGAAACAAGTTACACATTTTGACTTAAAAATATTAAAGAATTGGATTGAGTCTGGTAATTTGAGGTCATATGGTTAACGAGTTATCAATAGTATTAAAATTTAGTTGTACGCATTTACATATTTTTCGCGTTGTACTAGTGGGAGATAAGACTTTAGAGTGAAATTTGGACAAAATAAACACAATTTACTGTATTCGAAATATATATATATATATATATATATATATATATATATATATATATATATATATATATATATATATATATATATATAATCGCTTTCATTTCATATATTGTTTTTGCCGTGAACTCTCTCTCTCTCTCTCTCTCTCTCTCAAATGGTCTAATAGCTCTAAGTGATTTGCAATGAATAAATTTGGATGTATATGTGCCTAAGAAATGAAGGACATGTTTATATATACATCAACCAATGTCAGCTTCTAGTCGCTTAAGCAAAAGATTTCATTTCGAGCCGTTATATATGTAGAATTTGTTTGTAAAAAAATCATACCTCTGGCACTTGGTAGTACCTCGACAAAATTTGTTTAGGGCCAACCTCGATTACTTTATATAAAAAAAAAAGTCTGGGATGACAATGTTAGCCCAAGACCACTTGAAATCAAATCGCTATCTGCTAGATAGTGAAGGAAGAGTGCTTCTACATGTGAATTTAGTACGTAATTGCAAAAAAAAAAAATAAAAAAAAAAAATAGAAATGAATAATGTTAGAGTCACTCAATGTACACTCAAATTTGTATATCAAATGATGTGGTTTTAAATGTATCATCATATTTAACATTTTATGGGCTTTTACTATAAGTTAAAAAATTATGTTAATAATATGACACATCATTTGGTATACAAATTTAACTACACATTAAGTGACTCTAACATTACTCAAAATGAGTATGTCACGTAGAGAAGGCGTCACCTAATGTGTGTAAAGTCTAAACCCTCCTCAGCTTCCTTTTTATCTTCATATATTGGAAATGGGAGTAGCCAAGCAACTCCTTAACATTATGCCTTATGCCTTGTGCGTAGTCAACAAAGGAATAATATCTAAAAGGGTACTTTTGACCTTTTGAAATGGAAGTCATGTGGGAAGCTACATGAAAGAAGGCAATATTGGAGGGAACCAAATGGCCCTTTATTTTTTATGATTACAAGATTTAGGTTTTGCCTTTTGTTTGTTTAGTTTTGAGGAAGTAATAAACTTGTTGCTTTTCTTTTTGCATGATGTATGGGTTGAATCGTGTCTTTCTCCTCTCAAATTGGAGGAGAGATGATCAAATAATAATGTGTATTTAAGATTCTACAAACTAAAGTATATACTTGGTTGTCTAATCTATTACCCTTTTCGTTCTAAGCAAAAAATCTATATTTGAATATTAATTTTTTTTTTAAAATGACACTTTTAACAATTCACTAAAAATAAATAACACATCATCATCATAACAAAGACAAATTGATGGCACCAAGAGCATACTATGATATTGATAGATGTGGGAGAAGATAAAACATAAAGCGTGATTTTAGACAACGTTGTTAAATCATATCCGTAAAATATCTACTTACTCTTTAAGACAACAATAAACATCATCATAATGCACAAGCATCAAGATTGGGAATAAAGCAACGCAAGGCAAGGAAGCGCATATCATGGATCGGGGTTTTTTTTTTGTTGAGTCATTCATACATCACAAAGGACTCATTGGATGGAAATAGACTCTATCATATATATGGATATGGTCATTTTCAATTTTCATAACCATCCCAATTGACAATGAATCTTCTCTATGCTATGGTCCTAACACCAACAACTAACATTAACCCACTTTGTTACCTTAAAAGACAACACCTCCCACCTAAAAATGCAGATACGGTATTATTATTTTGAGTAATGCTAGAGTCACTCAATGAACACTCAAATTTGTGCATCAAATGATGTGGTTTCTAATGTGTCATCTTATTTGGCATTTTATGGGCTCCACTATAAGTTAAAAAGTTATGTTAACAATATGACACATAAGATGTCACATCATTTGATACCTAAAATTGAGATTACTCACCTAAAAATTAAGTGAGGGTATCCTTACAAGTTACAATGAGGGAGATCGACAATCAATGAATTAAAGTTAATGGAATCTTATCTTTAAATTATAATTTTTTTTCAATAAATAAAAAATCTAATCTAAAAATTCTAGTTTACAATCTATAAATAAAAAAATTAATCTAAAAATTACAATTATCTTACCTCATGGAGCAGCGTAATTCAAGCGCTCCTCGTCAAAGTATTCTCATCAAAGTCCTCTTCCTCCTCAGAAATAACTACCTTGTCTTGTGTTTTATTTTTCACTTTAACTCAATCGCCCACTAAAAATTGATTATCTAAATTTGTTACGTTCAATCTTGATCTTTTTTCATCCAAAACATAGTTGGGCACACTAAATATTTGTTCTACAGTGATGGTTAAGCAAGCCTTCTGCATGTCCTAGCACTAGAAGGTCCTTCTAAAGAAACTAGAACCTCCTTTATAATCAACAATATAATATGATCATTTTGAAACATTCTTGTCCATCACTTTAAAATATCAAAAAAAAAATCATTTGACCAAAAGTAATTGATAAATATAAATCAACTTCTAGTGTATTAGAATCGTCTAGTGCTCGTTTTTTAGTTCCTTTATTCAAAAAATTATCTACCTACAAAAATGAGTCATCACTAGGTTGACTACTACTACTACCTACATTTTCATTAATAATAATAGTATAAATTGTGTTATATTTTTTTTAAAAAAATCATATAAATTATTTTCAGTTTCATTCAAAACATTTATTGGCTTTGGGATAGGGTCACCTAACATTAAGTGATCAACGCCATCGGGAATAAATTGTCATTAAAAAAAATAGCATTGTCTCTAAATCTTCTTGTTCTAGCCTAGGATCTAATAGTTTAGCCATTAAAAATAATGGTGGAATGTGCAAAAAATATTTTAATCGCTTTACTCTAATACTAGCAATACATTCACCTAAATTAACAATCTTTAAAATATTTGAATATATAACTAATTTTAGCCAAATTTTCTAAAACTAACATGGAAGTAGGATAATAAGAACCGGATAATTGTTCAGTAGTTCTCAATTTACATAAGATTCATTTACATTTTATAGATGGAATTACATCAGTTTAGAACATCTATTGGAAATGATTTAGTTCAACATCAACTTGTTTACAAAATTTAGTCCATTTTTTTAATATTTGGACATCTCATCAAATAAGTAACAATTTCCCTAATCGGTTTAACTCCATTACGTAAAGAAATTAAACCATTTTGTACACATAAATTTAAAATATGATATATAAAAAGAGTTTTTGTAGTTCAAACTTGTTGCATGATTCGAATTTTAACTCAAAGTTAATTAACAACAAAAGATCTGATTTTAGAAAGCTAACCGGCTTGCTTTTTCGAATATTATTAAATCACTTTATATATATTATATTCTTTCACAACTACTTTAATTTAATCCATGCTATTGCTAGGACAAAAAATACTAGTATAATATTATATTCGCTAAATTACTTTTACTTTTGCTTCTTCTTAAATTAAAAAGGAGCTATCAATTCTTTTCTTTTCTTTTCATGTTTCTACGTACAAATTACGTCAAGTCTTTTTTAAGATAATTGTTTTTTTAATAATTAGAAATACATATATACGTAGCTACATATTTTCTAGTTTTTTGTGAGGGATCTTTCAGTACTATCTTTCAATATATATAATAAATAGGTGTAAATTTTTTTTTCCATTCCTACTTGCTTGAAAAATCATATTTAGTTATTTATGCTCATAAAAAAGAATCGCTTTGTCCATAAAAATGCTTTTTTGTACTAGAATAAATAGTCTGATTTCTATTTTCGTTAGATTTATTTTTTGTAATATGAATAATAAAATATATACTTGTTTTAACCTATGAAATTCATGAGATGAATAATAGAATATGGTATTTTCGTCTATATAAACTTAATCTTAAATGAAAGTATAGTAGTTAAGTAATTAATGTAATAAAAATAGACTCGTCCTAAATAAAATACATATGGTAAATGAGGATAATGTTGTCAAAGGCCAAATAATTTTCTTTAAAAATGAATGAATTGAAGGGGGTGGAGAAGCGTATTAGAAATTTGGCAATAATCGTCCTCTTCTTCCTTTAAAATGGTATATATATGATGAGAAAGAACAAAAACAAGAGTTGAAGAAACTAATAAATAATATGTGTATAGTAGTAGTAGGGTCAAGAAAATCGACAACCAGAAAGGAACAAAAAATAAAAATAGAAAGATTCTGCTACACACAGACACATACCAGCATGCTGCAGACCTTAGAACATCTCCATGCTTCATGACTCATGACACTTTTTTTTCTTTTTCTTTTATCTGCACTTGGGAATGAATCGAACTTGAAACCTCGGCTCAGATTAGTAAGTTGAATTGATATAGCTAATTCTATCTGATAGGTCCCAGTCAAAGCTATAAGAACTGATATAGTGAGTTCTCTTTGGGTGAGAACGAACCACCATTTAATTGAACACCAAAAACTACCTTACTTTACAAACTGGAAGGAACTTAAATACAAGAAGGAATAATTGACTCCCTAAGAACAGGCCATGACTGACTTAGTGGCTACAAAATTTCAAACTAACTACTGACTGACTTAGTGGCTACAAACTCACAAACTAACCACTACCCTTATCACGTCCAATAACTTGGACTTTCTCCAAGTACACCCACTGTCGGCTTAATCCCTTAATCCAAATACTTTGGATTCTTCTTAATTGCCCGTTTTGACCTTCGTGGTTTATCAATACCCCCTCCATTGACTGGAACCTTGTCCTCAAGGTTCACATGCAGAAACTTCTGTGTAAAGTCATGTGTGTTCTCCCATGTTGCATCGTCTGGTGACAGTCGTTTCCATTTAATCAAGCTTTCCTCGACGAACCTGGATCCTTTGGAAACCCAACGACTGTCCAAGATTGCTTCCGGTTCTAATAACAGCTCACCGTCGTCTATCATTGGTGGTATGTCGGAACTAGGAGTGACTGCATCCTCTGCTTTCTTTTTTAAGAGGGAGACGTGAAACATTGGATGGATACGAGATCCCTGTGGCAATGTAAGTTTGTACGCCACACTGCCAATCCTTTCGGCAATCGGATATGGTCCATAAAATTTGCTGGCGAGTTTTTGATAGGCCCTCTTAAAGATTGACTGTTGCCGATAAGGATGTAATTTCAAAAACACCAAATCTCCAACCTGAAATTGAAGATCCCTGCGTTTTGAATCAACTTGTTGCTTCATTCGATTGTTAGCGGCGCACAGATTTTCCTTGATTTGTCGCAGCAAAGTATCGCGAGAAACTAAAGCATGGTCGACTTCATTGACGGAGCTGTGGCCTGCTTGGTAGGGAGATATCGATAGAGGTGGTCTGCCATAGAGGGCCTAAAATGTGGTCATGCCGGTGGAGATATGGTACGTGGTGTTGTACCAAAACTCAGCCCATGGAAGAAAAGAATGCCATTTGCGAGGCTGCTGATGAGCAAAGCAGCGAAGATATTGTTTAAGGCGTCGATTGACGACCTCAGTTTGGCCATCAGTTTGCGGGTGGTACGCCGAACTCATTTTCAATTGGGTGCTGGACAGTTTGAAGAACTCTTTCCATAAATTACTGATGAATATATGATCGCGATCACTAATCATAGACCGTGGCATGCCATGAAGCTTAACCACCCCGTCAATAAATCGCTCAGCTACCACTTTTGTTGTATACGGATGAGAAAGAGCCATAAAATGTGCTGATTTACTTAACCTGTCAACAACAACCAGAATGGAATTTTTTCCATTCGAAGGTGGGAGGCCATCGATGAAATCGAGAGTGACATCGTCCCATACGCGACATGGAATGGACAGTGGTTGTAGAAGTCATGCTGGTGATAATGTTTGGTGTTTGGTTCGCTGACACACATCACAAGAAGATACATAATCCTGCACTTTCGGTACATGGAAGGCCAGTAGAATTGTTGTGATATACTCTTGTATGTCATGAGTACCCCAGAGTGCCCACCAAGTGGAGAATCATGGAATTCTTGTAAAATCTGTAAGATGACATGCGATTGAGGAGGTACGACCACCCGATTCTTGAAACATACCAACTCGTTGTGCCATTTGTACGGACTGCCGGGATTATCGGTGGCAAGCTTGCTAATTTTTTGGATGTAAGAATTGTCCAGAGCCTCCTTTTTAATTGTTTCTCATAATGGGTTATGAGACACAAACAGATGATGAAGAACCGGGCTACCTGTCACCCGCGATAGTGCATCTGCGGCATTGTTCTCACGCCCGGGTCTGTATTTGATCTCATAATCATACCCCAGAAGTTTAGCCATCCAATTATGTTGCTCGGGCGTGGCTATGCGCTGCTCCAACAAATACTTGAGGCTCCGTTGATCGGTTTCAATGAAAAATTTCCTTCCCAACAAATATGGTCTCCACATTCTTACGACGTGAATTATGGCTAACATCTCTTTTGCATAAATGGACCATGATAATTTAGAAACACCCAAGGCTCGGCTCATGAATGCAAGAGGTTGCCCATGTTGACTCAAAACAGCCCCTATTCCATGGCCTGAAGCATCAGATTCAATGGTAAATGGTTCATTAAAATTAGGCATGGCGAGTATGGGTGTAGTAGTCATTGCTTGCTTAAGCTCTTGGAATGCAGCTTCTGCTTCATCTGTCCACGTAAATTGGCCTTTCTTTAACAAGTTGGTTAGAGGCCGTGCTATGTTTCCGTAATTATGGACAAACTTGCGGTAATAACCTGTGAGTCCTAAAAAACCACGTAACTCAGAAACATTAGTAGGCTTAGGCCAATCCAGCATAGTTTGAATCTTCCCTTGATCCACCTTAACTCCCTGAGCTGTGACAATGTGACCTAAGTATTCCAATTCTTGTAAACCAAAAACACATTTGCTGCCTTTGACAAAGAATTGATGATGCCTTAATATTTCCAAAGCTATATTAACATGTTCAAGATGCATGATCCAATTTGGACTATAAACTAGGAAATCATCAAAGAATACCAAGATGAATTTGCAAAGATGTGGACAAAATATGGAATGTATAATGGCTTGAAAGGTAGATGGTGCATTACAAAGACCAAATGGCATAACTAAGTACTCGTAGTGACCATTATGTGTACGAAAAGCAGTTTTATGAATGTCGGTGTGGTGGACTCGAACTTGATGACAAGCAGCCCGTAAATCAATCTTGGTGAAATAAGTAGTGCCATGAAGTTCATCTAACATATCCTCAACCGTAGGAATGGGAAACCTATCTTTGATGGTCACAGTATTGAGTGCACGATAGTCCGTACAAAACCGCCAAGAACCATCTTTTTTTTAACAAGCAGGACTGGAGATGAAAATGGACTTGTACTAGTTCTTATAAGTCCCAATTTTAACATGTCTTGAACTTGTTTTTCAATTTCAGCTTTTTGGAAATAGGCATACTTGTATGGCCACACATTGATAGGCTCGGTCCCTTCTTTCAGATTGATGTGATGATCGACTTCTCTGACAGGTGGAAGTTGTGTTGGCTCTTGGAAGACATCAGCAAAGTTCTGTAATAATTGGCTCATCTCGGGTTCGACATTCACCAAGGGAAAATCTGATGCGGTTCTACAAGAAACAGCATAAATTGATCCTCCTTGTCGAGCTTCCTTGGTGATGGCTTTCATAGTAGCAGGCTGGATTGATGGTGTGTCAATCCCTTGTAGTGTTCGCTTTCGATTCTCCCATTGAAATTCCATGGTTAACTTCTTCCAGTTGCATGCCACTGATCCTAATTGCTCCAGTCAGTGGACCCCTAACACCAAATCCAACCCAATTAACGGAAGGGCATATAAAGTAAGGACAAAAGGTATACCTTGCAGCACAATTGGAACATTTTCGAATCTGCCTTGACATTGTAATGGTTCCCCATTTGCCACCTTAACATTAAACGGCTCGGTTGGAAGTACTGGTAATCGCAACATATCAGCCATCTTTTTGCTAATAAAATTGTGAGTAGACCCACTATCAATCAAGATGACCACTTCACAAGGTCCAACCCGTGCCATCGCCTGCATGGTCCTGTACGTTGTCCACCCCGAAAGTGCATGTAGAGAAATCTCAAGGCCCTGTTCCGCTGCTTCTCCAGTTTCATCAACTTCGGACTCCTCATTATTACCTTCTAAGAATAGAAGTTGAGGTCTTCGGCACCTATGCCCTTAGGTAAATTTTTCATCATAGTTAAAACATAATCCTTGCGCCCTCCTCTTCTGCATTTCTTCCCACGTGAGCCTTTTGATAGAAGTAGTGCCCTTGAACTTCATCGGATCAGGAGAGTCGGAAATGAATCGGCTAAAAGGACGAGTAATTTTTTTTTACGACTCAATTGCTCATATTTCATCCTTGCAAGGCTTATGGTTTCCTTTAACAATTTCGGTTTGAACATTCGTATGCCATCAGCTATTTCTGGCTTGAGTCCTCCCATGAATGCCCCCACTAAAGCCCTTTGTGGCCAACCTTGTACCCGATTGCCAAGACACGCAAACTCCTTTTGATAATCACGCAAAGAACTCATTTGTTTTACCCTCGACAAGGCTTCATCAACATCCTCACACTCGGTAGGACCAAATCTTTCCCACAGTTCTTCTTGGAAAATTCCCCATGTTACCTCCGTATCCTCTTCGATATATGCCCTTTTCAACCATTGCCACCATTGGTTTGCTTCGCCTTCAAGGTGAAAGGAAGCTAGGGGCACTTTTTGCTGTTCGAGAGTGCTTTGATACTCAAAGAATTGGTCCACTCTTGTGAACCATTCAGTTGGATCGTCTCCAGAGAAACGCGGAAATTCTAGCTTCGCTAACTTGGAGAAGAACATTGGCCTTCCTCCTTCGTAGCTATCCCGAGTCTCCTCCGCTGTGTTGCGACGACGGCCAATAGGAAAGTTCGTAGGCAGATCTCCAGGAATGTTGCTGGACGACGCAGTTCGGCTTGTCAGGAGAACTTCAGACAGCTTGCTGATGGCAGTCTCAATTTGAGTAAATTTGTCAGCCACACCCAGCTCCATTCGACTCAGACTATCTTGAACTCCGCCTAGTCCTGCTTCAAGATTTTCAATTCTTTCTTTGTTGGTCGACATAGCTCTGATACCAATGATAGGTCCCAGTCAAAGCTATAAGAACTGATATAGTGAGTTCTCTTTGGGTGAGAACGAACCACCATTTAATTGAACACCAAAAACTGCCTTACTTTACAAACTGGAAGGAACTTAAATACAAGAAGGAATAACTGACTCCCTAAGAACAGGCCATGACTGACTTAGAGGCTACAAAATCTCAAACTAACTACTGACTGACTTAGTGGCTACAAACTCACAAACTAACCACTACCCTTATCACGTCCAATAACTTAGACTTTCTCCCAAGTACACCCACTGTCGGCTTAATCCCTTAATCCAAATACTTTGGATTCTTCTTAATTGCCTGTTTCGACCTTCGCGGTTTATCACTATCAATTACTCTTCAAAAAAGATAAGATCAGTAGTTTAATTAATCTTCAAAATTACAAAAGATAGTTACTCTCTTTCTTTTTGTTTTTGGATATATTACTCTCTTGTTTGGAATGTTTTTGGTAATTTAATGTTTAAATAAGTGTTAATGTATTAAATTTTCATCTGCCTAATACGTTTTGTCATGAATTAGGGTTTTCGAGAATAAAATATTGTTAAAACTTGGAGATTATAAAATGAAATCAACTCCTCCATCTGCCTAATTCATTTTGTCATGAATTAGGGTTTTCTTACACCTTACATAAGTGTTATTAACGACATGAATCAAAATAAGTATCTGAAATTTGTGTATGAAATTCGACATATCGAGCCCAAGTTACACAAACACGAGCCGATTTTCCGATTCAACTCGCAGGAAGCTTGCCTGGTTTGAAAGTTTAATCCCAAGAACTACTCCTTCCGTTCCGATTCCGAACAAAGAGTTCAATATTCTATTTAGGATGTTTTACTTAAAGAATCAACTTTCAAAAATTAAGATATAAAAATATCATCTTATTACTAATGAACTACTAAAAGTTTCATTTATAAAAAAAAGTTTGACCTTCGAACGAGAATTTTTTGCCCAGAAGAGATGAAGTATTTAAATGGATGACCCTTCAACCTCACCAAAGGACCATATTTCAAACGAAACAAACAAGGCAATTGCGGACGGTGTTCCTACAGTAGGCATGCATGCAGCAGACCAAGGTAGAAATACAAAACAAATGAGGAAACAACACAGAATCAAAAGATTTTATGCACAAAATCTGATAAATCAATCACCCACCATAATCACACATTGCAAAGGAGCACCTATTTTTCCCAGGACACTCCTCAAAGCAAGCACCACAATGTTGGGGATCACTTCGAACATCTACACACTTGCCATTACAGCAAACGAGCTGGTAGCCACAAACCCTCCCACAAGCTCCACAATGGTTGGCGTCCCTCGTTATATCTTTGCAAAACTTCTGCGAACAACAGGTGTTACCCCCCCATGGGTTCTTCTCACGATTTGGGCAAAAGGTTGGGTCATTGGCACACCCAAAGACCCTTTCTCTTCCGTGGATGACAGAACGGAAAAAGTTTGAGTGTGTAGGCACGCTTGCACCTATCCGACTTGCAGAAATACCATGAAGAGTTCCAACCAAGAGAAAAAATATGAAAAGCCAGCAGATACATCGTCTAGAAAAGGCTGTATTTAAGGTGAGATAAGAAGGATTTCCAGAACGGTATGAACAAAGCATGGAAATCTGTACTTCTGTAAAGCAACCTTGACATGGGTGGTTCAGAATGTATTTAGATGAGAAGAGTCCCTCGTCGAGATGGAATACCTGAAAGGACTAGAACAACTAACTGCACATTTATTTATTTGAGCTGGTAAGCTTTGTCCAACATACAACATTAACAACACTTCCCATTACGTAAACTACGACCTAACATGTTTGATATAACAATATAACATACAAGGAAGCAGATATATGAATATGACCGTTTAATTTATTAATAATAGCAACTGATAGCATGCAAGATTTTCCTTTCTTTTCTACTTTTCAAGTCAATGAGCATCTTCTAACAACTCATTTTTCTATGGCTGCATGTGCTCAAGACTACGACATTATAAAGAAAACCTACAGGTAGATACAACTGTTGAATACACCTGCATGGGCGATCTAATAGAGTCAGCCATTCATGAACTAAATAAAGATAACATGTATCAGGCAGTTCTTTATTTAAGCACAAGTCCGGCCCTTTTTTCTTCTATTTTCCCTTTCTTTTCGTCCTTTTGGTTGAATCAGTGTAAACTTGGTGTGATTAAGTAAATATTCCAGTACAACAATCTAAAAGAGGATTCTTTACCTTGAATGGTTCTGCAGACATGATAGAAATAAGGCTAACTTTACTTAGCCTGCTCATCAAACAATCTCCTCAAACATTTCTATACCCCCATCAAGCTCCTGCCTAGGCCAAGAATATGCTATAAGAAAACTACTGTTATATTTCATTTGCCAGCCATAGCAACTATGAAACATAAAGCGAGTGCTCCACCAGAGGCAATACTTCCGCAGAAGGGAGGAGGAGAATATAGGATGTTTGCCAATCTAAAAGCAAACAACCCCATTTTAGAACTCTAAGAACATAATTCATTTATGCCACTAATATAGCTCAACGAACTATAACACTAAAAGGACGAGCTTAATTTACATAATAGTCATATATACTTGAGTCAGGAAACAGATACTAGTGAGATATGGAAACCTGAGAAGTTTAAGAAGACAATGTCTGATAAGCAACACATGCATTTAAGTTCCAAAATGGAACAAAAAATCAAAAATATCCTGCCAATGTTGCACAGAACAAGGCTCTCACTCATTTAGGAACAACAAAAAGGCAGATAAAACCTTACCAACTCTCAATTAAATTTAGATTGCATAATTCAATCATTATTTTTGTTGACTCCAAAAGCTAACATAAATGTTGTGCTAGTGATGAGGAACTGGCTCTCCACCTTCACCTTTGGCCTTCTGAGCAGCCGCTCTCAGTTGACGTTGTTCCTCTTTGTACACCCGATTTCTTCGTTGGAACTGCCACAGATTGTCATAAAAGTTAAAACAATACTCAAATGACTACAAACTACAAACTGCTACTTTAAGTTGATGCATAGTTAATAAAAGTTGATACATAGTTAATAAGGGTTGTTCTTAGCTCGGTGTTGTCAAGGGAGGATGGTAGACTTACTTGGAGTACAGTTTTCAGGAGGAATTTTCATGATTGGGAGGTGGATTCGCTGCTGCGATTTCTTGAGCTGTTACAGGCTCAGAAGATTGACAAGGGCAGAAGATAGAGTGATCTAGAAGGCAGCTAAGGATCAGATTTTCACGGTTAAATCTAATTACTTGAGGCTGTTGATAATTGTGATAGGAATTTTTTTTCCTTGGAAAGCGGTGTGGAAATCTGTAGCGCCCAAAAGAGTGGCCTTCTTTGTATGGGAAGCTATGCACGAAGCTATCCTAACAGTAGATAATCTCCAGAAGCGGAATATTTCTTTAGTGAACAGGTGTTTCATGTGCAAGGCAAGCGAGGAGAGCATGAACCATCTGCTTCTACATTGTCATGTCACTTCAGATCTGTGGAGTTTGTTGCTGAATCTTTTTAAAGTACCTTGGGTGATACCAAGATCAGTTTCTGAGCTGTTGAGGTGTTGGTCTGTTCAGCGCAGAAAAAGGAGCATCAGGGTTCGGGAGGCTGCCCCTTTGGCAGTTTGTTGGGTGATCTGGAGGGAGAGAAATCAACGAGTTTCGACAATGAAGGAAAAGTCTATTCCGGTCTTGAAGAATTCTTTGCTTCGCACTCTATTCTCTTGGTGTGTAGAGGCTGCGAACTATCCACTCGCTTTGAAGATGTCTTTTGTAGAGTTTGTAAATAAAATATCTAGCGGATAGAAGCTCTCGAGCTTTGTATACTTCTAGTGTACTAAGGACACGTCACCTTTTTTGACGCTCATACTTATATACTCTTTACTTAACCAAAAAAAAAAGTACATGTATGGAGTTTGCTAACAAGTGCATGTATGTCACTTGTAAAGGTTTCCCTTATGGAAATATGTGTGCACCAGAAATCAACCCCAATGCATTAACACCCCTCTCTGCCCTCCCCCAATGCATTGGTAATGGTTTCAATTTCCATCAAGGGAAATGTTAACAAGTACCATAGGTGCACTTGTTAGCATGAGTGTGTGTGTGTGTGCGCACGCAAAACAGAAGGCGTAAAATGTTCTCTAAATCTTTCTCAGGCACCCCAAGGGGTGGGTGAGATGGCAAGGGCACTCAAGCAATGACCTTGAAGTCCTTGGTTCCAATCCCCATACCAACAAGGGGTCACACTTACCTATCAAAAAAAATGTTCTCTAATTCTTTCTCATGAAAAATAAAATATTTCCATGATAACTGATTCTGGAAAATGACATTATTCTAATTCGGCTTTTGGGTTAAGCTCCTCAAAAAGATTTTACTGTTCTGCACACAAAATTAGGAGGCAGACAAAATTATTGCGAGGCGAGGGGGTTACGCCCCTTGTAGGTCCAGGCGAGGCGATCGCCTTTTGAAGAGGCGAGAGGCGGACAAAGGCGAACATTCTAGAAAAAACTTAACATGACGTATTTTTTAATTTTTTAGGGTTTTAACTTAAAAGAAACGCACTTACCATCTTACCCCACGTGCGACTTGGACTTTTAGACTTCAATTAGACTCTTCAACTTTGAGGAGAGATACAAATTTTCGCTAAACAGAGACAGAGCACAGTTCATTCGTGACTGTTGACCCTGTTTGGGATTCGCAGAACAGCCTTCGGTCTTTCACCCTCGAGTCCTCGACTCTGTCAGTCTGTCGTCTTCAACAATCAGACAACCAGGTAACTTTCTCTTCTTTTTTGTGGCTAAATTGCATGATAATTCGACTTCTTCATACTTCTTTTCTTCACTTTTTTTACTCTGTTTTTGACTCTACTGAGTCTTCAAGAAACTTTTTACTTTCTCTTCTTTGGTTATAAATTGACTTCTACTCTGCTTCTTTCATTTTTTAAACTATGTTTCTGTTTACTTTGTTGTTTTTTGTGTGTATTTATGAAATGAAAAACTATTTCTATGCTTCTTTCACTCTGTATTTCCTGCAATTTGATGCACTGCTACAGGCCTACAGGCTGTAATCAGTTTGTGTTTTTATTAAAAAATGCAAAATTTGATAAAATTTGACATGCTACAGGCCTAAAGCTAATCAGTTTTGTTTAGTAACAGCTGCTTATGTCTGAAATGTCTTTTACTGTTTTTTGAAATATAAAACTATTTGCTTGTGATTTATGAAAAATAAATAATACAACAATACTCTTTTTATTTGGAATATAAAAACTATATGTTTTGGATTATGCCACAATAAAACAATATATATGCTATTCTTAATTTCGCCTTTGTTCGGTCGCCCGCCTCGCCTCTCGCCTTCGCCTAAAAAATGGACCTCTAGCCCGCCTCTCGCTTTCCGCCTTTAATAACTATGGCGCCAATTGATCTCCAGCAACTCATCCTCTGGCCAGTATGTACCAACTCAAAGCTTTGAGACAACACACATCATTACTGACCTAAGTCCTAACTTCATCGTTTCTCGTGTTTCTTTCAGTAACTCAAAGTTTTCAGAGCCAGGCTTCATATGATAATTACATGGAGATATAACCAGGCTTCATACGATAATTAGATCATAGTTATTAAAGGCGGAAGGCGAGAGGCGGGCGAGAGGTCCATTTTTGAGGCGAAAGGCGAGGCGAGGGGCGGGCGGCCGAAAGGCGAACAAGGCGAGAAATTAAGAAAAATAGCATATATATATATATATTAATTTTATTGTGACATAATCCAAAACATATAGTTTTTATATTTCAAATAAAAGAGTAAGTATTGTTGTATTTTATTTTTCATAAACACACAAGCAAATAGTTTTATATTTCATAAAAACAGTAAAAGACATTTCAGACATAAGCAGCTGTGTTACTACACAAAAACAGATTAGCTGTAGGCCTGTAGCAGTGTATCAAATTGTTGCATTTTTTTATAAAAAACACAAACGAACTTTTTACAGCCTGTAGGCCTGTAGCAGTGCATCAAATTGCAGGAAACACAGAGTGAAAGAAGCATAGAAATAGTTTTTCATTTCATAAATACACACAAAAAAAACAACAAAGTAAACAGAAACATAGTTTAAAAAATGAAAGAAGCAGAGTAGAAGTCAATTTAACCAAAAAAAAAAAGAAGAGAAAGTAAAAAGTTTCTTGAAGACTCAGTAAAGAGAGTCAAAACAGAGTAAAAAAAGTGAAGAAAAGAAGCAGGAAGAAGTCGAATTATCATGCAATTTAGCCACAAAAAAGAAGAGAAAGTTACTTGGTTGTCTGATTGTTAAAGACGACAATGACAGAGTCGAGGTCGACTCGAGGGTGAAAGACCAAAGGTTGTTCTGGAATCCCAAACAGGTCGACACCACGAACAAACTGTGCTCTGTCTCTGTTTAGCAACCGGAAGGTATTTGTATCTCTCCTCAAAGTTGAAGAGTCTAATTGGAAGTCTAAAAGTCCAAGTCGCACGTGAGGGTAAGATGGTAAGTGCGTTTCTTTTAAGTTAAAACCCTAAAAAACTTAAAAAAATATGTCATATTAAGTTTTTTCTAGAATGTTCGCCTTTGTCCGCCTCTTCTCGCCTCTTCAAAAGGCGAGAAAGGCAATCGCCTAGCCTCGCTCTGTAATCGCCGCCTGACCTACAAGGGCGTAACCCTCGCCTCGCCGCCTCATTTACGAGGCGCCGCCTTTCGTAACTATGATGGAGATATTTGTGCAGTTCAATCATTGAAATGCACATACCACAGTTACCACTCTTTTAGCACCACATATTACATGAGCTCAATTCACCATTAGACAATGCTCAAAAGCGTGGATGGATTTAGTATCATTGTTGTGAACTTTTTTTTTTCTTTTTTTTTTCCCATTCTTTAAAATAGAGGATCAGTAGTGGTTCCCCACTTACCCACTTGGTGACTCGAACCCATGACCCATTAGGTATGGGTGAAGCGTCTTACCACTAAGCTGCACTTACTTGTCTCAATGTTGTGAACTTAATTAGCTACAAGCACCTCAAATGCACCTGCCTGATCCCTTATGTTTCCCTGTCTATCACTATATTAATTAGTATGATTTGATGCTAATGCATCTCAACCATAACAACTCTATGCATCTCAACCATAACTTCAATTAAAGACAACTCTATGCAAATTGCATTCAACTCAATTAACAATCCAATCAAATTCCCAACCTTTACACCTTTCACTCTGATACAAGAAAGCTGGTTGAGGACGAGCACTTCTTAGATCTTATTCCAAATGGATAGCTACCCAATGCCAAGCAAGCAGCTTTCTAAAGCTCAACCTGTTCCACTTCACAAGAAAACCCCCACCATTCCATTTCAAAGAGTCTCCATTCAGCAAAATTAAATATTCAAAAAGTAACCAGAGATCTACAATACGTGTTATCTACAACTATTTCATATCAAATATTAAGGGTTTGAAATTAGAATTAGAACATCATATGAATTGCAAGCATAATCTTTATAAAAGGCTCTCTGAGTGGGGAATCCCAAACAGGAACCTAAGACTCCTTATCCGGAAATAAGGGAGTATTGACAACAAGAAACTTTGATCAAACGCCTCCCCCCCCCCCAAATATTGTTACTTCCCATTGTATCCAAATCCAATTACCACAATTTCCAAATCATCTACATTAGTATTAGGGAACTAAAGAAACACAGTAGATATATGAAATCAAAAGAGAAAACCGTACACCCAGATCAAAATTCAAAAAACTGAACAGACATAAATCCCAAAACTAGGTTTAGTTGTAAAGGAAAAACTTTATCCATTTCTAATATATTTCTAGTGCAACACACAACACATAAACAAAATAAAAATTATAAACGAATAGACAGATGAATGATTATATAGAGGATATATGGATCGAGATAGAATGATGAATTACCTCTTTGGCATGGTGAAGACATTCGAGATAGTCTTCACGGAGAAGGACGCAGTCTTTGGGTTCTCTGCAGCGTGACATACACTCGCTAAAGTCCATCCAGAAATCGTAACACCTTCCTTTGTTCCCTGTTATCCCCCATCCCGACGCCATCTCTCTATGAATCTCTCTAGGTGAGCTCAGCTACCTGGTGCTGGCCGGTTGATTTTCACAGCTAGTTTACACAGTGATGATTCAACTCTTTTAATGGGCCTTGTTCTCTTTTAGGCCTTTTATCTCATTGAGCCCAATTTGGGGTTCTGTTGCAAGTATTGAGAAATACTGAAATTGCATAAAAGGACTTTAGTGTGACATTTACACCACGTCAAAGAGATGAATATACGTCGAAGCTAATACTGAAATTGCATAAAAGGACTTTGAGTTTGTGACATTTTCACCACGTCCAAGAGATGAATATACGTCGAAGCTGGAAAATATTCTGTGGTTCTCCATGAGAGGGAGGTGTTAGAGAATTTTTTTTTTTTCGATAGGTAAGCATGAATGTGTGATTTCTTATTAGTGTGAGAATTGAAACCAAGGATCTCAAGGTATTTATCGGAGTGTCCTTGCCATCTCTCCCATCGTGAATTCCACATCAACACTTCTGTAGTCAAGCATTGATTTTAGAACACAATATCTAGTGACAACAATAATACCGAAACCACCTAATATTTTCTCTACCAAAATAGCTAAGATCAATGACGGATTGAAGTAGGGCGTGAGATTCAAGTTATTTTGCATGATTATGATTAATTATAAAATCATGAATCCGCTCTAGCTACCCAAACTCATCTTTGCCTCTTTGCCTCTTTGGGCCATATATTTTTTTCTTGAACACTAGTCTCCATCTTTTTACTCTATTTGATGTGCTTTCAATGTTATTATAGTTATTGGGGACTAACAAGCATTAATTTTGCATTCTCGATTTTGAAAGTAAAAATAAAAATAATTTTAAGAATAACAAATAAACAGCCCCTCCCTTAACAGGAAGGAAAACCCTTGATCTGCAATTTTTTTTACAGAAATCAATAAAATTATATACTGTACAAGCAAATACTGCACGAATGAATTGTAGAGTACTACACTCTAATGCTTTGTACCAGTACATTTAGTGGATATAACACTACTTGGTGGAAATATACATATCGATACTTTTTGTGTTAGGTCACTGATTAATAATCAAAAAAACTTGAATAGTGTAGCATTCCATGTAAAATATGGTCAATCTAGGTTGCAAATCAAATGGGTTTGAGAACCTGTCCTAATATCCTGAATCTCTCCGGAAGACAAAAACAGATACAAACACAAAAAAGAAACTATGCATTGACACAATGATCAACAATTCCACCAGAGGAAACTGCAAAATATGTAACATGCAAGAATTATACCTTTAAAATTGCTCACATCGGCAAAATAGCGTTTCTTTTTCTTTTTCTTTTTCTTTTTCTTTTTTAACATCATACTCTAATGTAACACACCCATTTAAGAAATCGGTCCAACCCAAAAAGACTTTAACCACAACAATAAGGCAAAATTTTCTAAGTCATCAACTTCACTTCATTTCATTCTCTATCTGTCATCTCAGAACTTGTGCTTTCCAAATCAACTGAGCCCATCCCCGTGTCTTCTTCATCTTCGCTGTTTTCATCGCCACTAACCTCCTCATTCAGGCGACCAAGTTTGGCCATTTGTTCTGCAAGTAGCTTATCCTCCCGTTCACTCACCTAGACCAAGAAGCCACCACATCAGAAAAGAAACATAGGAAGATAACCAATTCCCGTGTAAAAGGTTTGATTTTGAACCCCTCCCATAAAAGTAGGTAGAAAATACCCCAATGCTCAAAATCTTTTTACAACAAACAAATTATCAAGTCAAGTAAAATTCAGGGTGAATATGCCAAGATTAATCAGTAAAAACTAACGGTTTAGTAAAATAAGTAAAATAGGTGTTCAAGAAAAACTTTGAGTGAATTTTAGGTTGATAAGCAAAATAATCTCATAGGATAACGAGGGTTTATGCTTACTGCTCGAGGCGCTTCCTTCACTGTAAGTTTCCCTTTGTGACGCTCTATTGCAGCACTGCAGGCTACAATTGCTTGTTTAAGAACAGCTATCCCTTGTTCCTGCACAATAAATCAATACCAAATGTTCATTAAGGAATTACCCAATAGTCTTCTGCAGATTTCCATGCAGCTAACCATAGTGTTACTGTAGAACCGCCTGAAGATGGATACCTGAACTTTAAAAGGTAGAGAGTTCGGATGTACAGATATGAGTAGGCAAAATTGTCTAGCCTTTAATTAGCAATGGCTACTCATAAGCCCTGAATCTTGAGAATGACAAACTAAGACAAGATAGCAACCACCTTAGTTTCTTATCTTATAAAAGACCCTTTCTTTTTTTTCTTTTTCTTTTTTTTTTTTGATAGGTAAGTGTGACCTCTTGTCGGTATGGGGATTGGAACCAAAGACCCTTTCACAAAGCTACTGCTAAAACTTTAGCTTTACAGGAGAAGTTTGATGGTGAAAGAAATCAAAGAATGCCTTTGAGGCTCATCTTGTTTCTACCATGGATTAGCAGTACAAGGTAAATTCTGACTGGGAGGCACTGCAAGGGCTTCAATTACACGAATCCCAAGGCAAATAAGATTGAGCACGATGAATAATATCATACAATTAACACATTAATCTCTTTCACAAGTCACTGAAGCAGCTTCTGCTCCCTTTCCTTTTCTTCTGTTGTTATACACCATGAGGTGGCAAGACATAAAACCAACCTGAACTTCCTTCTCCTAGTTTTTCTTCTCCTATATCTCCCTAATCAAGAGTAAGCCCCCAGTTTTTTTGTTTTTCTTGGGGGGAGGGGGGGAACAATCTTTTTCCTCCCTTTTTGCTCTATTCAGGTGCCCTCCAATCCAGTCATGTCATAGAGCTATAAAAGAAGCCTAAATTTTATTTCTTTTTCCTCACTTTTTTTTATTTCTTATATTTTTATGTTGAAAATATCATTTGTGCCTAAAATATTAGAGGGGTCAAAAAAAATTGGATGAGATAACTTAAATTTACAACTTACAAGACCAGTTAAGGTATACTTCTCAGATTGAAATTCATTGTTTTCCACTTTTCTAATTAGTGCCAGGTGCTTTGTGCATGTACCGTCCCCCCTCCAAACTGAAAGGATCAAATAACAATGGAACGGATGAGATAAATATGTAATTCAGTTGGGTAGTAGAATACTTAAATCACCCCCATCTAAGAGAAGAAATTGCAAATGTTTGCAAACATAATTAAATAACATTTGAACCATGAGTACACTAGTAGGTACTTTCTTCTTCTTTATTCCATGCAAACTCGTGAACCTAGAGCTATGCTAAATATTGCATTATTCTTTTGTACTTAACAGATATTCTAGAATAGGCAAGGCACCAATATGGGTTTGGGTCAAATAATGGCTATCAAGGGTAGGTTATCTAATCCCCCAATATGTTTACTTTTGAATAGGGACTTTCACTTTGGAATTAATAAATGGCAAAACACGCAATTGGGCCACCCAACTTTGTAACTTCTTGCAATTCGGCCACCAATTGTTTGAAAATGTTATTTGGGCCACCGTGCATTAGTTATGATGCAAGCAAGTCCATTTTCTAACGGGCGCTAGACGAGGACGTTAAATTAAGGGACGAAATAGGAAAAACAACGTTAAAAATGTCAAAACTAATTTAATTCACTTGAAAGATGTAAAAGACCATAAACCCACAATCTAATACCTAGTTTTTTGTTTTTGCCATTAAATAAATTTTGGAGAATCAGAATGCAGATTTGAGATACGCCATCAATAATTCTTCCACAAGCCGGTCCCACCATCCCCACTCATAGTTGTCAGAGTGGAGAGGCGCCAAAAAGGCGATATGTCCAAATTTGAGGCAAGAGGCGAGGCGCTAAAAAAGCGTCAAAAAGGCGCTCACGGAAAAAATACTAAGGAAAAATACATAAAATACATATAACTTAACAAATATCAACAAAACATGTTATAAGTGAGCATAATACATGAAACTAAGTTCTAACATAATATCAATAACACAAATTATTCATTCATAGTTGAAATTCCGATACATTAGATGAACTTAACTAAAAATTCAAACAAGAAAATAAATAGTTATCAAAGCAAATGAAAATGTCATGGAAATCAAAAGAGAACTAAAGTCATGGAATGTAATAAGTAACCACTAAGAACAAGCTAAAAATCTTCATCATATTGAGACTCATCATCATCCTCATCATCTACATTCACGGGATTATCACTCGTCTCAAATTCTTCTTCATCCTCCTCTTAACCACTTTCACGACTTTCATCATCTTTATCTACAAGATGAATGGTCCTTGGGGTATTACGTGCTCCAACTTGCGTGGTCCCCATCCTTTGCCTTGAACTACTAGCACCTCCAAGTCCAACAATTGACACAAAAATTCGACCGCCACCTCAACCGCGGCCTCAACCTCAACCGACATATCCAGTCCGTCCCCTAGGACCGGTACCAGATCTCGTGTAATAAAGAGGATCCTCAGCCCCAATAGCTCCACTAATTTGCTCCCAATTGAGACCATCATCAAACATGTCATCATCTTCAACCACTTCATCATCTTCACCAACAAACCACTCGTTGTCATCATCAATATCAGCCAAGGAGATAGGATCAATTGTATCTCGAAGATTGTATCTTCGTCTCAAGACTCTATTATACTTCACGAAAACCAAATCATTTAATCGAACTTGAGTCAATCTATTCATTTCCTTGCTATGAACCTGTCGATGTCAATTTAAATATTATTGAATAAGCGCAAATACAATTTCTAGTATTAACTAATTACTAATGACTATTTAGTACTTACGTGCTCAAAAAAACTCTGATTTCTCTCGCATCCGGATGCGCTACAAGTGAAGCTAAGAACCTTGATGGCAAATTTCTGTAAATATGGAGGCCCTTTACCATAAGACCTCCACCACTCAACTATTGAAAGTATTTATTCTCATTAGTCATTATTTCACATCAAAATATATAAAATTATCAATGTGTAATTATAGTTAAAGTGCCTGGTGACATTTTATCTCTTTATCTTACAACCATTGGCATCCCAAAATGGCGATATGCATTCCTATAAGCACTCAACTCCGCGTTGATTTTATCTTGTATGTCAGCCTCGGGTAGTGACATTTGAGGAGCCTTTCTGTAACCTCCACATCACTCTCGATGTCTTGATTTGTGTAGTAAAATTCAGGGTTCAAGTAGTAACCTGCTGCGTATAAAGGCCGGTGGTGAAGTTGATCCTCCCACCTCCGATCAATGATTCAATAGCAATAATTGTATCTCTCTTCAATGTTATCAAAAAATTTCACAATCAACTCCTTTGCTTTATCCATAGCCTCGTAGAGATATCCCATCGCAAGTTTTTTCTCACCATCAACAAGTCGAAGAACCTTGACAAGAGGACCGTAGCATCGGTTGCTCCCGTCCAAAATCTAAAATCCATAACAATCCTTGCTGCACGTTTACCCTTTTGCTCATTTTCCCATTTTGCTAGCATTCCACCCATCTGAGGTGAACATTGCCCTCAAGCTTTTCTTTACTAATTTAATCCTTGAAAGAGTAAGAAAAGTTGTGGCAAACCGAGTTGTTGCAGGTCTCACAAGCTCAAGCTTAGTGAATTTCCTTATCATATTCACTACCCCGAGGCGACTATAGATGGACGGATGGATGGAGCACTGTAGCTTTTCAACTTGATAGCCTTTTTAAAGACTGACTTGATACTTGGTATTTCAAAGTTCAAACAAATCTTCCAAAATCAAGTCCAAGCAATGGGCAGCACACGGTGTCCAATATAAATGAGGATATTTTGCCTCCAATATCGACCCTATGAAAGAAAGGAAAGAATGATCACTTTTAACAAGACTACAAGAGTGAAGAGTATCAATAATTCAATATTTAGTTGAAGAAGTAACATTCAAGTGATTCTTACCCGCCAACTTCATATTTGAAGCATTATCCGTAATAACTTGAACCACATTTTCAGGCCCCATTTTCTCCACAAAATTACTAACTAGATCACACATCTTCTCCCCAATCTTCGCATATTCAAAAGCATCAACCGACTCCACAAACATAGTTCCTTTGGGACAATTGACAAGGAAATTCACCAATGTTCGTTCTCTCTTGTCTTTCCACCCATCCAACATAATGAAACAACCATGTTAAATCCATTCATTTTTGTGGTCTTCCATAGATTTGTTAACCTCATCCACCTCTTTCTTGAGAAAAGGAACTCTCACCTCATGGTAACAGACTTTGATCCCTGGACCATATTTTGCAATTGCATCGATCAACTCTCGAAAACTATCATACTTCACAATATTAAAAGCAATCACGGCATCATACATCCCATCTACTAATGGCTGAACATGCTCGAGTCCTCAACTCTTTCAACGCCTCCTCATTTTGACCTTTTTGTTGTTTAATATATTTTGGAGTTGGGTTCCGGGTGAGATTAACAAATAAATCCATCCGCCCTTTATTGTTTGACTTTGCTACCCTCCACTCGACCTCTTCACTTTCATTTTCATCCCCAATTTCATGGCGTTTATTATCATTTGGAGTACGTAATTCTCTCTCTAGAATTGCTTGCTCTTTCGTTCTTTTTTTCACCCCTATGAAATTGCTTATTTCATATCCTTCACCTTTGATGGCACTCGATCACAACCCTCTACATTTTTAAATCCTCCAACAATAGCTTGTTTCGCACTACAAATACCTCGAGAGTATTTTTTATCACAAAAAATACTAGTGCAATTCATATTTTTGGGATCTTCCAATTTCACGTATTTCCAAGTTGGATCCTTTCAACCACTACTACATGAGGGGGCTGATATTTCTAAGGAAAACGAAAAAGACAAAAAACTGAGTAACGAAAGTATAGATTATAGAACAGAGAGAATTTGAGAACAGAGTGCAAAAAAAAAATTCTTTAATCGATTAATGGAAGGAAATAGAAGTTGAAGTCTTACAGAACAGAACAAGAACAGAAAAGAGTAAAAAATAATATTTTTTGAGAATTTTTTAAATGAGACTAAGTAATTTAATGAAAGGAAACAAAAGATAACAATTAATGAAACGAAACAGAAGAACAAGTCATTTTTTTAATGAAAGGGAAAAGAACAGAACAGAGAAGTAATTTTTTAAAAGAGAACAAATTAAGTCTACACTCAGTTTTTTAAAAAAGAACAGACTACACAAAACACTGTTAAAGAAGAAAAAAAAAACTTGGAACGGAGTAGAAGTCTAACAGAGTGAACTCAGAGAAAAAAGGAGGAGTTTACTTGGAACACCAAGTCAAGAAAGCTGAAGATCGATGGCCACAGTTGAAACCCTTGAAGAAGAAACCCTCCTTTCGGTTGGAACCCTCAATTGGAACCCTTCTTGAAGTCGGAAGATGAAGTCGGAACTCGGAAGATGAAGTCGAAGGCCACAATGAAGTCAAAGGCCACAGTGAAGTCGGAAAGTTGCGTATCGATGTATAGGGCTCGTATCAATCGATGTCGACCTGATTTCGTGCATCTGATCAAATGGAATCTTTTTGGGTATTTTTGGTTTTATAATATATTTATACTAACCTAAAACTACATCATTTCCAACTTAAAAGGTTAAAACAAAAAAAAAAACAAGGAGCAACTTAATCCACTTTTTGGCGCCTATCGCCTCAAAAAAAGTTGCCAAAGGCGTAAGACCAGCTTCTTGAGTCGCACATCGACTCGCCCACCTCCTTTGAGGCGCTAGTGGCTCGACTCGCCTCGCCTTTTGCCTGAGGCGCCAAAGGCGCTTCGCCTTTGACAACTATGTGCCCACCAACTAATACTATTACCTCAACCCCACCACCTCCACAAAATTCTTCCCCCACTCCTCTGCTTCCATGGCGGCTCCCCTCTCCAACTCCTCGTAGCCATTACGACCTCCTCAAATTCTCAATTTTCATCCAAAATGGATAATTTTTCCTACAATTCTTATCCCGACTCCGGTAACTCCTCTCCCCGGTCGTGTGATGTTGATTGTCAAACCACCTCATTTGACAAACATAACCCAGCCTCTTCCTGCAAGGTCAAGTTCATGTGCAGCTATAGCGGTAAAATCCTCCCTCGACCTCACAACAATCAGTTGTCTTACGTCGGCGGCGATACTAAAATCCTCACCGTCGACCACAACGTTAGGTTTTCTTCTCGCCTTCATAAATTGAATTCAATTTCCGATTCCGAGGTTTGTTTTGAGCATCTTTGACATTCCCCATTTCACTTAACAGTCTCGCAGTCTGGAGCCGAAATCAGGGATTTCAAGATGATTAAACTCGCTTCAAGTTTTTCCTCAAATTGGCCTTGTAAATAGTCGATTTGGGTTAGAGTTTGGGGGACTTGGGCTATTGCTGGGTATTGTTGGAATTTGGTGAAAAGGGAGACGGCGAAGATGGAGAAAACAATGGCGCTGACGGTGAGTTTGAGCTTGTGAGTGATGGGATTAGGTGAAGTGGTGGAGGAGGCGGTGATTCTAAGCATCATCCGCAGCGTAGTTGGGGATAATTTGAGGGAGGGGAGGATCGTGGATAGTTGGTTAGAGCTAAATCCATTGATTTTGCTGACTGGTTGGAGAGTGTTTGAGTGGGTGTTTGTGTGTGTGAGAGAGAGAGGGAGAGAGAGAGAAGATGGAGCACATCTGTGTGTATCAATCAATCAACAAAGTTTTGATATTTACAGGGGTAAAGTAGAGATTTGACTTAAAGTTAACTTCCTAGTCTAACGCCGTTAGAAAATGGGCTAGCTTGCATCATAACTAATGAACGGTGGCCCAAATAACATTTTTAAAGAATTGCAAGAAGATGCAAAGTTGGGTAGCCCAATTGTATGTCTTGCCTTAATAAATAGATTAGTGACCACAATGTAAGACTTCAAATAACGATCTTAAGATACCTTGTCAAGAGTCTGGGTATTAAGAACATAAGCTGGTGGAGCAACCAGTTTAATCTTCACAGGGCACTCCTTAGTACCAACAGATTCAGCTTTCCGCATGGCTTCCTGCAGATGCGAAGATGGAAAGTTGTTTAAAATAAGCACTTTCAACAAAGAATACCCCCAACAATAGAAAGTATAATCATTGAGTCCAAAAAGATAGGTAGATAATAACAGAACGAGCTGAGAGCCTAAGACAACACCTTAATGTGAAGAACACCATCGAATTGGAAACATTTCATCTCAATATCAGCACGAATCTTCAAGGGCTGTGGGGTCATTCGTCTTCTAATGTTTCTTATCAAAGCATCTTTAACTTCTTCTGACATGGCAGGAACCACCTTAGTCACCTGCAGTTTTGTAGATATTAATTAGCATTTGTTATGAAAAGTAACAGTCGCCAAAGCCACATTCTAACAAATTTTACCTCCTTTCCACCAGGACCAATTTCTTTTACTTCACGGGTGAGAGAATCAAGGATAGAATCAGGATCATTTACGATTAACTTGAACGCCTACACCCCAGAAGAGAAAAAAAATGGATAATCATAACTAATAACCGATGGAAGATTACAGCTTCAAAAGTCAAAAACCCACTCTCACCTCAAATGCATGACCATATTTTCGGTATAAAGGCCAGCCCACGTGGATGTAAAGATCCTGTCATGGATAACTTGTTTTTTAGAAGTAGCCTGTATGGAGAATAATATACCTACAGATCAATGCTACTATCAGTAAAAAGTATTAGCTAAGCATGCTATAGTCAAGATTTACTTGCCAACAAACATTACATAAGCAAAGAAACTAAGACTATAGAAGATAAATCACGTTAACAATATACAGATTTCAGATAATAAGTTCTCAAACACTCAATATCAGTTAGATGTGCCTGACAGATAAATGAATAAAGAGAAAAGAAAAAAGTACGTGAATTTATAAGAAGTATACATACTGGCAGTTCACCATCTTTGCTTAAATGAAAGTCTCAAATGAAACCAGAAAAGAAAACGTGAAAAATATTTTGTCTTAAAAAACAATTCCATGTTCAAATGAAAATATCAGTTTGGCGGAAAAAACCCAAGCAGATAGTGAGGCATAAAAACAAACAAAAGACACAAGAGGCAAAGGTAAAAGATAAACATATGAACTTTTGAAAGCGGTAGGCTAAAAGTGAAGGGGGAGGGGGGATCCAAACAATGAATATAATGAGAACCCCATGGCATTAAGATAGAAACTATTCATTTTTTGAAGATTTTGATCCCCTTTCAGTACATAAAACCAAAGAAAGCAGAGACAAAGAACTACAGAAAAACCTCACATTGGATTATGACTGACATTCGTTAAATAGATATATCGGGTGTATTTAGGTACATTCTTCCAAAGAAACTTTCTTAGAATGAGAGTTCTTTGCATAAAATTTTGCTTGTATTTCGTTAGGTTTCATCCTTGGTTATGACGTTCCTTTTTTTCTTTTTCTTTTTTCATTTAGTGACAATCCAAGACAAATTAAGACTCGTTTGTCGCAGCTGACGACCGACGACTGATGGTGTACAATTGATGTGGCTGATTGACTGTTTATTGCAGCTGCTAGAAGTGGCTTATAGGTTGTTATGATTATTTGTTAGATAAGCTCAAAATGGTTGATTCAATACAAATTGACCATGAAACCCTAAATTTCTACGTTAACTACTCCCTTCCTTGAGTGAAAAAAAAGTCTCATCTCTATCTTAAAAAATCAACATGAGGCAATATTAAATAAATATTTATTTTCTTAATCATATTTAAAACAAAAAAAATAAGTATGTATTGGCTTTCTTATACCATTAGTATGTGTAGTTTTCCATGTTTAGCTTTTTTTCTTTTCTAATTTTGAATGTAATTAGTCAAATATGCGGATGTTGAAAATGCTTACCCCATAGAACATTTACAATTACACCAACGAATAAATTATATATTGTATCCCTCGTCCAACATTAAATGTTTAATTTTTAAAAACTATTTTCTTCAATTTAGTGTTCCTTTTTTTATGTATATTTGAAGGGGTAAAATGGGAATAAAAAGTTCATGAATGAATAGTTGTCTTCATGTTTTCAAGAAACAAAAAAAAAACTAATAATTAAGGCTTTTTGGTTGGACTTTTTCATGCACAATGGATGTTCTACCTTACTTACTGGTTTTTAGCTTATAAGCTAAAAGAAACACTCTAAATATAACTTATTTTCAGCCAAAAATACCCCAAAAACGCCGCAACAATCAAGCACTATATCATACATACATACATGCATATTCGTATATGTATCAATGGTGGAGACAATTAATTGCAAAAGAGAAGAATCAAAATAATGGGGGGTTTTTCACTAGCAACTTTAGTGGGGTTTTCTAAATAGTGTCAAGTGACAAAAAAAAAGTATGGGTATAATTTTTTACTTGCAACAAAATGAGAAAATAAGTCATTTAGTGACACAAGCAACCACACTCATAACCTCTATTATTATGGCACAGGGCAGTATACAAGGGGGTAGAGATATCAAATATATATGGGCTTATAAATGGGAGATTGTAGAGAAGGCACAAAGCTAATGCACTCCTTCACAAACCCCGAAATCAGAAGTGCAACAGGTTCTCACCTTAAAGATAAGAGGCAAACAAATGATTCTTAACTCTTGAAGTCTATATCACCTGGTTTAACAATCTTTCCGTGTTCGCTTCGATCCTCCAATATACATGTTCAAGAAAATGTGCAACATGCATAAAGAAATAACTTATATACATAGTATGCTTGAGTAAGTCACATGTTCAGCATGAATTTGACTAAAGAAGAAAGGAACAGAATTCTTGCAATAAGTTGAAGAACAATTACCAAGGTTCAGAAAAATGGAATTAAAAATTAAATTAATAGGTCATTGCACCCTTAAATGTGGAATACAAAATGCGGACTCTTAGAAGTTGTAAACTATTAAACTTACCCAATTGTTATGAATGTTCTTAAACAAGCATGCATACATTCATAAACAAAATGTGTGTCTGTCCTTAAATCCAAATTGCCATGCTCACAGGCATTGAATTTGCATAAGTTTGGGTATGTTAGGCCAAAAGAAAAGCAGACTTGAGGTCAAGCTCGAACCAACTTCCTTAACCAGCCATACTAGTTCAACTTTAGAAATACTACTTGCGTATACTAAGAACATTTACAATTACTTCTCAGCAAAGTACACGGTTCTACCACAAACATATCCATGCAGTTACAAACTAATCAATAATCTATCTATAACTCATTTCCTCCAAAGGACATATATTAGAAATAATTTCTTCAATAACAATTCTATTGCCAAAAAAAACTTAACAACCATCAATATAAACGAGTAATTATAACTATCGCTCAAAAGAATAAGTATATTAAACTAAAGGAAAATGGACCGAAGATGGAAAAATACCTCGAGATCGACGTTCTTGGTCTCAGCAACGTGCCGCATAATCGAGTGAACAAGCTTGCTCTTACTATACTTTTCATCACAAACCTGAATATCCTGTTCCGACAACCTCTTCTTACTCAAATCAATGTACCCTTTCTCCGCATTTACACGAAGAACCATGGCCGGCTCGATTCGCCCGACCTTAATCAAGCTTCCGACACTACGAATGCGGCGGCGGGAGAGGTCGGAAAGGAGGATCATGCCCTCAACATTGTTGTATTCAAGGAGGGCGACGTGAGTGCAGACATCGCCGATTTCTTTGACTTGGATCATGACCGGTGTGTCGACTTCCGGGAACCTGGATTCGTACATCCGGCAGTCGAAGTTGGGAGTTGGGGAAGCTGTCATGGTGTGGGGATTTCGGGGTTTCAGGGGTTTTGGGGTTTGGGAATTAGGGCTTTTGGAGATTTGGGGGAATTTGAAGTCTGAAGAGAGCGAATTTAGGTGGACTGACTGCTTTCAAGTTGAGCTAAGCTTGGATGACTAGGAGTATAGGATGATGATTGGAGTCTCAAAAGAGAAACATATGACTTTTTCTTTTCTTTATTCTTTTTTTGTTCATGTTTTAGTAAGTTATAAGTGGACCGGAGTAATATATATATATATATATATATATATATATATATATATATATATATATATATACATGCATTTTCAAAACATGTTTTCATCTAAACCATTAATTTTTTGAATATTTCACGTAACTACAAATTCTTTGTCCAAATGACAAAAATGTCATTAATGAAAACTCGACGCCAAAAAATCAACTCGATGCCAAAATCAAATCGCCAAAAAAATCAACCCGATGACGTGATCAAATCAACCCCGATGCCAAAATCAACCCGATGCCCTCGAACCTTCAAAATTTAAAATCAAAATGATAAGTAGATAACAAACACAATTGAATGGAATCAAGGAAAAAAGTACATCAATTTCCATATCATCGTTATACACACAATTAGATACTTAAATCAATCACTTAAACAATTCAAATCTAATAATACGTCTATAAATGAAATTGGGGGAATTTCACGAGCTCATCATCATCATCGAGCCCTAGCTTATCGATATGGAGGAGGAAGAAAGGTTTGGGGAAAGAGGGTTTGATTTTCGCTCTTCCTTGATTTCGAGGATGATGTTCACCGACCCCAAGCAATCCAAATGAATAATTCTTGTTCCTCCGCTCATCGAACCTCCACACCGACCCCAAGCAATCCAGCCATGCCAACCCCAAGTCAGGCGTCCCTCTTCTTTCTCAGCCACCAGATCTAGTTCATCACCCCATCACCACCACCGATGGCAACCTCCGCCGTCAATTGCCACAGTCCGGCCAAAAGCTTCCGTGCCGAGACCGAAATCATCTGTTCATTGCCCCTCACTCGCCTCTTCGAACATCTTCGACCGATCTCCAGGTAAGTCATTCGCTCCGGAACTTCCACGCATAGGAGTTACCTGACACCTAGTATGTTAGATCGATCGTGAAATTGAGAGAGCTTAATGGTCGGAGAAGGGACGTTTCTTCCGTCCCCGTTGTTCGCCAAAGAAAAATCGACGGAGAAGAAGACGCCGACGCGGAGTAGGAGGACAGGGATGAATGGAGGGGCTTCAGTTCGCCGGAATCCTGTTGTTCGCCGAGACGACTGGAGAAGTGTGTGTGAGAGAGAGAGAGAGAGAGAGAAGAGAGAGAAGCGGCAATGGGAAAGAGGAAAAAGCTGGGAGTTCAAATACACAGCCCAAAACGATGTTATTGAGTGCAAAGGGTAAACAAGTATTTTTGCCTAAAAATTGTACCTAAAAGAAATGTGCAAAAAATAGGTTGATTCATTTGAAAAAATATTTTTAAAAATGTACCGGCTTGTAATTATTCCATATATATATAATGACAAAAGATAGATTTCTCCCTCCAAAATTTTATTTTTGAATTATTAACTTTTTAGTTACCATTTAACTCTTTTTCTCCCCTATATTCTTTGGTTATACTTCTCTTTCTCTCACCTGTTTTCTCTTTATTTTCTCTCTCATCGCCACCATCTCATCTTTTTTAATTGTTTAAACATTTTTCTCTCTTTAAATATAAAAAATAGTAACTAAAACAAAAATAATAGTTCCGGAGTTAAGAAAACAAAAATATAAGAGGTTACTAAAATAAAAATAATTTATGGAATAAGTCACTATAAAAATAAAAGTTACAGAATCAACAAAACAAAAATAATTTAATGCGAATGTTAGTAAAATAAAATAATTTACGGAACAAAAGTTTAAAACAATTCCTAAAAATGTATATGTAAAACAAAAATACGTTAGTAAAATAAAAATACTTGATGAAACAAAAATAATAGTTACATAGTCAATAAAAACAAAAACAATTTAAACTGAGGTTACTAAAATAATAAAAATAATTTACGAAACAAAATTTTAAAACAAATTATTAAAAATAGCTATGTAAAAAATACATTAGTTAAATAAAAATATTTGATGGAACAAAAATAATAGTTACGGAGTCAACAAAACAAAAATAATTTAAACTGAGGTTAGTAAAATTATAAAAATAATTTACTGGATAAAGTTTAAAACAAATTCTTAAAAATAGTTATTTAAAACAAAAATATGTTAGTAAAATAAAATATTTGATGGAACAAAAATAGCAGTTACAGAGTCAATAAAACAAAACAATTTAAGCTGAGGTTAGCAAAATAATAATAAAAAATTACGGAACAAAATTTTCCCATAAAACTAATTCTTAAAAATAAAACAAAAATAATAGTTACGAAGTCAATCAAAACAAAAATATATAATGGAAGTTATTAAAATCAAAATAATTTACAAAACAAAACATAATAGTTAACGGTAAAAATAATTTCGTTATTTTGATTTTAGCTTATTTTCTTCTCATAAATTTCTTTATTCATAAAATACAAATATAATTTAATAAAAATAATCATTCAAAATGAAGAACTTATTTGAGTTCATATTTTATTTGAATGGCGGAAAAAATTCATAATTTAATAAAAATAATCATTCAAAATGAAGAACTTTGTTGAGTTCATATACATAGAATTTTTTTGTAGTATAAAGTGTTCGGGGTTGTCAGGCCATGAATTGACACTTAAAATTAGTGTTTTAGTAATCCTATTAAGAATAATTGATCATGTTGCAGGGTTGTGCAATGAAACAAGGCTAGTCATCATAAATCTTTGGGATCATATTGTTGAAATAAAATTTTTGAAAGGAAGTAATGTTGGAGAAAATGTTTTTATTCCAAAATTGTCATTAACTATATCCGATGTAATATAGTGTTTCAAGTTCCAGATAAGACAATTTACATTGTTGTTATCATATGCAATGACAATTAACAAGTGTAAAAGTCAATAATTGTCTCTATTTGAAAAAAAATGGTATTTAACCATTGACAATTATATGTCGTTGTTTCTATAATAACAAATTATTTTGGTTTGAAGATATTGATATGTGGTGAAGATGAAAAACCAACTAATAAGACAACAAATGTTGTGTATAAGGAATTTTTTAGAATCTATAATGATTAGTTATATATTTATGTGTAATTGTTAATAAACTGATCCTCCTTATTTTGTTTATGTAAGATTTAGTTGACGTACGTTTAACGCACGAGTTAAAAAAACTAATATATATATAATGGCAATGGTATAGTTTTCCTTCTAAAATCTCACTTTTGAATTATTGACTTTTAAATTGTCATTTCATTATTTCTCTCTCCTATCTTCTCTAGTTGTATTTCTCTTTCTCTCTCCCGTCTCCTCCCTATTTACTCTCTCATCGCTATCATCTCCTCTTTTTTTTATTATGTTAAACATTTTTCTATCTTTAAAAATAAAAAATAGTAACTAAAACAAAAATAATAGTTCCGGAGTCAAGAAAACAAAAATATAAGAGGTCAGTAAAATAAAAATAATTTATGGAACAAGTCACTATAAAAATAAAAGTTACAGAATCAACAAAACAAAAATAATTTTATGAGGAAATTAGTAAAATAAAATAATTTACTGAATAAAAGTTTAAAACAAATTCTTAAAAATATATTAGTAAAACAAAAATATGTTAGTATAATAAAAATATTTGATGAAACAAAAATAATAGTTACAAAATCAATCAAAATGAAAAACTTATTTGAGTTCAGATTCTATTTGCAGGGCGGAAAAAATTCAAGTTTGTTCGAAGACATTTATTATTATGAGTTTTTGAATATTATAAAGTACTATTCAGGGCTGTCAGGTCATGGATTGACACGTAAAATTAGTGTTCCAAAATGCTATTGAGAAACATTGACCATGTTGCATGGTTGTGCAATGATACAAGACTGATCATCATAAATCTTGGGGATCACATTGTTGAAACAAAAAATTTGAAAGGAAGCCATGTTGGAGAAAATGTTTTTATCCCAAGATTGTCATTAACTCTATCCGATGTAAAACTGTCTTTCAATTTTTAGAAAAAGACAATTTATATTGTTGGTATCATATGCAATGACAATTAACAAGTGTCAAAGTCAATAATTACACGTAGGTCACTTTAAAAAAAAATCAATATCTAGTCATGGACAGATGTATATGTCATAATTTTTAGAGTAACAAATTATTTTAGTTTAAAGATATTGATATGTGGTGAAGATGAAAAACCAACTAATATGACAACAAATGTTGTGTATAAGGAATTTTTTTAGAATCTATAATGATTAGTGATATAATTATGTGTAATTGTTAATAAATTGATCATCTCTATTTTATTTACGTACGATTTAGTTAACGTATATTTAACGCACGGGTTAAAAAAAACTAGTAATATTATAAATAAGTCGGGTTAAACTTCCTACGACCTCAAAATTTCCCTCCTACATCCAACCCTAAATGACTAAAAGACCATTGATCTTTAAATTAAAAAACATCTTTTCAAACCAACTTTAGAAAAATAACAAAAAACAGTTTGTTAAAAAAATCACTACTTAAAACCCAACAAAAAATATAACTGTTTAAAAAATAAATACTTTCTTAAAAAAACTAGTCATTGTCTCATTGATAGGCCTATGATGGCGTACTCGGTTTATAGGCTAGAAAGGAGTGAATAATATATATTGTCATCATTTAAACTAGTGCGCAACATGTGCTCTGTACGGATAGTTTTTTTTTTCCTTAATAGTCTAATACTTCGTACTAACTATGGTGCATACTTATTTTATAAGATATATTATATGACATAGATGTATTAATTGATTAATTGAAACATGATATTTCGATGTCATTTAATCAGAAAATGAATTGTAAGAAACTTACAAACTTGTAAAATGAAGTTTAAAAGTTTGTTCACTTAAGAAAGTAATTAATTATATATTCACTTTATTACATAAAAAGTAAATGAGTAATTGATTAGGATATTTATGGTTACATACCGTATTCTCTTGATGGGTAAATATTCAACACCTTAATAAATGAAATTGATTGTCATTTTAAGGCATATAATGAATAGAAAGTCAATAAATAAATAAATATATATATATATATATATATATATATATATATATATATATATATATATATATATATATATATATATATAAAGTTGGTGAGAAACACTATAGTTGTGTCATCCCCACCACCTTTTAATAAATCTTTATTGTAAAGCATTCATGTGGAGGCTTTAAAATTTTTGGTTTTCTAGCTATCAACTAATAATAATACATAATAATAATCAATATGATAAAGGGTATTAGTATTAGTATATATAACTTATTATATTGTCAATAGTAGAAAGTTTATATTTAAAAAAATTTACAACTAACATTACTTCTAACCAATGTGTGATAAAACTCTTCAAGGTGGGACATTATTTATAATGACGCATTTCTAACACCATACTTTAAGCCTTAATATCTTATTCATCAAAAATTTGATTTAGACAAATAAATATATCATTTCAATATTCTTGCCGAGTAGAACATATTTGCACAATTACTTTTATTAACAAACAAATGACACGTAAAGAAATTCATGCCTTAAGTTGCCCAATTTCTTTTACTAAAAACACTAATTTTTTAATAATAGAAAAGATGATCCCTCATTGGTTAGAAATTGAAGTTGGTTTTAAAAATATTATTATTAATTACCAATTGAAGAGATGTATCATACATTAGTTAGAAAGTGATATTGATTTTCAAAGTCTTTTGATAAAAGACTTTTACCATTATTACCAATAGAAGATGTATATCTCACATTGGTTAAAAAATGATGTTGCTTTTTAATTATTTTAGATTATATAAAATATTTTTAATATTATTAGCTATAGAAGATATATATTACACATTTGTTATAATTAATGTTGGTTTTAAATTACTATTATTACATTAAAAGAGATAAATCTTACATTGGTTAAAAATTGATGTTCATTTTAAAAGTCTTTAAATAAAAAGACTTATACTTTTATCATCAATAAAATAGAAGATATGTATCTCATTATATAGAAATACATGTTGGTTTTAGATTTTTTGTAGATAAAAAACTTCTACTACTATTACCAAATGATGAGATGTATTTCACATTTGTTAGAGAGTGGTGTATGTATTAAAAGTCTTTTTATAAAAGACTTAATACCAATAAAAATATATATATTTCACATTGGTTAGGAAAGTGATATTGGTTTAAAATATTTTTAGATAATGTATCTCGCATTGGCTACAAAAAGATCCACATTATTTAGAAACATATAGTGGTTATAAAATTTATAAATAAAAGAATTTTTATGTTATTATCAATACAAAAGATGTATCACACATTGTTTACAAAGAGATGTTGGTTTCAAAACTCTTTAGATAAAATACTATTATTATTATTATTATTATTATTATTATTATTATTATTATTATTATTATTATTATTATTATGTTATAACCAATAGAAGAAATGTATCCCACATTGTTTAGAAAGAGATATTGATTTCAAAACTTTTTATATAAAAAAAACCATTATTATTACAATAGAAGAATGTATCTCATATTGTTAGAATATGAATAATTATTTTAAAAGTCTCAAAATAAATATTTTAATACCATAAAGTCCAAAATTTAAGGTGTCTACCAATGCAGATATATTAAAAACCTTTCATTTGAATGAAAAATTATTTTTCTTTTCATTTATGGCAATGATGATAAGAATTGTAGAATACTATTTTTATTATTACTATTACTATTACTATTATTTTTTTATAACAATAATACTATTATTATTCTCAAGCATTCATGTGTGACTCATTGTTTCTCAACCATTATCTATTAATAATAGGTATTAATAATTAATAAAATAATGAGATATTAATCTCTACTATTAATCCCTTCTATTGTTAATAGTAAAATTATTATATATATAAAAATTTACAACCAACATTATTTTCAAACCAATGTGAGATACAACTCTTCTATTAGTAATAAAATGTTAGATTTTTAATCTAATTACTTTTAAAACCAAAATCAATTTATAACAAATATGAAATACATCTCTACTAATATTACTAATAGAAAAAAAATGTATTTTACATTGGTTATAAATTGATGTTAGTTTTGAAAGTATTTTGATAAAAGATTTCTACTTTTATTACCATAGAATAGATGTATCTTACATTGTTTAGAAAAAGATGTTAATTTTAAAAGTCTTATATTAAAGACTTTTACTCTTATTACCAATAAAAGATATATGTCTCACATTGTTTAAAAATAAATGTTGGTTTAAAAAGTTTTTAGATTAAAGACTTTTTGTTACAAATAGAATAGATGCATGTATCTCACATTTGTTACAAAGTATTCTACTATTATTATCAATAAAAAAGATGTATCGTACATTGGTTATAAATTAATGTTGGTTTTAAAAATACTATTATTACCAATAAAATAGATGTATCACACATTTGGTAGAGGGTAATGTTGGTTTTCAAAATCTTTAGATATAAGACTTCTACCATTATTACCAATAGAAAATGTATATCTCACATTAATTAGAAAGTGATGTTGATTTTAACTTTAGATAAAAGACTCTTACTATTATTACTAATAGAAGAGATATCTTACATTGGTTAAAAAGATATGTTGGTTTTAAGAGTCTTTAGATAAAAGAATTTTACTTTTATCATCAATATAATAGAAAAGATGTATCTCATATTATTTAGGAAGAGATGTTGATTATAAAAATTTTAAGATAAAAGACTTCTACTATTATTACCAAATGAGGATGTGTATTCCACACTAGTTAGAGTGATGTTGATTTTAAAAGTCGACCATTATTAATAATAGAAGAGAAGTATTTCACATTGGTTAGAAAAGTGATATTGGCTTTAAAACTTTTTAAATGATGTATCTCACATTAGTTACAAAGAAATGTATCTCACATTATTTAGAAATGAATATTGCTTATAAAAGTAATCAGATAAAGGAATTTTTATGTTATTACTAACAGAAAATATGTATCCACATTGTTTATAAATTGATGTTGGTTAAAAAGTCTTTTTATCTACTACTATTATTACTAATAGAAAATGTGTATCCCACATGGTTAGAATGTGGTGTTGGTTTTAAAAGTCTTTAGATAAAAGACTTCAACTTTCATTACCAATAAAAATAGAAAATACGTATTACACATTGTTTAAAAATTAATTATGATTTTAAAAATTTTTAACAAAAAGACTTATAATAGTATTATCAAGTTAGATGTTAATTTTAAAAGTCTTTAGATCAAAGATTTTTACTATTATTACTAATACAAAATACGTATCTTACGTTAGTTAGAAACTTATGTTAATTTTAAAAGTATTTAGGTAAAAAAATTGTTTAATATTAGTAACAATAGAAAAAATAATTATAACCATGAAAGAGATTAACAATCTAATTATAATGTCTAAAAGTTATATTATTATTACAAATATATATATATCTCATATTATATCCGTGCAGAGCACGAGCTAAATAACTAGTGTATTTAACTTTCAATCTAGTTTTTTATATCAAAATATATGTCAAATTATTTTCTTTATTTATGCTCCAACTGCGTTGAGAATAATTTATCGAATCTCAAGCCGTACTGGCGGTTTTTTTTTTCAATTATTTCTTCAAATTAAGAAAACAAAAGAAAAAAATATAATAATAGTCTAGGTATTCTCTCTCTTAGCCCACTCGGAAGGATCTCATCTTATAATTATCCATGACTGTTTCTATCTCTAGCATAACCACTTGATCAAAATTGAAGGGAAAGGATAAATGGCTGATACTTCAGGAAGGATTCATCTTGGGATAATAGGTATCATAAGTGGTGTTCTTGTGATTAGTTTAATGGGTATTTTAATTTATGGTTTATATCTGGATTGGCATAGAAGTTGCCAATAGATAACAAATATTTTTTTCAATTATATAGAGTACAAAACTATATAACATAGAAAGTAGCTAATAAATAAGAAAAAAACAAACCCTAAAACTTTACTTGATATATCCCACCATCTAAATCACTTAAAAATTTACTTCCTTCTTTAATAAAAACAAAAGCATCCGCATCCGCATCCGCTCATTAATCATTATAAGTGCACCAAAGGTAGAGATCCACCCCGTTCCATTCCTTTAATTTTGCATCTTTCTTTGGGCAATTCTTTGACAACAAACTTTCACAGCATCTCTCAAATAAATTAATCTGTAACAAATAAAAATAAGAATTAGAGTAAAAAACCAACATATTGTTTTTGTTTTATCGATCTCAAAATTGATCAAATTATAGTAACATTTTATTTATTTATTTTTGAACAAAATTTTGATTTGTGATTGCATATGCAAATAAATAAAAGTTACTAATCCACTAAGACTCGTAAAACTTCTTGTGATTAAGGACAAAAATTGAAGAGTATCAAAATATTTCTATGTTAGTAGTGCATCGAGAAAAAATATATATTACTAAAGCATTCTATTTTTGAATATCTTTTCACTATATATATATATATTTATTTATTTATTTATTGTAGGAATATTTCAAAAAAAATAAAAGAAAGAAAGTAGAAAAAGAAAAAAAAGGGTGACCTCGATAGGGAATAGCCGTGGGATTACCATCTCCTGGTAGTCTCTATTAGAAAGGCCACGTTCTTGGCACTACAGACACTTTGATTCACAAACCCACTTGTCGCTAAACACGTGACGTCACAACCATTCTCAATCTCCCTCAATTGCAAACGACAACTTTTCTTTCTTATTCGATCTCCACGTATCACCAAAGAGAAAATTAAAAATATGAAAAGAAACCAACTAGCGGTAATCAGTTAACACAAAAAAAGCTTTTGATCGAAACTGGAAACGTCCGAAAGTGAATATAGAAAGTACTAACTGTTTGTTGTAATGGGTCGGTTCGTGGAAGGGTCGAGTTGACCAAAGTTGCAGCTGAAATCGTTAGTACCGTGGAGAATGGTGACAGAGACTGAGGAATGTGGCTTCATATTTGTGTTTTTAAGCTCTGTTTGTTTCAATGAAAATGATTTCTGGAAAATGAAAAGATTTCATTTTCAGGTGTTTGGTAAATCTTTTGAAAATATACTGAAAAACATTTTCAGATGTTTAGCAAATACAAGGAAAATGTTAAGGAAAACAATATATGAATAAATACAAAAAATATATTCTAATATTAATACATTTATTGAATATAAAACAGTGTTGAAGTTTAAGTAATTTTCTATTAATAACCCTCAATTTATCATTAATGGTGTCAAATCAATAAGTTTCATCTTTTTTCAAGCTCACAAATAATGTTTTTATTAATAATTGATATGAAAAACTGTTTTAAAAAATAAAATAAATAATGTTTTAGACGTCCTTAAATAATAATATAATATAATGGACACTAATTTTAGGATGTAATGAATATTTCTTAAAATTATAATTTATAAATAATGTGAACAAACTCCATTTATATTTCTAAACAATATTTGTTGTGTGAAATATTGTGCGTGTATGTAAATATGTGTAATTTTAGAAGGATGCTGAGGGTTTGCTCGAACATTCAGAAAATGACTTACGGAAAATAAATTCGTAAGTCATTTTCCGGAAAAAAAAAACTCAATTTTCCGTTGACTCGGAAAAGCTTTTACGTTGAGTACATTTTCCTAAGGTTACCAAACATCGAAAAATGAGGAAAATGTTTTTCGAAAGTCATTTTCCGTGAAACAAACGGTGCTTAACGTGTGTTTGTGTATAAACATTTTAGTTGAGCACTTGCCTGTTTGCATTCTATCATTAAAGGCTAACATTAAAACACTTTTTTATAACTCTTGAAGCTTCATCCGTTGAGATCTAGCCACAATTAGCAACCTGTTTCCCATTAAGCTTTTTCAAAATCACTTGAACGTCGAACCTTCGTATGTCACACACTCGATACCATTTATCTCTTCTACCATTAGCTAAACAATTAAAACACCTTTCTGCAAAAGGACAGTCATTAGCATTATATGAAAAATAATTTTCATCATTATATGAAGACGATATAATGTTCATGTTGATTAAATTCTTGTAAATGAGCTACCACACACACCAAGCCATTTTCAAATATCCCCCATTTTCTAGCATCTCTTAACACACCACCCCCCCCCCCATAAATTTTACAGAGTGTAAATCTCCTCAATCACCACCTCAATCGACCCACCTAATTAAAGGCTTAATCATTTACCAAGTAATATTTCAGTGATGAGAGGGAAAAATAATCAAATCAAAGGATTTTAAAGAGACAAAGAATCTTTGTCGGGGTTGATTTTAAAGATTGAGATAGGTCCTTACTAAGCACTTGCATTCAAACAAGTATCCAAGGTATACTCATCAAATCCAAGATAACTGAAGCTATAAGAAAAAAAAACTGAATCTTGAATATTGACCTTAATATGCTCCAAATTATCCTTCAGGATTGTATCCAAGATTAGCCCTTAATAGAGCCGAAGAAGTAGAATATGGGATTCTTCGATTGCAATTAAATGTCGAAGTCTCCAAAAGCCATAAATTGCAAATCCTACAATTCGAATAGCAGTATATAAGTGTTGATTTAACAGTAATAAGAGAAAATAAGGTTGGGAGCCAGAAACAAATGGTAGGATTACCTGTTAAAGAAGGTGAGCAAAGGTCACAACAGTGCATATCAGACCCAATAGAACATAATTAAAAGGGAGAGAGAAACTTACAAATAATCGCGTTGAAGGCGGCTTGGCAATAGAGAATAAATCTATATATATATATATAAAAGCAGGGTAGTCTATATAGGGGAAAATCCCGTCAAAACTTTGTTTCCCAAAATAGAAACTTCTATTAACAAGAAACAATTAATGAATTATTTAATTAATTAATTCAAAAGCTCCTTGGAACTTTCACCATCAATTATCCACAGTTTTTCAATTCTCGATTGTAACAAACAGAAATAAATCAACACATTGTAAATGATGATTAATGAAAATGCATTAGTTCACAAGATGAACCTATCAAATGTTGAAATATTATACTAAAAAAATCAAGTAAATCAAAAAATACCCAAAATTTGAGATGTAAAAAAAAACCATTGACAAATTCGAAGTAGTATGAAATAAAAATCACCAGAAAAAATCATCTTTCGAGAATAATAAATGATTAAACCAGTTCGGAGATTTATCTAAAAGTAAATAACAAAAATCAATGTATAAAAAATATTATCAAATTCACAGTAGATATGAGTGTTAAAAACGTTTTTTTATACGAAATAACTAAACAAAATATTTTTATGTGATTTCATTAGATCCGAATGAAAAATCACCGAAAAAATATAATCAATATTTTTTCCTCAAAATAAAGTTGAATATTAAAGAAAGAGAGATGGATCGAGCGAGATATGGAATGAGAGGAAGAGAGCGTACTGTGGTGTGGACGGTGAGTATAAGAGAGATCGCCAGTGAGAATAAGAGATATGTCTTGAGAGGGATAGAGAATAAGGGAGATTGCCAGTTGAGGCTTCCTATTTTCCTCTCCTTTCTTCCTCTCTATTTGTTTAGTAAATGGGGGATTATTGAAATACCACGATAACGTTTAGATTTTTTCATAATGTTATTATTTTTCGATGTAATTCTTTATAATTAGTTTCTCTTCTTTTGTAGTATATTCTTTTAATTGTTTATTACTTTTCATATAATGCAATTACTATATGACCATATATTTATCATATTTTAATTTATAACAATGCTAGGTTTAGAACTATTTCTAAAATTATTGCTACAATTAAGATTTAGTGAAGGACAAAGTTGTCTTTATTTTCTAAAAAAATGACTTTATTTTCTCAGATCTTAAATATACAAGTCTCTAATTTTTAAATCAAAACAAAACTTTTTTTTTAAATATCGAAAGTAGTTGCCTCCAACGTTTTTTTTTAATTTTTTTTCTTCTTCTTTGTTTCGCTTGAGTATAAATTAATTGAAAAAATTATATGGCTGTGTGTTTGACGCACGGGTGTAAAACTAGTTAGAGAGAAACAATAAGGAATAAGATAGGGAGAGAAACAAACTTAACACATCAACAAGAAAAAAACTCACCAGCTGAAGAGCATAAAAGATGGGACTTACAGATTGCTCGAATTCCATGTAGCTGGGGCCAATATGATGGCTGCTTTGTTGGAGAGAGAAGGAGGAGGGATTTGGGGATAGGGCAGAAGAGAAACCCAGACGTTTGAGAGGCTTTGTCAGCCGAGGGGTTTGTTGGAGGGGGACGAGAAGGGGAGAGAGTGTAGTCCTTTCGGCTCCTTCTGTTATGAGCTCACACTCTTAGCTATTGTTTATTATAAAAAACCTTTAGATAAACACCTCTATTATTATATATAGTTATACCTTAATACTCATTATCATAATAATTATTAATAGATTAGACTTTGTACCCGTGCCTATGGCATGACATCAGTATGAGGATCAGATCTTTGTTTGCTCAAGGTTAATGTATGCTTGAAGTTTTGTAAAAGGTAAGAAATAATTATTTATAATTCATTTATTTTGTAAGAAAACCAATAATGAAAATATTTAAATTAAAAAAAATAAATTGAAATGTAGTAACATCTTATTGTTTTCTAAATAACAACAACATAGTCTTCTTATGGAGCCTCTTGCTACACAATAATGATTAGTTTAAAAACGCAAGCTAAAATAATATCTTATTGTTTTCTAAATAACAGTAACATAGTTTTCTTCTGGAGCCTCTTGCTACACAATAATGATTGGTTTAAAAACGCAAACTAAAATAACTTTTTCGATTATTTCCACCTGTGAGACAAAAGAAGATATCAAACACATTCATTTAACAATATTATATACATATAAGTTGATTAATTAAAATATTAAAAAAAACACATACTGCTTCGTGTATAAAACTTGAATCCTCGCACATATCATCATCCAATATTTGAATCCTCCCACATAATTATGTAATGACTTGTCTAAAGATAAATGAAGCACTAACAAAAGTTCATAACCAGAAAGGCTAACATTTGAACACTCAAGTTCCGTCTTAACCCGCATTTTAGGTACAAGAAGAAAAAAAGATGCCCCAAAATTACCAGAAAAAATTTAGAAACAAAGTTGTTATGTACGTTAACAATTGTAAAATCATCTAGAAATTTGGGATGGCGAGAATTACACCACAAATACATATTAAGACCATCAATAGAGTATTGAAACACTTGGGCCTTCCATTTCGATTCCGCCAAAATAGCATAAAGAAGTAATTGTGGTTGGTAGGTTGCAAAGAGAAATAGGTGTCGGTATTGAGAAAGGAGGGAGGTACACCGTCGGTAGCGAAAATAGAGAAGGAGTCCCAAGGAATCGCAAGGAAAGACGGACGAAGAGTCAAAGGCAGAGAACAACTATGGTTGCTGAAATAGTAGAAAGAAGTAATTGTGGCTAGTAGGTTGTAAATAGAGATGGGTGTCGCCACTGAGAAATGAGGGAGGTACACCGTAGGTAGCAAAAAGAGAGAGGGAGTCCCAAGGAATCACAAGGAAAGGCGGACGGAGAGTCAAAGGCAGAGAACAACTACTGGTGGCTGGAGATTTACGACTGACGGCTGTTGAGAGCGAGAGAGAGAGAGAGAGAGAGAGGAGGAATCGAACGGGGAGGAGGATGAAAGGAAAGAGAGATGATGTCAAAGATGTGACAGAGAAGTGTAACCGTTCCTCGCATGCGTGAAGGTAAAATTTGATGCTGATCGTAAGATCGCAGTAAAAAGGTAAATCCTAGCCTCTAATTAGCCTTTACCAATTGCACACGTGTTTTGGGATGTGTATTGTAATATAGATATTGTTATTAGATAATGACTGAAATACAAAGAGTCAAATATGAATGAATAAGAATCAAGATTTATCTAAAGAGGGTGAGGTGGTACAACCATAGTGTTCCTTACCAACTTTATATATATATATATCACCCATCTTTTGATAAATCAATAGAGATCGTGGATAAAATTTCTTAGGCAAAGATGATTTCCTTATCATAACTGTAACACCCTAAAGTGGGCACCGACACCTCGGTCCCACAATTTGGTCACGTCACCAACAATCATAACTTAAATCATAAATGTTCTAATCTCGTAATAATTAAATCTTAATATCCTTGACTTAAGTCAAAAATAACCCAAAATGATTAAATACAGAATCTATCTAAACTTGACATGAGTCCATAATTAATTTAAAGTATATCGAATAATTCAATAAGCAAGACTAAATCTAAAATTCTCGGAAGCTGTCATCTTGATCTACCTGAGCCAAAATCCTCTAATAATCTTACTCATTACCTGAGAAAGAAGAGTATGAAGGGATGAGCGAACAATGCTCAGTAAGTTCATATACAACCCCTCCGGTTACTAAGGAGGAGTTGACCAGAAATAAATCCGAAATGAATATATATATATTGTGACGACCCGACCCCAGGGAGGAATCACGGGTCGTGTCGTCAAATAAGGGCTACAATTCATGCAAGGACTCAATTATCAAAAGCGGCGTCGCCAACATTGGACCACAACTCATTAAAAGCAGGAAAAATTTAAAACTTTAGAACGATATAACAGTTAATAGCAAGTAAACCAAGTCATCGGCGAATTTAGGAACAACAACTAAACAATTCATGCTAATATATAAACACCTCAACGGCTAAACACGGGAGAAACTACAAAAGTAAATAAGAGCTAACGGGATGCTCGGAGGAAGTCTTAACGAGTGAACCAATACATGCAAGCAAGGCTCGGCCTACAAGTCTTGAGCAAACAACTAGAAACATAAATAGTACTATTAGTCTTAGTCTGCAACAAGTACAAGCTACTACAATTACACATTCCCAAGGCGAAGTCTAAATGACTTGCTTTAACCCAAGCGTCCTTGCCAAAAAAAACCAAAAGCCAACGCTACCACCTCTGGCGAGCGATCACGATCAAGTAGGCGATCAACCTCGATGAGACGGTCTGGATGATTAGGATCTAAAAGCAGTAAAAAGGGAGGGGTAAGTCATAAAGACTTTGTAAGCCACCAATCATGCATGACGGGATATAATGCAAGGCATACATAGCACGTATCAAGCAAGATCATACTAGCACATAGTTCTCATGTCGCGATGCCGTTGTTTTCACATAAGTGCTTAATTAAATCACATAGGATAAGGATATGTTATGGGCAACCGGTGCCGCTAGATCTGAAATAAACAAGGTTATCACGATTGTATTTGTCGGATATGCGTGTATGATACATCGACCACGATAGTATTGTTCCAAGCGCCCTTTGGTTCTGACGAGGTACTCTTCTCCATTGTGATCGATGAGTGAAGGGTGTGTGCAAGTTTATGGTGTGGCGACCCATCACTACCATGAATCTCGCGATTCATGACGGCGTCATCGTTGACCATCAAGACAATTCACGTAATGCCGGTGGACTAATGGTATGCCAAGTAAATATTTACTTGTCACACAAAATCAAGTAAGGGCGAGTTCGACAAAAGCGAACTCGTCAGAGTCAAGTAGATGTTTACTCACGTAATAAATCAAGTAAGGGCGAGGTCGACAAGAGCGACTCGTCCAATCAAGTAGGCATGTTACTCTACGATATACAAGTCAAGCATAAGATCAATCACGTTAAAAATTCTCAATAACTAATTTACAATTCAATTGAACTCTAAACGTCGTAGGGATTCATTGTAGAGTCGGTATTGTTCAATGACTCTCTAGTGCAACTCAGTTGAGTTATCGCTAAAATATTTCTAAGTAGAGGATGAATGCTATATGCAATTCATGGCTCTTTTTCTATGTTCTCGATTCATTAACAATTAAACTATTAAGTCATTCATGACTTTTAGTCCATCAATATCAAAGTTCCCAAATTGTGAACCCTAACATGTTCATCATTTTTGAAGTTATAATTTACAACAAGTCCAAGAACAAAAGTTATTCCAAATCCTTTATAGAACATTATTCATGCTTGACACAAGTTCAAATTATCAATTATGAGTCATTAATCCGAAATTTACAGAAAATTAACTTAAAGAATTTCAAGTTTTTATCATGGTGCATGTCTTCTTGAACATGTAACTAGAAACTATCATGAAGGGAGCATGCGATATTGAGCATACAAAAAGCGGGGTGGGTGCTTACCTTATTCGAAATCAAATTGTTGCATGGTAAAACAAACCGAGATTAATAAACTAGAGGAGAAGAGCTTGATTCGGTGGTCTCGGATTGAAAAGCGGATGGACGGAGCTCGGCAATCAAGCAATCAAGGTGGAGCTCCCAAGCTTTCTCTCTCTAAGGACCCAGCTCAACAATGGAGGAATGAGAGAAAAAAATGGCTGATCTGTTGGAGGTTCGAAAGCAAACATGTGGCTTGGATCTGGGACGTACTTTCTCAACATTGACACATGGAATACATTGTGGACTCCTGAAAGCGTAGGTGGTAATGCAAGCCTATAAGTGACTTCCCCCACACGATCCAATATTTCAAAAGGGCCTATAAATCTCGGGCTGAGCTTCCCCTTAATGCCAAATCTCATAACTCCCCTAGTCGGTGAAATTTTGAGAAACACATGATCTCCCACTTCAAACCCAAGTTCGCGACGATGCTTATCGGCATACGATTTCTGTCTACTGGGTAGTAAGAAGTCTCTTCTTGATCAAGCGTACCTTATCCGATGTAATCGCAAGTTAAGCCCCCGGTTGCCTCTCGCCCACTTCATCCCAACACGTAGGTGATCACATCTCCTCCCATACAATGCTTAAATGCGGTGCCATACCAATACTCGCATGAAAGCTATTGTTATCGTAAACTTCGACCAACGGCGGATGGTCATCCCAATTCCCTTGTAAATCAAAGTACAAGCCTAAGCATATCCTCCAATGTTTGTATGGTCCGTTCCGATTGGCCATCTGTCTGTGGATGGAAAGCCGTACTCATGCTCAAATTTGTGCCCAAGGCCTTCTGCAAGCTACCCCAAAACTTCGAAGTGAATCGGGCATCCCAGTCTGAAACTATAGAAAATGGAACTCCATTTAGTCTAACGATTTCATCAACGTACAACTTTGCTAGCTTTTCTAAGGAGTCGTTAAACTTGAAAGCAAGAAAATGAGCTGACTTGGTCAATCGATCTACGATAATGCAAATAGCATTGTGCCCCTTTAACGTTCTAGGTAACCCTACCACAAAGTCCATAGTAATGTGTTCCCACTTCCATTCGGGAATTGGTAGTGGCTGTAACATTCCACCAGGTCGTTGATGTTCGCTCTTAACTTTGTTGGCACACCAAGCACTTAGCGACAAATTACGCAATTTCTCGTTTCATATTTTCCCATCAAAACGTCTCCTTCATGTCTCGATACATTTTTGTACTCCCAGGATGTACCGCAAACCTTGAATTGTGAGCCTCTTCTAACACTTCTCTTTTTACCTCCGGATCCGATGGTACACAAATCCTTCTTCCAAAGCGTAGAATACCATCCCTCAAGTCGAAAATTTATCTCAGAGGCTCCCATCTCTACACCTTCCCAATTTTTCATTAACTCTGGATCAACTCTCTGAGTTGTTTTTATTCTTTCTAGTAACGACGGTTGAAGACTCAAACGAGCCAAATAACATTTCCTCCTCTTACCCGCACTTCTAGGCCCAAATTCTTGATCTCTTCGAGAAGTCTCTTCTCCTTTGTCAGCATCATCGCTAATGTTCCCCTACTCTTGCGACTCAAGGCATCAGCCACTACATTGGCCTTGCCTGGGTGATATAAAATGGTGCGATCGTAATCCTTTAACAACTCTAACCACCTTCTGTCTCATATTCAATTCTTTCTGGGTAAAAATGTACTTCGGGCTCTTGTGATCTGTGTAAATCTTGCATGTCACCCAATATAAGTAGTGTCTCCAAATCTTCAACGCAAACACCACTGCAGCCAACTCTAAGTCGTGGGTCGGGTAATTCTTCTCAAAGTTCTTCGGTTGTCGTGATGCATAAGGCAATCACCTTCCCATCTTGCATCGAGCACACCCCAGGACCTTTCAAAGAAGCGTCGCTATAGATCCTAAACCGTTTGTGCCCGATAGATGGTAAAGTAAGAATTGTCTTTGAAACCAATCTCTTTTCAATTCTTGAATTCTTGAAAGGCTGGACTCATAGTCCTCAGTCCACACAAATTTCATGTTCTTATTCTTACGTCAGTCAAGGTGTCGCGATCTTTGAGAATCGAGAATCTTCCACAAGCGGCGGTAATATCTGCTAAACCCGAAACTTCATCATTTGTCGTCCTTTCCCAACTCACAATAGCTTCAATCTTGGCGGGTCGTGAAATTCCATCCTTGGACACAACATGTCCCAAGAAGGCTACTTTTCCATCCAAAATTCACATTTCTTAAACTTGGCATACAACTTCTCCTCTCTTAATATTTGCGGCCTTGACCTCGAAGTGTTGCTCGTGTTCTTCAGGGTCTTTGAATAGATCAAGATGTCGTCAATAAATACGATCACACACCGGTCGAAAACTACGGAAAACCCTATTCATGAGATCCATGAAGGCGGTTGGGGCATTTGTGAGTCAAACGGCATCACCAAGAATTCATAATGCCCATAGCGAGTTCGGAAGCGTCTTCAAAATATCCTCCTTCTTAACCCTCATTTGGTGGTACCCCGGCGAAGATCAATTTTTGAAAAGTAACACGCCCCTTGTAATTGATCAAACAAGTCGTCAATCTAGGCGGTGGGTACTTATTCCTTATTGTGACCCGATTGAGCTCACGGTAATCGATGCACATTCTCATACTCCCGTCCTTCTTTTTCACGAAATAATACAGGGCGCCCAAGGTGAAACACTTGGTCTAATCAAATCTTTCTCCAACAATTCACGTAATTGTTCTTTTAACTCCTTGAGTTACTGGCTGGTGCCATTCTATATGGTGCTTTAGAAATAAGCGCCGTCCCGGTGCTAGATCGATTCCAAACTCTACCTCCGTTCGGGTGGAAGACCAGGTAAATCCTCCGGAAACACATCTTCAAACTCCTTAACCACGGAAAGGGACTATAACTTAACCCCTTCCTTTCGACTATCGATAATGGAGGATAAATAGCCTCGGCAACCCTTCCTAACAACCTTCTCGCCTTCAAGGAAGAAATAATACAAGATGGAACTACTTGGTTTAGACCCCTTAAGCGAAATGCGCCTCATCGGGCATGCAAAATACTACTTCCTTCTCGGGTCTACCTTAGCGTGATGCGCTAGCCAATCCATGCCTACTTATTAGATCAAAGTCTTGGATATCTAAAGGTAGCAAATCAATAGGCATTTCTCTATCCTCCGGTTTAAAGGGCATGACTTATACTGTGGTTATAGGGATGGATTCTTTAGTAGGCGTGTCTATAACTAGGTCAACTTCCGGACTTTGAGAACATAATTTCATACGATGTGCGAGTGTGAGTGCGTATAATTGAGTGTGTGGCACCGGGATCAATCAATGCATATACGTCACGAGTAAAGGCTGGGCGGTACACGCCACCACGTCATTTGTAGCCTTGCGCGTCTACTGTCATTGCAAATATCCTTCCTTGTCCTCTCGGTTTGTTCTTATCTTCCCTCACTGCTTCCTTGATTAGCACCACCCTTCGGTGGTTACAGGCGATCCACGGCCTTATGTCCCACGCTGCAATTGAAACAAGCTCCCTTTGTCCAACATGCTTTGTGGTTCTTCCCACACCTACCGCAAGTCGATTGGTATTCGATTTGCACCCTTGTCTGATTATGCCATTGATTGATTTAGTCACAGTTACGATTACGCCAGCGATTCTCGATGCCACTTGGTTACGATTCCGCCGATTTCTTGATGGCCGTGATTATAATTCGACTTGGCTTGGTCCCTTTATTATCATTGTTCTCGTATTCCTTCTTTTATAGCCATTCCCTCACGATGCTTACCATGATTCCGGTCGGAACTATCTTGAGACCCCTCTTTCTCTCATCCTTCTTCCTTTGGTACTCGGCGGACTCGGCTCCATCACACGAGCTCGTCGACGTCGGCATAGGTTGACAATTGAAGAGGAGTCAACCTATAGCTAATCGACTATTTAGACCTCTCCAAACTTCTGGCCTTCGACCTTCGTCAAAAAAAGCGGGGGCAAATTTCGACAACTTCGATGAATTTTGCGTTGTACTCGTCAACCGTCATTTTTCCTTGCTCGAGGTTAAGAAATTCCACTAGCTTCTGTCTTTCATGCTTGGTGGAAAATACTTCTTGTTGAGCGCCTCCATGAATATGTCCCAGTAATCACTTCAACACCAGAGACTCTAGTGTACTCTTCTCGGAATCCCACCAGCGACTAGCTTCTCCTGCGGCATAAAGGTTGCTAGTTTCACTTGTTGTTATTTGGAGCATGTCATTGTCTCAAGGATCTTCTTCATGTGATGCAACCACTCATTAGGTTTCTCCATGCTCACGTAAGCGTCCTTGGGTTTCGTTTCTGGAAACTTTCTAACGGATCCTTGACTGTAGGTTGAGCTAGGGCTACAGGTTGAGCCGATGTTACGTTTCATTGGTCCCTATTTGCCACAAGGACCTGCGCTATAGTCTGAAGCAAGGTATATAGGGTAGGGTCTACTGGCACTACAGGTACAGGTCCATTAACATTCACGTTCGGTTGGACCACTTCGGGTGTATTGCCAGAAGTGGAGTCTTCCATGACTCTACCAATTCTAGTACCCCTTCCACGTCCACGAGTTCCAGTGCGTCCTCCACGTGCCATTTGGTACTGAGATATAAATGACATGGTGTCAAATAATGTCTAAAATTCAATCACATTGAAATTGGTTTTCGGTATTCAGTATGATGTAAATGGGAACAACTTACATAATTGTTACATATCATCTTTTCATTCAAAACTTATCTTATGATCTTAAGCACTCAAACATGCATTAATACAGATATAGTTGTAAGGAATATTGTTGAACGTTTAAATAAATCCTCAAAATTTCATTAATTTAAAAGAAAAAATTCCAACATCTCAAAATTTGGGTACACTTAGAGTATCCCATGTCTTATAACTAAACAACCCTCTAAACAAACTCAACGACTAAGGTAACTATAAAACGAAATGACTAGTGTGATGTTCTATCTAATTTTCTGTCTCCTCTTCATCTTCCTCTAAGTCTTCCGGATTTTCTTCCCCCACTGGTCCATTACCCATGGCCATTTGGACCGCGTCCCAAACGTTCTTAGCCAAGAAGTTGGTGTTGCTCAGCCTCGCTCCAACTTCCGCGTGGGCTCTCCTAGAATCTTCTATTTCGTCAAAGTGTCTAAACAAGACATTTTGTGCCAGCTCTAATGCCTTCATCATTCCCTTGACTTGTTCAAGTAGGGCTCCGTTTTCCTCCACTAGCGTCTGATTACTATTTCTTAGCAATTGATTCTTATTCCTTAGCAGCTGGTTCTCTTGTTTCAAGACATGGTTAATTTCATCGAGTTCGGCTACCCTAGCGTGCATCGTACTCAATCTCGTTCTAGCGGCTGTCACGGGTGGAGCGACCATTGCTCTACTGGTGTTGTTACGCGCCATTTCCTACAAGTAACACGCGTATATTAGTTTAACGAATTGATAATTTCTTAATCATCAGTGAGATCATAACTTAGCTATAATCACAACTTAATGCTAGTATCATAATCCTATCGTAGTATCACTTCTTATTCTTAATTGTTCATAAATCTTAAGACCATCGGATCTAAGGCCTAAGCTCGATACCAATTCATGCGCCCCAAATTTACCGATACCACGGTCCCACAATTTGGCCACGTCACCAACAATCATAACTTAAATCATAAATGTTCTAATCTCGTAATAATTAAATCTTAATATCCTTGACTTAAGTCAAAAATAACTCAAATTGATTAAATACAAAATCTATCTAAAACTTGACATGAGTCCATAATTAATTTAAAGTATTGTCGAATAATTCAATAAGTAAGACTAAATCTAAAATTCTCGAAAGTCGTCATCTTGGTCTACCCGAGCCAAAATCCTCTAATAATCTCACCCATTACCTGAGAAAGAAGAGTATGAAGGGGTGAGCGAACAATGCTCAGTAAGTTCATATACAACCCCTCCGGTTACTAAGGAGGAGTTGACCAGAAATAAATCCGAGATGAATATATATATATATATATATATATATATATATATATATATATATATATATATATATTTGAATAGTCAAAATTCATAAATTAGAAATCGGTAAGCGAAAGCAAATATCAAATTTCGAATTAAGTGAGCAAGAATCCAAATGAAAATAAACGTTCAAAGGTGACTCGAGTAATCAACTATCACCAACCGTCCCATACCAATTAGCGACAATTGACTACTCACAGAATCCCATGATCACATAAGCAAATTCATAAATCATAGTTTATAGATCGTAAATCATAGTTCATTAGTATATCCGGATAACCACGCCACGGGCCAAGTGACGTTCATAAGCATCATAAATCATAGTTTCATAATTCATAGTGTCATAAATTCAACTTAGTGACCATGGTAGAATTTCAAGCAATCAAATAATTTTACAAATCAGGCATCGCCAAAAATAATACTTTTCATATCAAAGGTATCTCACATGAAATTCAATAATTATGTGAGAATAAACAGATAATCAAATTATGAGTTCGAAAGAAGTGTAAGCGACGGAGTTCAAATTCAAATACCGAAATAAGATCGGGATACGTTTCAAGAAATATCGAAGTCAAGGAATTTAATGAGAACCTAACAAACGGTACATAAAAATTGGAAACCTAAAAGAGGTATAATTGCTTACCTCAAAATGCTTAGCGTAGATGATTCCGCAACACAATCGATCGTCCTAAGTCTGCTTGTCAAATTCTAAAATTACAACGTAACAAAAAAATTACCAACTAATATCTTAATAATTTAATTAACTAAGTATTAAAAATCTTAATACAGACCCGACCGAATATTATCTCAACATAGATATTTAATTTTTATTATTATTATCTCTTTTCTTTTTTTTTTATTGTTCTGTCTCTCCCATCCTCCAAATCCATCTAATAGTCACCATCAATATATATATATATATATATATATATATATATATATATATATATATATGATAATCCTAACTCACATCTTATATCTATAGGTATCTATAGATAATATACAAGATACAACTAGTTCAAATAGTACCCTATACTAATATAATATAATATATTAGATAGAAATTTAAAACAGCCCCACACACATACACATACACATACACATACACATACACATACACATACAGACGGGCACTTATAAAAAATTGGGTTGTTTAAGCATTATAGATTTAGGACATGCACTGACACACCCTACACTAACCTGATTAATCAAAAAAAAAAAAAACAGCAACCAATTCCTATGCAATACTCGAGTATATATCAATTGTCCCCTCCTGTTTTTTTTTTTTTTTTTTTGGTCTAATCAATATGAGAGGAAGTAACCCATCACTATCAATTAATATGATTTTTTTTAAAAAAATCAAGTCTAATCAAACAACACACACTCACGGTAAATGCACACACCCTATATTATTATATATATAGTATATACTCCTAACCCTAAAACTAAATGGACCAAGACCAATTTTTAATTGGGTAATATTATTAGGGAATTGTAATTAATCCTTATCACAAGTGGGCCAAGCCCAACCCAATTTAATTAGTTACTAATTAGGTTCAAAACATTAACGAAAAAACGATCATAATATTAATTAACGAAAAAAATTAATATTTTTACTAAAATTATCGGGGTATTACAGTGCAATTTTCTCAGAGCGCGATACAAGCCGATGAAGCTCAGTGAATGAACCTTAACAACGAAGAAATCTAGGATTCTCGCCTATAAATAAAGGCATCCGGCACTCAGAATTCACACATTTTCACCGCACAATGAGTGATCGCTCTCCTGAGAAAACGCCGAGAGATTTATTCCTCCAGCCCCGAAACTCTGTCAAATCTCCTCCAAACACTAAAACTCTTCGGCCAAAGTGAACCCTAGCTACCCAACTAGGATTCCATCATATTCCTCGGTCAAAAATCCCAAAAAAGGTTGTTCGCTTCGAATCCAAATGCCAAATCGGAAAAAACAAGCGGTTGCTGCCTTCGATTTAAACAAACAATAGCAAAACAAGCGCTTGTTCGCCTGGTTTCGAGGCCGAAAGCAACTTTCGGAAGAAGTTACTCTGCCCGAATTCCCGCAACAACAAAGCAACAGCAAAAAAAAGACTTCATCTCCTTTTTTTAAAAAAAAAATGTAAAAAGAAACTCATTTTCTCAAAGCAAAAAAAAAATAGTTTTAAAAAAAATGTGTTCCAAAACAAAAAAGAAAGAATGGAGAAAGTTTTATTCAAAAAATTAAAAAATTAAAAAAATGGTTGTTTCAAAAAGTAAATAAAAGAGTTAGAAGGAATATGTTTATTTTTTTAAATGACGTTTTCCAAAAGAAATTATTTTCAAAGTTATTTTAAAAAAAGGCATAGTCTTTTTTCTTCTTTCAAACAAAAAAAAACTTGAAAAGATTAAATGGGGATAAAAGACAAGAAGGAAGCAAGAGGGGGTCTAAGTGTTAAAGGGAAAAAGGTTAAAGATCAAAGTGCACAAAAAGGAAAATCGAATGTGAACAATCCCTTGGGTGCGGCGCCCAAATTCACTTTAGGCAGCGCCCCCCTGTTTCCTACGTGGTCCGTTCTTCATTTTGAACAATTTTGTCTGATGTTGGGTCTATTTTATCCGTCTGGTCGCCCATTTTCATCGTTTGGTGCACCCATTTTTCCTGTTACTCCACCTTTCAAAAAAAAGTTTTCTTTCCTTTAATCTAGTGTTTTTTATACATATCAAGATCTTTGTTTTTTTTGTACCGCTAACAATCTTGCACGAGCTGAAAAATAAAAAAAATACTTATTTATCTTTTATTCTCCTGAGAGGATTGTCTGAAGGTACGTAATCGTCTCATTTCTAGGATCGCAAAAAAAGAAAGGGGAAATTTCAAGTGGGTACAATTTTGAAAACATGCTTTCATCTAGAACCATCAATTTTTTGGACATTTCATGTAACTACAAATTGCTTGCCAAATGACAAAAATACCATTAATGAAACTCTGATGCCAAAAAATCAATCTGATGCCAGGCATCAGAAATCAACCTGATGCCAAAATCAATCTGATGCCAGGCATCAGAAATCAACCTGATGCCAAAATCAACCTGATGTCAGGCATCAGAAATCAACCTGATGCCAAAAATCAACCTGATGTCTGGCATCAGAACCTTCAAAATTTAAAATCAAAACTCAAAACCAAAAAATTCGCTTCATTCGCCGACGATCCGGCAATACAGTTCATACAATCGCCGAAGGATGGAAATAGTAAATTCCAAATTGGTCAATGAATTAGCTGATGTCAAATTATCAGCTAAGCGATTTATGCAGGACTATGAAAAAGATTCATGTTAATGGCAGTAGGTGAAAGCATGAGGAATCTCTTATTCTATAAATAAGAATAATATTAGCAGGCAAGTGGAAGTTTCTATTGCGGAAGTTCAGGCCTATCTTTAAACTCTCATACACAGGGAAAGAGGACACTACGGTTGAAAGATCACTGGAATGAATGGTTGAGGTTAAAAAAAGCTAGGCTAAGTTTTCCCGTGTGCGATGAGTTGGCGAAGGAAATTGGAGAAGACAAGGATGAAGTTGAAGCTTTGAAAAGGGAATCCTCTAAGATGCGGGAGGAAGTCGAAGATGACAGGAAGATGTTGCAGATGGCTGAGGTTTGGCGCGAAGAGCGGGTCCAGATGAAGCTTGTTGACGCAAAGGTGAGCCTCGAAGAGAAATATTCACAAATGAACCTGAATCGGAAAAGAAAATAGAATACCTGAATCAGCATGATAATTGGGGGTAGTGATGTATTTTTACCCCAAAAATGTATCTAAAAGATATGTCTAAAAAATGACTGGATTGATTTGAAAAAATGTTTTAAAAAATGTACCGGCTTGTAATTATTCCAAAAAGAAAAGAGGGGATTTTTTCTAAAAAGAATCGTGTGTAATATTTAATTCTCTTTTCCTTTAAAAAAATATCATCATTTATTTTCGTAAAATAATAATAATAATAATCAAAAATAAAAAATATTTCATCTCTCAAAGAAAAAAAAGTCTCTATTCTTTCAAATTAAAAAATAAAAAAAATAGCAAAATGAAGATTTCTCTGTCAAAGTTGAACTACGATGACCTGAGCCTCGAAATGAGGAACGTATACAGCCTTCGGGTTCGGGCAAATGCTTTGATGTACTCTTAAAAAAAAAGATGTTTTTTATGTGTTTTCTTTTTTCTAAAAACATGTAAAGACAAGAAATCTTCTCACCATTATACTCAATTGTCATTTCTAAATTCATTTTCCTTCTTAACCTTTCATAAATGCATCACTACTTGATAAGTGCATCATTCACTCTCGATTTAAAAAAAAATCAGTAAATTCTACTTCGAGATGTCAAGGTCTACCACTTCAAAAGAAAAAGAATAAAAAAAGAAAAAAAAGAAAGCATGTAGAAAAAAAAAAGAAGACCGATAGGGAGCCAGGGAAGAAAGGAAAGCTGGAAAGGCCAAGAAGCCAAAAAAGTCAGGCAACTCAAGGATCTTATGCAACAATTCAGGACTAGGGGCTTTCAAACCCTAGGAGTATCTTTTTTGCCCATATTGATGCCTACAACACATCCTTGCAAGAGTATGCTCACAAATCTATTTGGTCTCCGTTATTTCAAAAGTCCAACCAAGTTTTCAAATCAAGCTTTCCAAAGGTATTTATCTATATTTGAGTCTGGTAAATGCTTGTTTCTCATATATTAGCTTGTCGAGTCTTCTTGTTGGTCTTTAAGCACCACCTATCGCCGAAGTGTCTGTTAAATTGTAAAAAGCAAATGATGAATCAACTCATGTAAAAACATGATAAAACTACACGGTTTGATAATAAGTTATTTCGAAATATGAACCCACAAACAATTAAAAATATAAGTTCGATAAGGCAACATTCTATCTTAGTAAAAAGTCATCTTCGACACATTACGACCGAGCTATTAAATGGTACACTAGGGGCTTCCAACCATACACCATACCTCTTCCAAATATCTAAACAAATAAACCATATACCAAAGCCTAACCATCTCCAAAATTCAGCTTCCCAAAACTGGGGTTGCTTCACCCTTATATATATATATATCCTCCAAGAGTGACAACCTTTTTATCCCAAGAGAGAGAAGATCGATATCTCTTCAAGTATTCTCCCAAATTGCTCCGAGATGTCAACAAAAAAAAGAGAAAAAAAGTGCAAGGTTGAAAATTAAAAAAAAAGGGCCTATGCATAAAAAAGAAAAAAAGTGCAAGGTTGAAAATCAGAAAAAAAAAAGGAGACCTATGCAAAAAAAAAAAGGAAAATAAGAAAAATAGAAGAAGAAAAGAAGCCTCTTCCTGAGCGACTTCCTCAAAATCTAGCCTCTCCTGCACAACTTCCTCAAAATCTAGCCTCTCCTTGAAAAAATATAAATGTTCAACCAACATCTTGCCAATGACCACCTCCCAAAGATCCTCAGCAGCATCATCAAAAGCTACACAAGCTGATCATCGACAACATTATGCCACAATGCTTCATAATCATCGCTTCTCCTATCCTGGGATAAGAACCTTTTTTTAAAAAAATCTGCACCGCTTCTCCTATGTTGGGATAAGCACAAAATTTTTTTTGTATCGCTACTCCTATGTTGGGATAAGCATATTAAAAAAATCGCATCACTTTCCCTATTCTATGGGGAGCACAGTTTAAAATTGCATTGTTTTCCCTATTCTGGGGGAAACTCATTAAAAAAAAAAGTTTTCCCTATGCTGGGGAAAGCCCATTTTGAAAAGCAGCATCGTTTTCCCTATGCTGGGGAAAGCCCGTTTTCAAAAGCAGCATCGTTTTCCCTATTCTGGGGGAAACACGTTTTAATAGTGGCACCGTTTTCCCTATTCTGGGGGAATCGCATTTTGAAAGTGACATTGTTTTCCCTATTATGAGGGAAACACGTTTTAAAAGGTTCCATCGTTTTCCCTATTATGGGAGAAACACATTTTAAAAGGTGTCATCGTTTTCCCTATTCAGGGGAAGACGCGTTTCAAAAAGGTTGCATTGCTTTTCCTATGCTGGGAAAAATGCGTTTTAAAAGGTTGCATCGCTTTCCCTATGCTGGGGAAAACGCGTTTTGAAAAGTGACATCGCTTTCCCTATGCTGGGGAAAACGCGTTTTAAAAGTTGCATCGCTTTCCCTATGCTGGGGAAAGCTCGTTTTGAAAAGTGGCATCACTTTCCCTATGCTGTGGAAAACATGTTTTAAAAGTTGCATCGCTTTTCCTATGCTGGGAAATCGCGTTTTAAAAGTTGCATCGCTTTCCCTTTGCTGAGGAAAACGCGTTTTGAAAAGTGGAATCGCTTTCCCTATGCTGAGGAAAGCGCGTTTTAAAAGTTGCATCGCTATCCCTATGCTGGGGAAAGCGCGTTTCGAAAAGTGGCATCGCTTTCCCTATGCTGGGGAAAACACGTTTTGAAAAGTGGCATCGCTTTCCTTATGCTTGGGAAAGTGCGTTTTGAAAAGTGGTATCGCTTTCTCTATACTGGGAAAAGTGCATTTGAAAAGGTTCCATCGCTTTCCCTATGCTAGGGAAAGCGCGTTTTAAAAGGTCCCACCATTTTTGCCTATGCTGGGCGATACACACCTTCCATCCCACCCTGTATTGTTGTTTGTTTGTATGAGGTCAAACTACGTTAGGTTTGATTCCTGAAAAGGGATACGTAGGCAGCCTATTTCGGTAGATGCGACCATCAGAGCATTTTATTGCATATCTGCTTAAAAACTACGATAACCTGCTATAATCGACTAAATATGTCTAAGGTATGTGAGATTTTGAGCTACTGCATCATAAACTGTTGCATTATAACTGTTACCTCTTCCATCACTCTCCATTATAATTTCTACGAAATTTGGGAGTCTATTTCTTATCAATGATGTTCGTTTACTCGGTAAGCTTTGAGTTACCGTTAAACTTCATCGTTGAGGGGCTCTGTAGACACCCCAATTTCATACCTCTGTTATGTAATTTTGACATGAGATATCAAGATCTGTTAAAACACTAACGAATGTCAAGTTACATGGTTTAAAATGTTAAAAATGCAAAAGAAAAAGCAAGATGCATAAATAGTGAAATGCAGAGGGCCAAAGTGTCAAAAAGAGGAAGGAAAGGAGCCTGGCGCCACCCACAATGACTCCTGGCGCGGCGCCCACCCCCTCCATGGGTGGCGCCCAATAGTGCTCAATGCACTGTAGCATTTTGTCTCCGGTGCAAATTTCTCAGCGCGCGGTACAAGCCGATGAAACTCAGTGAATAAAACTTAACAACGAAGAAAGCCAGGATTCTCGCCTATAAATAAAGGCATCCGGCACTCAGAATTCACACCTTTTCACCACGTAGTGAGTGATTGCTCTCCCGAGAGAACGCCGAGAGATTTATTCCTCCAGCCCCGAAGCTCTGTCAAATCTCCCCTAAACACTAAAACTCTCTGGCCAAAGTGAACCCTAGCTACCCAACTAGGATTCCGCCTTATTCCTCTAGTCCAAAAATCTCAAAAAGAGCAGTTGCCCTGCCCGAATCTAGACGCCAAACTAGCAACAAACAAGTAGTTGCTCTGCCCGATTTCTGCCGTCAGCAAGCAAACAATAGCAAAAAAAGCAAGCAGTTGCTCTGCCCGGTTCCCGAGGCCAGAAAGCAACTTTCGGAAGCAGTTACTCTGCCCAAATTCCCGCAACAACAATGCAAAAGCAAAAAAAAAAAAGAATTCCTTTCTCAAAAGGACAGGGGAAGCACATCTAAAACCGCCCAGTGGGCTTAAGCCCAGGCATACCGGGTTCAGACACTCATGTCCCGGGAGGTAAGTTCTGTTCCCGTAGTTATCTATTATAATCTATTAAATGTAAATATCTAATTAAGTTTTATTTCAATTTATACTTTAATGTAATAATAGTTATATTTCCTTTCTGTTTAATTAGTTTCTTTTATGTCTTTCTTTAAATGTAATAATCGTTATATATATTTTTATTTTAGTTAGTTTATTTTCTGTTTTACTTTAATGTAAAGTAGTTGTAATCTCTTGCAGATTAATTAGTTTCTTTTCTGCACATAAATTAAATATATAAATGATTATGTTTCTTGTTATATAATAAATTTCTTTCCTGCTTATACATGTAATGTAAATAAAGTTTGTTATTAGCATAGCTATTTTATTCTTAAAATAGCTTATGGAAATATTGTAATTATTCTTTAAGTTGTATTATTCTAGTTGTAATTTTGTTTTCTTTTCTTTAATAAATGTAAAGTAATCTCTTTTTAATTCATTTTTATATATATAAATGTTTTGTTCCGAGCCAAAGTGTATGAAATAAAGTAAGCATATTGACAAACTCATTATGAGACCGAAAGAATGAGTTGAATACCTAATCTATTCATAACTCGTAACTTAGCCCCCGAACCCATATAATCTGGTATGTGTGATTTTTATTTGTTTCTCCTAAAAATAAATATGACGACTCTGTTAATCACATTTTGAGTCCACAATTGAGGTCGAACGTATTCCATGCGCTTTAAGGTTTTGAAACCACCCTGTTTTTCAGTGGCGCGGATCTGGTTAAAAACGGGCACTCACACTAGTTTATCTTTGAACCGCGATTCATCAATTTTAGTGCACTAATTTTTGCACCGCAGTTTAATAGTGTAATTGTTAGTCTATTTTTGAACCGCGATTCATCAATTTTAGTGCATTAATTTTTGCATCGCGGTTCAATAGTGTAATTGGTAGTCTATTTTTGAATCGCGATTCATCAATTTTAATGCATTAATTTTTTGAACCGCGATATACAATTATAAAGAACTAGACCACGTCCTCCACCTGCTTCTTTCATCTTCTCCGTCGTAAGCCTTCTTCTGCCTCATCTTTCTTTGTCTTCGTCCTAACTGAAAAATTCTTCAACCTAACACAGATTTATTATAGTTTCGTATTTTATGAATCAAAAAACTTGTTTATCTTTAATCCCCCGAACCCCCACAAAGGGGTGCTGCCCTCTCGACCTCCGTTTCGTTGCGGACAATCGTGATTTTCGAATCCAAAGTGTGTTGCATGAGCTATTGAAGAAGACGATGATATTTTAAAAACAATATTTTGAAAATGGTCTTTTGCGTTTGAAAAAAAAAAACAGTAAATTTTTGAGGTTAAAAACTTTAAAAAAGGACCGGTCAGAATTTTCCACTATAAACTAACAAAGTTAAGGCATGTGTATTGGACCTATTGGTTTCCATTGTTGGCATCTTCTCATTGTTGTGGTTTCGTTTGTTAAGGCATATGTATTGATTTCTATTGATTTAATTGTCATTTTTTTAGCTTTTAGGGTTGATTAATTTGGATCAAATGCATCTTCGTTCGTCTGTTAGATTTTGTATAATAATATGTGAGAGGATTCGAGTTTTGTAGATGGAACAAAAAATTTGATTTACTGAATATGTTTGAATTTTCTTTGTCTCACGTGTAGTTAAAAATAATGGAAAAGTTATTACATCTCATGTTTACAAAGTTAAGCAAGAATACTCAGAAGAAAAAGACTGAATTTTCATTATTGAGAAAACAATAAAAATTTCTTTTCGTATTTTAATAATAGTTACAATCAAAATATTTATTTCTTAATATTTTTATGAAATAAATATCAAAATAAAATATTATATTTTTCTCGGTATTTGAATTCATTTCGAAGTCAAGAGTACCAGCAAACTAACAAAAGGAAAGCCCAAAATTTGATTCCAACTATTGACATATTCGAACCCATTACTGAACAATTACTAGTGCCCCGCGTGTAGAGACACGAGAGGAGAGAGAGAGAGCGAGATGCAGAAGCGGGAGCAGGGCAAACAAGCCGGAGGACCGGGTGGCTCCGCCACTCCGGCTGCAAAGAGAGGCCGTCCATTCGGTAGTGGCGGCAGTAACGCCGCTGCAGCTGCATCTGACGCGGTGGCGCCTTCGACACTTCTTGGTCCATCTCTCCAAGTTCACTCCGCTTTCGCCGGTTAGTCTTCCCCAAACCCTAGCCTATCACCTTCAACCTTAAAATTAAGTAGTATCACTGGCATTTTACATCATTGTATACTTTCAAATCAACCAAACCTACGAAAATTCATATATATATATATATATATATATATATTATGTTGGATTGTTTATATTTCCAAAAGAACCCTTGACAATAACACATTGTATGCTTTAGGTGAAAGCTATGACAATTACTGCCTAAATGCTCTTTAATCTGTAAAATATCTTTTCTGAGTGTCTGGTTGCGAAAATGAAGTGTTGATTCATATTCATGATACTGTGGGATAATCAAAGATGCCGGGTAACAAATTTGTGTAGGACAGTTATCGAAACAACTGATGGTTTTTGTAATTCACCAGGAAACCTTAGAAGCTTAAAAGCTGTATACTTCAAATATTTAGCTGAGTTCTCATGACATTCGATGAGAATTCAATTGGGTAAGCATCAGAGAAGTTGCCCCTTCTCATATATTGGAAGATATACTAATTACTGCTTCCCATTCGTTGCGTCCAGCCCAGCCTTGTCTCATCATCACTTGGTTTCCATTGCTTGCATATGACTGTTGCTGGAAATTGGTCATTCTGTTTTATTAGAGAGTTCCAAACTATATCACTTTACATCTTTTGGAATTTGGACTTTAGTAGATGAACTGAATTTTGTTCAGTAAGATATTCGTGGATTTAGATGTTTTGGCTGCTGTTATATGGTGTCATCTATTCCTCATTATATACATCTATCAACCACATATTACCATAGTTATTAAAGGGGGAAGGCGAGAGGCGGCGAGAGGTCCATTTTTGAGGCAAAAGGTACGGCGATAGGTGGGCGATCGAAAGGCAAACAAGGCTAGAAATTAAGAAAAGTAGTGTATACTGTATATATATAGTAATTTTATTGTAACATAATCCAAAGCATATATATAAATGAAAATAATATATGAAATTAAGTTAAATTTCACATATAATAGCAACAAGGCAACATCCAACAACACATGTTCAACATCCAAACCTACAATTCCATAGAAAAAAAATGAAATTACGAATTAATTAAAACTTCTAATAAAGTGACAAAACTAGTACCAACTAGCAACACATTTAACATCCTCACTCACAACCCGAATCAAACCCATCATCCTTATGCTTGAGGTGGTTGGAGCTCATATTTGAGACTAAGATGTTTTAGTGTGTCTGTTACATGAATTTGGTGAAGAAATCCCCACTTCTGAATTCTTTTTAGTTACAAGCATTCTTTTTAGGTTATAAAATGTTCACTTTGTCTACGTATGTTGGATGTATCCGCTCAACTGTATCCAACTGTTGTAAACATATCCCCTGAATTATGACACATGCACATAACGGCTATTCCACTACAAAATATGGAATATCTGAGCATGAGAGGAACACTTTTGTTGAAAAAAGGTTCGAAATATGAAACGAAAGAACATGCATTTCTTCTTCTAGATGGTATAGCTGCAGTCTTGTAACTATATACCTTATTCTGATGTTCCTCTTTTCCTTCTAGATCAAAATCACAAAAGAATTGTTCTGGCTCTTCAAAGTGGACTGAAGAGTGAGTTGACATGGGCACTGAATACTCTAACCTTGCTTTCATTCAAGGAGAAAGATGAAGTACGCAAAGATGCAACTCCACTCGCCAAAATAACTGGATTGCTTGATGCTCTTCTCCTTGTCGTATGTGACTTCCTTCTGACATGTTTAAAGTCCAGTTGTATGTTACTTTTGTGGAGAACAGTGCTCCTCATATATACTTGTCTACACTTAGAACAGATAGATGACTGGAGAGATACAGCCCTACCTAAGGAGCTAATAAAGGCGCCAAGAGCAAGATCATTAGGTGCTAACTCGGCTGTTACTGGATTTGGAAATGAATACAAGGGATTAAACTCGAATGATGTGGTGCCCCATCCTGGGTAAGTTCCTTATGGCTATCTTCCTCCCCACCCCTTTCTTTTCTTCTGAAGCTCCATTTTGTAGATGCATGAATTGTTCAATTGACAATCATCAGCTGAGTTTGAGATGATTTCCTTGTGGCAGTGTGGGATCTGGTTCTGTTACAGAGGTATCTGTGCAGAAAAAAACAACCAGGTCACACCCTTCAGAGTGGTGGGCTGATGAAGACGGTCTGTTCAATCTGGATGATGAAGGGCGGGCCGAAAAGCAGCAGTGTGCTGTAGCTGTTTCAAATATTCTCCGCAATTTCTCTTTTATGCCAGAAAATGAAGTAATTATGGGTCACCATCGCCATTGCTTGGAAACGATCTTCCAGTGCATTGAGGATTACATGACAGGTCAGTGAAGTGGCTACTAATTGTGTCTATAATAAATGTTAATATTAACTAGTAATAAAGAAGTGTGGTATAATTTTCTAGTAATATCACTTATCAATTTTTTTTTCTAGTAGTATCAAATACTGTTTGGTGACTTGTTAGTTTGAAAGCTCAACGTTTGAACTTAAATATGTTCTGTTTTTACCAAGTTCACTTTTTACACTAGGAAGAAGATTCACCATCAGCCTCATTTGGGATTTAAGAAACTTGTAATAGAGAATCAAATTTTCATTTCATAAAGTATAACCTAAACACTAGTGCAAGATGTTTTACAATTGGAATATAGAATTGGTGCGGGAATTTAGGATCCCATATACATCACAAATATCATAATCTGCACAAAGTAAAGCCCCAAAACTGCCTAGCACATGCCAAATCTCTAAACTATCCATGAATGATATTAAATAAGGAAATTGAGACATGTACAGGGGGATCTGAACGGCACCAAAACATAAATGGCTCTTCCTCTTGACTTTTGCAAAGTTCAAGGGTGTACAGCAGATAACTAACGTCAAGAGATAAAAGTGTAAATTTCTAAAATAAGGAAATCGAGACATGTCAAGGGGGGTCAGAAAGTTACCAAAAGGTCTACATGAAACCTAGTTTGATTGAACCCCTGTATGTTGACGTTGAACCGGAGCTTAAGAGGGTTGAATCCACGATTAAAATCATAAACAAGGGGCCAAAGTTTCGAACCTTCTCCTGTGCTCCCCTATATCTGGCAGCGTGGCTAACTGTTTATACAAGCTTTAGAGCATTTGTGATTTTTGGACCCATTTAAGCTTCCTAAACTAGAATTCTTTTGGTTTATGCTGCATGTGTTGATTCTGTGGAAACCATGTCTACAGTATACGTGTGTTAATGAGAACTAAGGAGTGTGAATGGCAATGTGACAAATATCATTGTTTTTAAATGCGAGATGTGGGTGGTGGGGAAACATATAATCAAATGTAAATTAAATATACATATGCTGTGATAAATTTGAAAGCATGTTATAAATTATTCTCATAATTGAGATTAAGTTAATACTCCCTCTGTTTCGGGCAAAGAGTCCATTATTCCATTTTTGGATGTTTCACTTAAAGAGTCCACTATTCCATTTTTGGATGTTTCACTTAAAGAGTCCACTTTCAAATTTTAAGGCATAAAAGTGTCATTTTATTATTAATGAACTATTGTTAATGTTATTTTCTTAAAAAGTTTTACTTTCAAACGGAGACTCTTTGCCCGGAACGGAGGGAGTATATAGGAATAATAACAAAAAATCCAACCTCCATTTCCAATCATAAAACAAAAGAGGGACTTAATTAAAACTCCACATGCAATGTTGCCGGCGATGCAAATCAAACTTAGTATAGGAGAACTCATAAAGCATAAGTGCTGGGATTTAATGGCAATCATTTTACAATAAATCTTTCACTCAGTTCCACATTGGAGTTAATACTTGAAATCTTCATACTTAGTTGGACCAATGATTTAAAAGTAGGTTGGTTACTGACATCCGTAAGGTTCTTATCTTTGAAGTGTTGAGAAGTAATCCTTCAGTAGTAGTAGTTGCAGTTCAAATATAAGGTCCACAAGGGATAGAATCATGTGTTCAATTGACTCGTCAATTTTTACACTGGTTGTGGGGAAGCTGCTGTCACAAAGTGGCTTTGCCCAACATTCTCCTTTTCTGAACTTGCACTAAGATTGGCATAACCTGTTTGAAGATAAAAGGGGTTCATCTTTCCTTATGATGCTATCACATTATCATTGATTCATTGGAACCTAACTCTTTGAAGCCATTTGATTGTGTAGAAGGTTGTGGTTCAGGGATTGATTATACGTCTATTACTTCGCTTTGTCTGTTGCTTGGATTGTCTATTCATTGAGCTTTCTTGACCTTAACAACACTAATTTGATTTTGGCTTATAACTGTGCTACTTCAGGAGACCTATAAAATGAACCACCTCATGATTTGTACTATTGAATCTTAGTGCCTTGCCTCTCTAATAGGAGTAACCGTGTAAGCAGAGCTAGCACCTATGTAATTAGCTAAGAACAGCAATTTATTTGTCCTCTATAATCTGGTAGTTGATTTCTTTAAGCGAGAATCGTTTAAGTTTTGGTTGCCATTCATGAGTTAATTTATGTTTTGTTTGGTTCTGTTTTTTTCTGTTGCTTATCTACAAATTTGTTTGTCTTAAACACTATTTGCCAAGAAGCAATGATTTTTCTTAACTTCTCCTGTCTGACGTGTTCGTCGGCATTTCTTGTCATATTACTCAAGTCTGTATGTGGTTATATCTTAGTCTGAGTGCTAATAATCACTCGTTGTTGACAGAGGACGAGGAACTTGTAACAAATTCACTTGAGACGATTGTGAATTTGGCCCCATTGGTGGATCTCCGAATCTTTAGTTCATCAAAACCTTCCTACTTAAAAATGACGTAATGTGTTTTGCATAAAGTTTTGGCTTATGACGTACCTATGAACTTCAATTCACATTCTAATATTTGTTATTATATCATTTAACCAGAGAGAAACGCGCAGTTCAAGCAATCATGGGGATCTTGGGATCTGCTGTCAAAGCCTGGCATTGTGCAGCTGCGGAATTACTTGGGCGTTTGATTATAAATCCTGATAATGAACCCTTCATTCTTCCTTTTGCTCCATTGGTAGATGCTTCCCTCCATGACTTTCTAGTTTTATATGATATATTTCTGGTTTTGTGTGCATGCTTGAGTTCAACCCTTTTAATGAATAGTATGGTGGAGTTGCAGATCTACAAGCGTTTAATTGATCTTTTGAGCTTGCCTGCTGTGGATGCACAAGCAGCTGCCGTTGGGGCTCTTTACAACCTTTCAGAAATTAATATGGATTGCCGGTTGAAGCTTGCAAGTGAACGATGGTGAGATGATTTTCTAATCTGAAAGCTACCCCATTCATCAAAATTTATTTTTTACCAGTCTTGTTTTTTTCTCTTTCTAGAAAAACAAATTTTCATGTTTATAGATATCTAAGTCTTAAGTTTTATGCTAGCTGTCACTCTACCTAATGCAACCCTCCTCTTTTATCCGGGCTTGTGACCGGCTGTACAGAGGTGTGACCGTGTGACTCTAAATGCCACGCAGGTTGAATTGAGTTGAGCTGTATTGTGTAGAAAAAATAGGTGTTGATTCTTTCAATTAATGAAAATAAATTGAAGAAGAACCGGTCCCTAAAGAATTTGTTTTTGATAGGTAAGTGTGTCTCCTTGTTGACATGGGGATTGGAACCAAGGACCTCAAGGTCTTTGCTTGAGGGCCCTTGCCATCTCTCCCACCCCTTCCTTGGGGTTGTCCCTAAAGATTTATCGTCTTTCATACAAAAAGAAATGTAGACTTAGTAGGCCTTCTTTATCAGCTCAAAAATGTAATTTTTTCTTGAAAAGTAGAAGAGAATATAGAGAAAAGCCTAAGAGCCCTAGGAAAGCACTGCATTCCCATTGGTGCAAATACCTTGAGGTCTTTGGTTCCAAGCCCTGCACCCACAAGGGGTCATACTTGCCTATATAAAAAACTATTATTAATCTTCAGCAACATCAGTTTTTCTGTTTTTGGATATCATTTCCAAAATAGGAATCTGAAGTTCCATGACGAAAAGCTGTAACTTGCCAGTATTTCGCGAACAAGAAAATGGCCATCAATTATCTTGAACAGAGTTGAAGATGATAAAAACTTACATGCTATTCGTACATAAATGTCAGGGCGGTTGATCGACTGCTGAAAGTGATCAAGTCACCACATCCAGTGCCAGAAGTTTGCAGGAAAGCATCAATGATACTGGAAATCCTTGTATCTGAGCCACAAAACAGGCCGCTGCTGCTATCTTATGAGAATACCTTTGCAGAAATACTATTCTCGGATGGAAGATATTCAGATACATTTGCCAGGATATTGTACGAACTGACTTCTCGACCCAGCAATAAAGTGGCAGCTGCTCGTGGTATTTGGGGTATGTAATGGACCCTTTGCTATACCTACCATTTTCTTGCTTTCCTCTGCTTATGGCTGGGGATCCATCAGTGTTGTAAAAATTAGCCAACCTACATAGCATCTGTTTTGTCTATAGATTACAGTAGGAGCTACTTCGCTGTTTACCAATTAGATGCCTGTATAAACATTCTCTCCAAAATCCTGTCCGTTGATGAACAAGAGTTGCAACTTGCACGATCTCAGCCTCTGTGTGTGTGTTTGCCCGTTTGTCTGTTTGAGATTGAGTGAAGCCAACTTATCCAATTTGTGTTCGCTAAGTCAATACTCCTTTTGTTCCGGATAAATGTTCTCATTTTTTATTTTGAGATGTTCCAAATAATGTTTTTAAAGACTTTTAATATACAATTTAATAATATCAATTAGGGAAGATAAATAATTAACGAGAGAGAGAGAGAGAGAGAGAGAGAGAGAGAGAGAGTGTAATGGCCTAATGGGTACGTAATATGTTTTTTAGTCCTTGCGCTTTGTTTAATAGGTATATTTATCCAGGGACGGAGAGAGTATCATAATAAGAAACTCGCTAAGAAAACAAATTCTAAACCGTGGAATTGACTAAGAAAGTAATGAAATTACAAGGCCTAGAAAGTTGTTAGCAAGTCATGATCTCCATCTGGACTTGATAGATAAGCTACTATTTATTCTCAAGTCTCAACTATACGCATTGAGGTCTGCCTAACCAAATTGGAAGTTCAAGTCTTGCCTAACATTGATTCTATTTTTCATATCTAATCAATAATCATCGTAGATGAGTTGGTTTTGATGAACTATCCGAATCTCGCATCCAAATTACGTCTATTTCAACAAAAACTTCAAATAAAGACC
>CM028380.1:147397630-147429796 GCA_013146195.2 Codonopsis lanceolata
GGCTGTCTATGTTAAGGCGTTAGTGTTGACTTTTCACCCCAAAGCATTAACAAGTATTACATCACATCGACTGCGGATGGTGCGATCATTTTAACACACACCTCCATACCATTCCTCGAGGGTGGTCAATGCGACCATCGCCCTCCACGGTGTTGAGTGGACCCAGGCAAGTAATCCACCCTACGGTCCACGCACCATGGAGGAGTCCTTCCTTGAACCGACCAAGCCGGTGTTCAAATTTATTTGTGGTTAGTCTCATGCCTTCCGATCACCAACATCGGTGACTTGGGGTAAAACGTCTGATCTACACCATCATGGCCGGTGTGGTCAGTTGATGTTGGCCGTCGATCAACGGCCAAATTAAGACCCTTATTAGAGGTGCCACGAATGCGGGTTCGCGTTCCATTTGATCACGAGGATTGTGTAGGAGGGCGCGGGCGTGAGATGGCCCGGACACGGAGGCTTAAAGTGGTCAGGCCATTACTAGGGCCATTTTGTTTGAGCACCCGGCGGCCAGAGTGAGGGTTCCTCACGGTGAGGAACCCGAAGGAGAGGACCCTCGTGGGATCTCCAATAGGCTAGAGGTTTCCCTTGAAGCCCCAATGGCAACTTCAACGGTTGGCACAAATTGATGCCGACCGAAGCATTTGTTTGGGTGGTTTAACACATGGGACAAAATGTCTCAAATTATTATGGCTGCCTCGGCACGACCCCGAGTTTCGTCCTCTCATTCGTTATTTCCGCCCGACTCACCGTGAGTCGAGGCCCAAGTTCCATCCTCTTTCGTTAGTGGGCCCTCATGTTTCCTTTGATATTTGTCCTTCCATCAATCCCCTCATATGTTCCTCAATTTTGAGGACAAAATAGAAATTAAGTTTGGGGGATTCTAAGCCCGTAGTCTTAGCGTCCTAGCCTAAGGAGGAATGGAGTCTGGTTACGCTTTAGGGTGAAGAAAATTTTCTTTTCATCGATGACCATTTAACTCTTCACCCGCTTTTCCTCGTTTTTAATTTTTTCTTATTTCTGAGGTGTTGCCTTGACCGTATACACACACATTTGGATGCTCGTGATTCCTCTTGTGGGAACCCATCATCAATTGTGTCATCAACATCTCCAATTTCTTTAAAAAAAAATCAAAATCAAAAATCAAAAATAAAATATTTCAAAATTTTCATCCTCGAGATTGGGTTTGGTAATGCTAGTCTAGTCGATGAGGAGTTAATGCAATGAACCGCATAGCTAGTCCAGATCCCTCTCGAATTTACTTGATTTTGCGAAACTTATACTTTTCTCCAAATTCTTCATGCACCCACACACCAGCCTTAATTATGGATTGATTAGAATAGTTTTATAAAAGTTTATAGCACCTACTATTACAACATTAGATATGCACAAGAATATGATGGCTATTCTTGAACAAGATTGTTGCATTAAATTGTGACTTAGGTCAATTGCATGATAGTTAGATCGATCCCTTAGATTTTTCTCATTTATATATCTCAAGCACACTTTCGAACCGTATTCCCAGATGTTAGTCTAATTGTCCTTACCATCCTGTATAGCGAATGCTTATGTGAAATCCAAGATGCTAAACATTCAACCCCACAATTCCCATAGTTGATATGATATTTTGTGTGTTTTACTTGCTTTAAAAACTACATGAGCATTTGGCATTAAGAAATGACTTAGGCCATCTTTGGATCGTTAGAGCCTAAATATTCCCTGACCTATACTAAAAATATCCCTAGTGTCCCCGTTGAGCCTAATTTAAAAAGAATGGAGTGTGCTAAACACACTATTTAAACCCACATTGACTTAACCCTAAAAGCCTATACACTTTTAGCCTACCCTTTGAGAGAGTAGGATTGGGTGGGAAATTGATTTTTGAGGACCATTCTTTTCAGTTGGGCTATTTTTCGGAAGACTTCTTCTTTCCTTCGTCGAAAAAAAAATAATAATAATAGAAAAAAAAAAGAAGAAAAAAATATGTATCGACGAAAAATGAAACGGAAGAAGAAAAGTGCAAACAAATATTCAAATGGAAGCATAGCTTTCAAAAGAAATTATGTTGAGAAAAATTATTGCTGAGAAGAATGATGTGATATTTTTAGAAGTATTTATTGCCCAAAACAAGTTTGGGGGGGGGGAAGAAGAAAACTGAAAATTAACGAAAAGAACCCCTACTTGTAGTCTTTGCAGTCCTAGCCTAAATAGGAAAAAACTTCCTTTTGCTTGGAAGTATGAGGGATAAAGGGTAGTCTTACTCTCTCACTTTGAATTCCAATCCCTTTCCATCAAATCCCTCATCACCTTGGCCTTACATTACAAGCTAAATAAAGACCTAATGATCTTCTTGTCAATGCTTGTGCTGTTTTAACTGCTAAGTGAGTCATATGAAATTGATCAAACACTTCATGTTCATTATTATTCGCCCTAAAGCTCACTGTGTTAGCATAATCTTAGCTATTACAAGTCATTGGGATAAGAGAACATTGTATATCATACATAGAAGTGCATGGGATGGATGTATAAGTTTTTGAAATCCTTGGGACCTTTCTTTCTATAATAGACCAGGTTTGGATGGTAGATCTCATAATTCTTAATGCATGATTTTCAATAAAACTTTGATTTTCATATGAATGTGGTGTTTAGCTTAATAAAACTGTTTTAGTTAAGATATTCTCTAAGACTAGTGATCACACACACACGGAGAAAATAAGAGTAGTAGCAATTTTAAGAAAAGATCAGTTGGTTTTATGTGACTAAGCCCGCATATTTGTGGTGAGCATCGAACTGAGACTGCTTTGCATGCTATACTTTTATAACTTGAGGTTGAAGCCAAAAAGATTTTTGTTTTATTTTTTTAGCTTAGTTTTTATTTGCTTTTGTATTTATCTTTGTACTTATATGCTTAGTCGAGTCACTCGAAAGAGTCTCCTTGAGTTTGTGGGTTTATAGAGGAGTGTAAATAGTGTCACCCTCCAAAAAGATTTTCATTTTGTTAATTGTTATTTATATGCTTTTGTATTTATAAGTATTGTTTACTCGTGGACGAGCAAAGTTTAAGTTTGGGGGTATTTGATCGATGTATTTTATACGTCGATTTTATATGCTTCTATGACTTAAATTATGCCATTTCACGAGGCTTTGGCTATTACCGATATGTGTTTTCGGTGAGTTTTGTAAGTTTCAGGGTTTTTAGTGAAAATATGCAAAACTCCGGGTTTTATATGCAAATTTTCAAGAAGGGCCCAAGATGAAAATGAAGAAGAAAAGAAGATCAACATCTCGAGACCTTGCGGTCGCAAGTACTGTACTCACCTTGCCTCGCAAGGCAAAGTGGGCAAGAACATGAAGAAGTCGAAAATCCAGAGAGCCGGAATCCGGAGACCTTGGGACGCGGTACCCAAGACTGCACCTGCGACCGCAAGGTGGTCGAATGCGCAAATTCGTATTTTCACAAGTGATTCGATTGGATTACAACTCCCCCGGTATAAATAGAGATCGGATGCCAAAGCCAGGATATGAAAACGAAAAAAGCCGGAAGCAGTTTTGTATAGATTTTAGATAGTTTTTAGGTTGTACAACATAGTTAGATTGTGTAATTACAAGTATTGAAGATCAAATCATGTTTCCGTTCATCACCATGTGCTGTTCATTGTCTATGATGAACTAAATCATCCATAATCTAGGAGGTCGGAGGTAACTTGTATCGAATTTATGTTTTAATTCATCTTTATGTTCATTCAATTCTTGTTGATTGTGGTGATTATCAATCCCTCTATTATTTCGCTTTGAACAAATGAATGTAATCGCAAATAATAAAGGCCTAGAGGTGCGGATAACTGCATGACCAATGTGCGTATGTCGTACACTAGCTCACCATCACAATAAATTGGACCTATCGATGCACGAGAGTGATAAGTTAGGACCGGTTCATATGATCTAAGTGAGATAGATCATAATCTAGGTGACAGATAGATTAAATGTTCTTGTGCTTAGGATATAGAATGGATGAATGTTGCGGGGATGGAGGCTGAACCAATAGTTCAACAGACTATATCTATCTTTTGTGGACGAACCCAAAAAATTGAATGATAATTATTGTGAATTAAACATAAAGGAGATACAAATGAAACCCGAATCCTAGATTGCTACCTATCATAAGATCTTTATAACTGTAATTACTGCTAATTAGTTAAACATCTTAATATTAATAGTAGTTCAAATAAAATCATTATAAAAACCCTATTAGATTAATAATTTGCTATTAATAAATTGTACTGTTCGTGATCTCTTGTCTCTGTGGGTTCGACCCTTGCTTCCAATATTATTCTATAATAGTCTTGTCCACTTGCAAGGAAAAATATTAAAATAAGACATCGATCACCTGTCGTTGGTGGAATTCACGTACAACAATAGTTATCATGCGAGTATTGGAATGGCACCATACGAGGCTCTGTATGGGCGGAAGTGTCGATCACCTACCTGTTGGGATGAAGTAGGTGAAAGGAAGCTTACGGGACCCGAGTTAGTGCAAGCTACATCAGAGAAGGTGCAGTTGATTAGAAAGCGACTTCTTATGGCACAGATCAGGCAGAAGTCGTATGCCGATAACTGTCATCGTGGACTTGAATTCGAAGTGGGGGATCACGTGTTTCTAAAGATCTCACCCACGAGAGGAGTTATGAGATTTGGTATTAAAGGGAAGTTGAGTTCGATGTTTGTTGGACCGTTTGAAATACTCGAACGGGTGGGGGAAGTCGCCTACCGACTTGCTCTACCACCTACACTCTCCAGAGTTCACAATGTGTTCCATGTGTCGATGTTAAGAAAGTACATGTCAGACCCTAGTCACGTGATCACGTATGAACCCTTGCAACTCCGAGAAGATTTGAGCTATGATGAACAACCTGTCCGAATTGTGGATCGGAAGGACCAGGTTTTGAGGAGGCGAACTATTCCTTATGTAGAAGTTCAGTGGAGTAATCATACTGAAAGGGAAGCCACTTGGGAGCTCGAGGAAGAGGTGAGAGAGAAATACCCCGTGCTATTTGTTTGACCAGGTACGTCAAGTTTAGAAGACTAAACTTATTTTAAGGGGGTGAGAGTGCAATATCCCTAATTTTGATAATATTATTGTTTGTTTAATTAGAATAAATATACTTGGGCCTATATTGATTTAGTTATCTTGGGCCGGTATTTATGTTTTGGCCTAATTTGAATGAAGTCAATAATTGAACCTATTTTAATTTAAGAGCGAGCCCACTTAGTCTTGGTAATAAAACTAATTAGGGGTGGTGAAGGGGCCGGTTCATGCTGCTGTTGAAGGAAAACGGTGGCGAGCTCTTTTAATCCGGCAGTAATGGAGGAGAGCAAAGGGCAATTCACTATGATTATAAAAGGGAGAAATGCCTCTAGTTGGGTCATCAGCAGAGAGAATAAAAAAAAAGGTGAGAATAAGGATTGAGAGAGCTGTGAGAAAGGGTGCTCAACAGAAGTTCTTGGTGAAGTCTCGAGTCGAAGAATCTGGCGACACAATAAACCTCTGGCGGACGAGATCGAGTTTTGGTGAAGATGAGACATTGATTCTTCTGTTTTCAAGTTTCTAGTAACTGATTCTTTGGTTGAGTTAGTTGTTGTGTGGGTTTCCTTTGAATCGGGAATCGGTGCCGTGGGTGTGAGTGGGTATGTGAAAGGAAAAAAAATAAGAATAAGAGTGTGGGGAGAAGGAGAAGAGAAGGAGCTGGATGGAATGAAAAAAAAAAAAGAAGGAACAGAGGAGTAGCAGCGGTGGTGCAGAAGAAGGGGGAAAATATTGAGTTTTGTTTTTTGGGGTTGTTGACTTTGAAGTACACTAAAGAAGGAAAAAAAGAAAAGGAGAATAAAAAAGGGGGGGGTAATAAAGTGGGGAAAGGATTGGTGAGGGGACGGGTGGAAAAGAAAGGGGGGAGGAAGATTGGTGTGTACTTGGGAAGGATTAATTAATAAATAAACAAATAAAGTATTTTGCAACATGGCCGGTGGACATGGGAATGTGTGAGTGGGTTTTGTTGTGGTAGGTAATAAGTAATATTAGCTTATACAATTTATTAGGAATACAAAGTGATAAAACCGTGCGTGTATTGGTGAGTATATTTTATTTTTAAATGTTTAAATTGTCTAATTAATAGGCTACTTTTGGTACAAAGTATGGCTTAGCAATTATTATTTATTTTGAATTTAGATTGAGATAATAGAACTTAAAGCGATTGTACATGTGGTGGATTAGTTTTGCTGAACATTTTGAGGTAAGAGATTATACTTCTTAAGTATTTTGAACATCCTATTTTATTTGGTAGGTTTCCATTATAAATTTTATTATATTAACGTTTTCTTGTAAACGCATGCTCGGCACTCGCCGATATTTGCTTTGAACTCCGTCGAACCTATTTTGTTCATACTCCAAATTTTGATAACCCATGTTTGACTTCTTTGAAATATTAATCCGTTGGAAAAATTGATTACGTATATTTTTGGACATTTGACTTTATTTGGAACTCCTCCGTGATCACTAAGTAAAATAAATTGTTACGTGAAATATGTAACATTAGTGAAACGAATAAATTATTGGAATAATTACAAGCCGGTACATTTTTTAAAATATTTTTTCAAATCAATCCAGCAATTTTTTAGACATATCTTTTATGTACATTTTTGGGGTAAAAATACATCACTACCCCCAGTTATCATGCTGATTCAGGTATTCGATTTCCTTTTCCGATTCAGGTTCATTTGTGAATATTTCTCTTCGAGGCTCACCTTTGCGTCAACAAGCTTCATGGACCCCTCGCGCCAAACCTCGACCATCTCGCAACATCTTCCTTTCATCTTCGACTTCCTCCCGCATCTTAGAGAATTCCCTTTTCAATGCTTCAACTTCAGCCTTGTCTTCTCCAATTTCCTTCGCCAGCTCATTGCACACGGGAAAACTTAGCCTAGCTTTTTTTAACCTCAACCATTCATTCCAGTGATCTTTCAACCGTAGTGTCCTTCTTTCCCTGTGTATGAGAGTTTAAAGATAGGCCTGAACTTCCGCAATAGAAACTTCCACTTGCCTGCTAATATTATTCTTATTTATAGAATAAGAGATTTGTCATGCTTTCACCTACTGCCATTAGCATGAATCTTTTTCATAGTCCTGCATAAATCGCTTAGCTGATAATTTGACATCAGCTAATTCATTGACCAATTTGGAATTTACTATTTCCATCCTTTGGCGATTTTTCCTCTCTCTATTCAGTTCACCTTTTATATTTCCATCCTTTGGCGATTTTATGAACTGTAATGCCAGATCGCCGGCGAATGAAGCGAATTTTTTGGTTTTGAGTTTTGATTTTAAATTTTGAAGGTTCTGATGTCAGGCATCAGGTTGATTTCTGATGCTTGGCATCAAGTTGATTTTTGGCATCAGGTTGATTCTGATGTCTGGCATCAGGTTGATTTTTGGCATCAGGTTGATTTTGGCATCAGGTTGATTTTTGATGCCTGGCATCAGATTGATTTTGGCATCAGGTTGATTTCTGATGTTTGGCATCAGATTGATTTTTTGGCATCAGAGTTTTCATTAATGACATTTTTGTCATTTGGCAAGAAATTTGTAGTTACATGAAATGTCCAAAAAATTGATGGTTCTAGATGAAAACATGTTTTCAAAATTGTACCCACTTGAAATTTCCCCTAAATTATTTGACACCACTGGACATGTGGTGAGGTTATCCGGATATACCTTCAGGCCCGTTGCGGGTTCATGCCCATTGGGGCAGTTAGTCTGGTCGATTTGACCACTTAAGTGATCATGGACTCTACGTGTCTTCCTTGTTTCCAACCAGTATGAGACGGTTGACGGCAATTGGACATTTCGTATTTGTTTTGAGCCTTATCTTTCACTTGGAATTCCAGATTTATATTTGTATTTGGTTTTATAATCTCTACATCTGGTTGTTGCAATTATTGGTCTTGTTAAGACTATTTGACTTTTTGGCGAAATATAATTTTTGTGGTAAACTCCTCCGTAGAAACTGGTGGGGTTGTATATAAACTTGCTAGGCATTGTTCGCTCACCATTTTCTACTTTTCTTCAGGTCGTAAGTAGGTTTGAGATCCTCTTGAGCTCGCGTGGACCATTTGGAAGGGTGACTCGTGCATGAATAAAACCCTTAGTTTTGACGGTTATTTTAAATGAACTATTATTTGTTGGGATTGGTCGTATTAAATTGCATCTTGGGATTTGTAACAGACATTAATGTATTTTGGTTAGGAAAATTGAAATGTTTTATTTTGGTTAGGAAAATTGAAATGTTTTATTTTGTATAATTTGTGGTTTGGTATTTAGTAATGGTGATGTGGCCAAATTGTGGGACCGCGGAGTCGGTACCGAGTTTGAGGCGTTACAGTTGATGTCATTGTCAAAGAATGACTGTTATGCGGACATCATGGACATATCAAAATCCAGAAAGAATGTTCTTAGGTTGTAAAAGTCTGAAAGATATAGAGTAAATAATTTATTTTCTGTGATTAATTAAGTAATTAATTTTGCTAGAAAATAAAACATGTTCTAATTATTCTGTTTTTGACGTCCATTTTCTAATTTTTTTCAAAATACACATAATTTGCAGTATATAAAAAAATATTTGATCGAATCCGCCTAGGTTCCCAAGGTCTGGATCCACAAAATGCAATACAATTGTGTTTTTCTAATAGAAAAAAATGGTATTACGATTTCACACTACATATATATGTTTTGAAAATATATGCATGTATACTGAACTAGAGGAAATGAAACTCTACATTAGTTGAAAAATTTTAACATCTTAAAGAGTAAGAAGAATACTTCTTAAGGAACAAAAAGTTTGCTCATAAAAACAAAGGGAAAAAAGGCACAAAAATGTCATAATGGAGCCGATCAATCGATAGTACTTCACGTTCTCAAATAATTGTCGTGTTTTGATATTTTTTGGTCAAATAAAATGAATATTAGATGTGTATTAATTTTGTTTTTTTTTTCAAAACCATAAAATACGTAATTGTTTATATACTGCAAATTATGTGTATTTTGAAAAAAAAATATATAGAAAATATACGTCAAGAATTTATTTGAAAAAAAACGATTTAGAAAAGTCAAAACAGAATAATTAGAACATTATTTTATTTTTTAGCAAAATTAATTAGTTAATTAATTACAGAAAATCAATTAGTTACTCTATATCTTTTACAACCTAATAACTTTCTCCCTGGATTTTGATATGTCCATAATGTTCTCATGACAGTCATCTTTCCACAATGACAACGAACATATCTATCCATTCTATTAAAACTAATAAATAAAAGACGATCCAATGAAAATTGTGAATTGTTGGATGAATTAGTATATATATATATATATATATATCCATGTATGAGGCTTGTATTGAATTCAAATTTGTAAATATCTGGTCAAAGATCTTGTTGTTATTGAAATTTCAAAATAAGATAAAGTTTGAACAATGAACTTTGATGACCTTTTTTACATACGTTTTCTCTTTTTTCTTTTGATATTATTCCTTAGTTGAGAAACCTATATATTCTAGTCCCACGCCCTAAACAATAAAGAGTCCTTCTGTAACGTAATGGGACAGATAAACATGAAAGTCTCCTTATTTCACTATACTACTAATTATTGTTTCATTCTCCTTATTTCTACCATTTAACAACCTTAGCTTTAGCTACCAAAACCTCCATTGATGAAGATAACTTATTGAAGAAACAATCCATGACGACGGCAGATAGTTTGTGCAGAAGTACTGGCAAGACTGCCTTCATAATATACCAATCTATCTTTCTCCTTTTCTTCCTCTCTTGCCTTAATTCTTACTTCCATTTTATTTCTTTCCCTACCACAATGCTCTCCGAGACGGCATCGCACTTGTCGAGTAGCCCTCCTAATCCTAACGTTGTGAGTATTCATTTGATTCAATTCAAATATGTGTATCCGCGTTTGAATATATAAACCTAGTTATCGACTATAGTACTGATAGTGATAGTGCTGTTGACGTGATGTCACCAACCAACCACAAAACCCAAACTAGCGACGTTGTTGATTTGGTCTTTGATCACAAAGAAGCAATTTTTTTTCTAGTCAACGGCTTATTTAGTGCGTTTTGATTGGTTGGTGATGTGGGAAAGAAGAATTCTTTTATGGTACAAAAATAAACACATTTAGTGGCATTCCAATAGCGACTTATAATGGTATGGTAACATGTTGTGAAACACTATAATTTACACTTGTGATCACCAACCGATAATCGTGTTCATCTGCTGATTTAGTACATTTTGATTGATTAGTGATTAGTGATGTTAATATCGGGGATTTGCATTTCAACGAGGATTTTAACGATGTATAACATTTAAATTGTAGTGTTGTATATAATTCCTCTTTATATACATTGATGAATGTGGTTATGATATGTTTTTGAATGAAGGAAAATGGAAATGTTGAGAGAATAGAAAGAAGATTGACAAGAGCTCGGGCAGCGATACGAGAGGCAGCTCGAACAAGGAGGTATACGATGACAATGAGGACGAATTCGAGTTTCGTTCCTAAAGGTCCCGTTTACAGAAACCCTTTTGCCTTTCATCAGTTAAGATCTCTTTCTCTTCCAATTTTTATTTCATTTGTCATTTTGGCCAAAATTTTTTTAGCTTATTAACTTGTTTTTTACCCTTCTTTTCATGCACTTTCAAATTGATCACTTTCTAATGAAACTACTTTTATTATTTTACTCTTGATTTAATTTTTAACTCTGATTGATGTGCCCCGCTCTCACCTTAAAACACCGGTCCTAAAAATTACTTTTTTTTTAAAATCTGTGTGTCGGTGAAAACAAACTCCTTAAAAAACTGATGAAGTACTAATTTACAAAATCACACTATTTTTTGGAACAAACCAATGAGAAAATAATTTCTTTGGATGGAGTGAGTAGATGCTAATTTAATAAAATACTCCATTCGTTCCGGGTAAAAAGTCTACTATTCCATTTTTGGATCTTTCATTTAAATAGTCTACTTTCAAAAATTAAGGCATGAAAGTGTCATTGTATTACTAATGTCCTACTAAAAGTGATATTTTCTTAAAAAAATTTGACTTTCAAACGATGACTATTTACCCGAAATAGAGGGAGTAATATTAGCCCTAAAATATAGATGTATCGGTGCATAACAATGTTGGTTTCCATATTCATCTAAAGATGAGATGAACGTCAAAACTAAGAAAGATGAATAATATATATATATATATATATATATATATATATATATATATATATATATATATATATATATATATAGATTTATTAAATGTCTCAATTTTTCCATCTAATTGACGTCTTAAACATGTAATTTTTGAGTAATGTAAGAAACTCTAAGATAAAAATAGCTCAACTTTGTCTTCGAATCGACATCTTAAAATGTGAATCGTGAGTAATGTAACGGGTTCCCGAAATAAAAGTCGGTCTTAAAGATTTGATTAGTAAATATGATTCGTAAACTCGAACTATTAAGATTATTTGGCTTGATCGTCATTAGCATTACTGAAAATTGATATGATCAAATCAAAGGTACTAAGAACAAGACTTGATATAATTTGTGTAATTACCTAAGGCAATTAATTACCATGTTATTAGTAATTAAGCTTTTCATAATTGAAAAGATATATACCCAAAAATGAATTAGGTAGTATGGCAATGGGCATGGAGGAAGGAGACAACCTAGTATGGATTTGGCTTGGTTGGGACCAACATATAAAGACACATAAAGACACAATCTCTATTCTTTGTCGTTTCTATCCACTACTTTTTATACTATAAATTTATGTTTTTTTTTTTTTTAAAAACATGGGTTGACGCCTCGTTATCCATTTCAACCCGACTCATTTCGACATGTTTAATATTTGAGTTTTAACGGATTTTGACAGATTACCTATTCTAACCTACCCAATTCTTACTTCTACTCGATGTAAAATTGTGGGTATTACAGATATGATCGAAAGTGAGATGTGTGTCAGCATCGTTTTTGTCCAGTAATTGATCCAATTCTAGATTAGAATAGTCCGGCACAGTTATTTTTTAGATAGTAGTTTGGAACAATTAATTTGATCTTATAGTTGAAATTGCATCTCAGCATGGATAATTACATCGATGATTTAGAATCGATAAAGAATCCTGTGGTTTGTTATTTGAGTAAGTTTCTTATAAGACGATCTTACGGATTTTAATTCGTAAGACGGATCATTAGTCTCTCACAGTTCAACCCACCAATACACCAACACACGGTGGGTCGATTAAAGATGATTAGTCTTACAAAAAATAACCGTAAAACCGTCTTACCTAAGTTTTTGTCTTTTTATTTTGAGTCTTGTTAGGAGTTATAACGTCTAAACCACTGGTTTTAAAAATTGGTTTGGTGTCGGATCCTCTATTAGTAAATAACAATTTGAATGACCATAGCTAGGTTAGTAATTGGGTGGGTTGGGTTGGTTATGGGTTGGATTCAGATGTGTGACGTGTCGAAACATATTAGAACCCAAATATTAAAGGGGTAAAAATGGGTCGGGTTGAATTGAGTCGGTTTATAACGTGTAATTGGTTAGAGCCGGGCGACCCGCCTTAACCCCAACCTCTCCCCCCCCCCCCCCCCCCAAAAAAAAAAAAAATACATACATTAATAGAGTAAAATCAGCAACGGGTTCGACCTGCTTTATTCCAACCCGACCCAACTCGTAAATATTTTCCAAAAATAGTTAACTGGTTGGTTTGTAATTTTCAAGTCGGGTGAGTTAACGGGTTACGAGTTGTACTCGTCCGTCGTAATCATAGCACAAATAGTAATGCATATCATCAACAACAAGAACACAAAATCAAACTTATTTGATCTGAGTATTCAAACATGTATACAGATATACTTGATATAAGTCATAACAACTGAACTAACTATTACGTGAACAAGCAGGAGCCATATAGAGATGGAGAAGTGGTTCAAAATATGGTTATACAAGGAAGGAGAGCTACCAATGTTTCACATCGGACCGATGCAAGACATATATTCCATCGAGGGCCAATTCATGAACGAGCTCGAGATTGGGAAGAGCCGGTATCTTGCCCAGAACCCGGACGAGGCCCTCATGTTCTTCCTCCCTGTCAGCATTGTCAAGATTATACAATACGTCTACAGACCACATCTCGATTATGATCGGGCTCAAATTCAAAATATTGTGATGGATTATATTGGCACTTTATCTAGCAAATATCCTTATTGGAATAGAAGCAGTGGGGCTGACCATTTCTTTGTTAGCTGCCATGATTGGGTATGTGTCTTCCCTCCTCTTTTAACTTCTACATCTAACTCTACAGTCTACACACACACAAAAACACATACAATGTGTCCATATTTACTCTATCAAGTTGGTAATTGTTGATCTAATCGGAAGAATATTATGTTCCATGGTGATAAAAGTAACGTGGTATGACCAACCAATTAAAATGCATCTAATCAGTAACCTTGCTGAGTCGTGATATATTTTGATTGATTTGTGATACCAATGGAATGATGACATTACCATTACACTCAATATCTTCTCGATCTCTTTGTAGAAATTGGTAATCAACGTTTTTTTGAAGCACCCCATGATTAAGATGAGAATTGAGGGGATATACTTCTCCTTTCCCAAGTTGTTCTTGAATTGGCTAGAATATTGTTTTGATGTTTAAATATTGTTCTTTTACATTTTCAGGCACCAGATGTTTCAGCAGCTAACCCTAAACTGTTCAAAAACTTTGTAAGGGTACTTTGCAATGCCAACAGTTCTGAAGGTTTTCAACCGGCTAGAGATGTCTCCTTGCCAGAAATCAAATTGGGTTATAGAGTACTTGGACCGCCCCGTGAGGGCCGAGCCCCAACCAACCGTTCCATCCTTGCTTTCTTCGCTGGTGGTTGTCACGGCTACATAAGAAATTTTCTATTACAACAATGGAAAGAAAAAGATAATGAAATCCAAGTTCACAGTTACCTCCCCAAAAACAAAAATTACTTTGAATTAATGGGACAAACAAAGTTTTGCTTGTGCCCTAGTGGATACGAAGTAGCAAGTCCTAGAGTCGTTGAATCGATTTCTGCAGGTTGTGTCCCGGTGATCATTTCGGATAGTTATGTGTTACCATTTAGTGATGTTCTTGATTGGAGCCAGTTTTCGATTCATATTCCTGTGGCGAAGATACCTGATATTAAGAAAATCTTAGAAGGCATTTCCATGGATGAATATTTGAAGAAGCAGAAGCTAGTTATGAAGGTTCAACGACATTTTACGTTTAATCTACCGTCGCAGCCGTTCGATTTAATGGATACTCTGCTTCATTCGATCTGGCTTAGAAGGCTCAATGTAAGATTAGCATAATAGCAGATACTATTTCTTGTTTAGAACTGTGTAAAATTATATTAAGTGGAGGCAAATGATATGAGAATATATAGTGCCCATAACCTCCAAAGGATAAATTTATTAAAGGGTTGTTCTAGTTTAACCATGGAGCGCTGATTCGAGTCATAGGAATGCAGCTGCGTAAAAACTTGGAATGAACAACTTTACCCGTTCCAACCCATGACTTTTCATACTATATATTCATGCTTTTTGGGAAAAAAGTTAGATTATGACGGGTCGACTCGCCTCAATCCAATCCATTTCGATTCGTTTGATATTTGAGTTCTAACGGGTTTTGATTCGTTTGATATTTGAGTTCTAACGGGTTTTGATCCGTTATCCATTCTAACCCAACCAAATCCACTCAATTGCGATTTACAAAAATGGGATTTACAAAAATGGCCAAGTCAAAGATGACTTGGTCATTTGTAGCCTCACTTAAAAAAAATACTCTTTTGTGACCTGGTTTATTGATAAACCACGACTGGTTTATCGGTAAACCAGTAAAAATGCACCCCTTAAGGCCTTAACATCCGAAATCGCTGGTTTATCAAAACCAGTTGTCGACCAAGTGGCTTATACTGGTTTATCAATAAACCAGTATAAACCATTTGGTCAACAACTAGTTTATCGACCACTGATCGACCAAGCGGTTTATAGTCAAATGCTATATATGTTCATCAACTGGGTCAAGTGACCATATTTGACTAATGCCACCATTATAGGGCTAGAAAACCTTTCTAATCTAATCACTTACTAAACTAAATAAAGTTGGAAAAGTAGTGCAGTGTGCACAACCTGATCTTCACATGAGCACAAAATTGAGAAGTATCGAAAGTGCGTTGTCGATGTGCTTAAAACTGGGTGGGGATACGATGACAAGCTCAAATCAAGCTTGGCATATAATATAATGGTAAAAACGTATATAAGATGGTATTACGGATATTTTTTGTAAGACGGATCCTTATTATCTAACCTACCGTATGTTGGTGGGTTAAACTGTGAGAGAATAGAGCTTCTTCTTACTAATTAAGATCCGTAAAACGATTTTACAAAATAACTTATCTAATATAATATATTAATGATTTTAATAAGCATTTTGTAAGCTTGGCTATGAGCTAAAAAAATGAAGCAAACGAAGTGACATAAGATAATACATCATTTTGTGCATGAAATCTGCTACGTACCCACTTGATGGCACTGATAGTACCCATAGTATATAGGAGAAATTATTGGTCGCTATCTTTTTTGAAACATTTTTTCGCTATAGCTTTGAGTTCTTTTTTTCAACCGATAAAGTCTTTTTTCATTCAATTGTTTCAATAATGCTCAAATCACATAGTCTGTAAATTTATTCTTTCTTCTCCTTTATCGTCGAGCTTGTCTGCCCAAAAATGCAAAAAAGTATGGTCGTTATGGATGAAGACGAAAGAAAGTGGAGAGTTAGGTGGTGAAGAAGAACAACGGTGGTTACTACATAAACTATGTCTTTATCACCCTAATTTTTGACACTTTTACTTATTTATCTCATGTTGTTGTTGTTCTTCTTCATTATATTTGTGTATCATTCAAAATATATTTACTTATGTGTTTTGTGTTTTTATGCATGTAAATTGTTCGATGAAATGCCTAAATTGAATTTTATTCGTGTTGGACATCATTTCTGAATTTAGATGCATCATTTGTGAATCGTAATGTATCAATTTGGATTTGAGATGCAGGAAAGATGCATTTTGAATCATTTACTATCATTTGCTGATTATGTACTGGAAAGAAGGTACACGAAAGTCTGATTTCATTATAATATATAGCGCGATGCATCAATTGGGGGCTTGAATTGTTGCATCGCGGTGAATAAATTAGATTTGGTAGTTTGATGATGCATCGCGGTGCACGAATTGGATTTAGTAGTTTAAATTGATGCATCGCAACGTAAAATTGGATTATGTAATTAAAATTGATGTCTCGCGGAACATTAATTGATACAGGGCGATGCACACTGAGTAAGTGATCCGTTGCATGGCTCAAACTCATTAAAAATATCATAATATTTTTCCCTCAAAAATAACTTTTTCCCAATTATTAAAAAAAACATAAAATATTATAGTGATCAATTTTTTTCAAAGTGGACCGGCTCGAATTTACCCTTAATTAGTATATATGTACATGCTTAAGCCCAAACTTGGCCTAGAATAATCTATACATCCTTAAGAAAAGAACGACCTAACTTGCTCAAACCAATCCTAAAATTTGAAGTCTTGAGAAGTGGAGATTGACAAAAAGGTAATGGCACAATCACAATTCCAATTCAAAGAAGACTTGGAAGTAATGGTATTTCGTTAAGTTCACAGGGACAAAATTGTCATAAAGTTACATCGGGACCGATTCAACATTCTTCTTCAATCTGATTCCATCAAGACCCCAGTAGTTGGAATCCAAACACAAAATATGCAAAGTGCTGACTAAATCAGTTTTATTCATTTATTTTTATTTTTATTTTTTAATTTACTATTTATCTTTTTGTCCTAAGGGGGCGTGAGCAGGGATTGAACGAGTGTTCTTGGTGCTTTAATCATTTGAGGAGGTCTCTTGTGATTCGCCTTGGGATATTAATTCGTAAAACGAATTTCACTCTTTCACAAATCAATCCACTAATAAATAATGTATCAGAATATACGGATCCATCTTACATAAAATACTCATAAAACTTCATTTTAATAAGTTTTTGCATAAGCGAGTAGACCTCATGTGAGACAGTTTTATGGACTTTAATTTGTGAGACAGGCGTATAGACTTTAATTCGTAAGACAGAGTCTCACTATTTTACAACTCATCTCACTAACGCAAGATGGATAAGGTCAAAAAGAACCGTTTTATATAAAATATTCGTAAAATTGTATTTTCTAAGTTTTAGTCTTAAAATAAATATTGCATTGTGGTTATGGTAATAATATTTCAAAACAAGACGTGAAAAAAAATTATACTTTGAAATATTACACTTTCATGTTACCAATAAAAGAAGCTGTTACAAAGAACCTACCCGGCCATATCAAAATAGATGCATATATGTTCAAATGTAATTGGCTGATTAGATATTTAGATGAAGAAAAAATAATAATAAAATAGTAAAAATGTTTTCCTAATAAAAAAAATGTCAGTGACAAATTTTTTAACAAAAAAAGCTACGAAAAATATTCAAGGAAGTGGGAAGTCTTTAAAATGGTGGGTCCCACATACACAAATGATACTCGATAATCGGTAATTAATTTTTCTTAATTTATGTGGGGGGTAAAAAACACACTTTAAGAAGGGAGATAGTAATAAAAAAAAGTGAGTAACTTCAATGAATATAGTTTTGGTTGCTTTAAAATTCGGACTTATATTTAGATGAATGAACAAATCTACTAACTAGCGGCAGTCTTCAAATCATTTATCCTCCATTTGTTACATTTTTATTTTCTACTAGTGAAAGGCACGTGCGTTGCACGTGTTGTCGAATGATTATATTTAAGTTAGAAGCTACATAAATATAAAGATGACCGTTTCAATATATGATATCTGATTAACAAATATGTAGATATTGCAACAATTTTTTGAAGCAAATGATTATTGAAAAGAAGACATTTTATCTGAGAAGGGTGGATCCAAATTCATCCCAGTTAGTATTTGCGATGCAGTGTACTGATTTGCAGCCTTTGTGTAATGAATTCCATCCCAATTCATGTATTGATTCTGAGCATTGGTGGTGACCGAGCTCTTGTTTATAATTTTGGTTTGCACATGCTACTTTCAAGCTGTAGTTCAGTGGTGGACCTCCATATCCGCAACAGGCCATTATTGGCTGCTCGAATGCTTCTATTTTGAAGGATTTATCAAACTCATTGGCTGTTTGATAATGTTGCTGTCAAGAGATGGCTTAACAGAAATCTTGGTATGAGCCAAAATGATGTGAGAAAAGGATTCATATACCATTCACTATGTGTCTAAAGAGTACATGTAGCTAGAGGTTGAATAACTTTGCAGCTTGGTTATGTGCGCTTACACACCCGAATGCATCAAGCTTTGAAGGATCCGTTTCAAATTTCACAACATTCTAAGTTAAGCAACTGAGGGGACCAGTGTTATGAACCCAAAAATTTCTTGCCCCTTGAGTGTATATTTTATGTAAGAAAAGGAAATAGGTAAGAAAATAGAGAGGTTTCTGATTTCTTCACTCCAATGACTTCAAAAATAAACTCTTGGATGAGGTTTTAAAACAATATATGATCAATAGTTGATGGATTATTGCTAATCATCATGGGTGGGAGTGTTTTTATGACATATGCAGACCTTGATTTCAGCCTCAAATTCATCCAAAGTTGATTGGATCAAAGCAACAACTTGATCGAACGATTTAGAATATAAAGTGGCAGCAAGATCATTTTGTCATATATCAAACATGTAAAGGGACTTCCGAAAATAATGTTCATCAGGAAACAAAGTTAGACATGCAAATTGAAGTGTCATTTTACAACTATGATAGCTTAAATATTCGTAGACATACCTTTGGATCGCAGTTGCAGAACACGAGGTTTTAATCTTAAAAATTGAGCCACCTGAATTGTGAATGAAAACGGACAAACATAATTTACAGTTGGGGGATGATTAGTATACCATGCAGCTGCAAAATTGCAACATACTTGAGGAGCAAAAAAATGATGAAATGTCACAATAAAGAAGAGCTGTATTAGCGAACCTGGATGACAAGAAGGTTTGTGCTATAACTATGTGGATGATGCAGCTAAATCTGCCAAATGTTCTCATAGGATAGCTCAAGCTTGTATCTGTTACAAAGATATGAAAAAAAGAAGTATAATTTTGTCAGGCCATATCCAAATTGCACATAAACATCTGGCCTTCTCTAGAGCACTGAAAATGTCTCCCTTGAGACCTGGCATCCGAAATGGAGAGTTAGACTTTCCATGCAGTGCTCAAAGTTGTTAGGCTCTTGTTTGATATCAGATTCAGATGTCTGAGCTTTCAATTATGAATTTCCGAAGTAAAGTCTTGGTCCTCTATTCTTTGGCAGCATAACGTCTGATGCATATACAGTTCCTTGGCCTGTATATCTCTCGAAAAATGCTGTAACTTGTTTTGCGGATACAACACCAGGAACTCCATACACCTGAATCGTTTTACCCATCCAGTCCAGGTGATTCTAACTGCAGTCACAATAAAGAATATTGAATCAGCAATTGCTTATGGATGTATGCTGCTCCATCAAACTGATAGAATACCTTATTATAAGATTAGTGTTAGGAATCCAAAAAAAACTTGTCCATATTTATACATGATGGTTTGACATCAACATGACTTGTCCTGTGGTGTTAAAATCTGACTGATCATTTTCCATAATGTTTGCAATGTAAACAGTGGAAATCAAAAACAAAATAATAATGATCACTAACATTGTGTATCTCATGTTGGCATCATCTATTTAATTTAAGAATGATAAAAAATATCAGTTCGATTCATTCTGCAAAGTACACACATATAAGAAATATAGTAACATTGTTTATCCCAAGATTGCATCAACTATTTTCAGGAGCAGACTTCCCAATTTGAGAGAAATAGCTTCTGTGTGCTTGAAAATTTGATGCTCAATCTATGGTCAATCTGTGGGATTTACTTAAAAAAAACACCGTCGGATTCCTTCTCCCTGACTGAGATTGATTGGTTCAACTCATATTTTGCTTTCATGCTTTACCTCAACTTTCAAGAGATCCATTACATTGACAGTTCATAATTCATATTATCTATCCACTTTATAGGGATTGGTGAAAGGTAGCTAGTACTCGTTAGATCTTTCTAACAAGATAAGGAAAGATTGATTCATCTGGTTAAGGGTTTCCCTTATTTCTTTCTTTCTTGGTTGGCACGTTGGAACATCTGCTAGGTTTATTAAGAGTGTCGTGCCCCCCTTCTTCGTCCTATATCTTGGTTGTGTAATGTTTATTTCATTAAGTTAAGGGCAAGAGAGGTTAATTACAGATATTCAAATTCAAAGAAAGTAAACATATTAAATTAAAGAAAAATGTCCAATGATGAAATGTATATGAATGCAAGCTATGAATAGTTATTCAAATCCTGAAAAAGTAAACATTTTAAATAAAAAAAGATTGTCTAATTATCAAATGCATATGAATGTAAAGTACGAATAGAATTCCATGTTCATATAAGTTCTTTTCTTTTTTGATTTTAATGCCTACCGAAAAGTTTGTCTTTTTGTTGTTTAGTTGGATTTTTTATTGTTTTTTCTTCCACATTGTGAGGGTTTCTTCATCATCGCTTGAAATCTCCACCTCGCAAACTTCTTTGTTCTCCTCCTGCTTCTTTGTTGAGTTAATTTTTGTCTTTTTTCCATTCCCTTCATTAGGTGTCGATGCTTTTCCGGCTTGTGTTAAATTTTTTGGTAGTTCGTGCTTGGTTGATTTTGATTTTGCATTGTTGGTTCTCCTCTCTTCTATAGGGCTGATCTTTTCACTTGCTTCTGTGTCACTTGAAATCTCCAACTCGCAAACTTGTTTGGTTTCTTTCTTTGTTGTCTTTTTTCCGCTTTGTGTTAAATTCTTTGGTAGTCCGCGCTTGGTTGACTTTGGTTTTGCAGTATTGGTGTTCCTCTCTTCTATGGGGTTGATCTTTTCAATTGCTTCCGCCACGGCTATGAGTTTTCCATTGTCAACTCTTGTCTTATGGTTTAGAGTTATAAGGAATCGGACTTCCGTTGAAACCTGTGTGCTCAATCTTCGGTAATATTTGGATGCATGTTCTCCCTGTATTAGTCGTAGATAATTTAGTATATGAATTAAATTTAGATTATCTATTAAATTGTACATTTTTACCTCCTCTAATGATGATATATATTCTTGGATTGAGCATCCAACAAATATAGTTGCGGCCTCTTCAAACAGTGTTATCATTGCACTTTGGTCACCTTCCACCACATTTAATGCGACTCTATATCTGGCAATAATGGATCATTTTTTGTTAATAACATTGTAAAAATTATTATTAAAATATTTGGAGGAATAATTTGATTGTTACCTTTGCACGATTTCAACGTCTTCTTCATCACACTTGTTGCACTTTGGGGTTCCTCCATTCTTCATGATGGAAGTTGCACATTTCTTGCATGCGTCGTACCAAATAGTTGGCTTATTCTCTACTCTATCGATTATTCCTTTCACACAACAATATTTATTCTGCATATTTAATTTTAATTTTGTATATATTAAGATTGAGTCAAATAAATACATTGCTTATTATTCTTTATATCAAATAAATCTAGTATATGAAAGAAAAGTATCTTTTTTGTTTGTGATAGTGTTGCATCAAGTAAAATAAATTTTATTTTAAGAAATAATATTTGCATATTCAATTTACCTCTGATAAAGTCTGGGTGTTTTGAATTATTCCTTGAAGTGTCATTTCTATTGCGCCTTTGATCCTTTGTCTCATTGATTTTCTTGATATTTCTAATGTATCATCGATTGTGTTCAACCTGTGTTTTTGTAAAATTTAATTAAAAATTTAAAAATAAAAATTAATATTTTTCATTTTGTAATTTTGTATTTTTTTTGAATATACCTTTCGTGTAAATTCTCCATGTTCGTGCCTTTTGGTGCTATCTGTAGAATTGATGCAGCTGTTGTTTGCAATTGTAGTTCACCTGCAAGATTAATAATAACTAGTTTTTTTACCCGTGCGTTAAACGCACGTCAAATAAAGTGGAGAAATTTTAAGTTACTAAAACATACATAAATATTCAACTAATCGTACATAAACAAAATAAAGAGAAGAAAAAATCTTAAAAGATTAAATAAGTAGAATCAGTTTATTAGCAAATACACATCTGTATATCACTAATCCTTATATATTTTGAAAAACTTCCTTATACACAACATTTGTTGTTTTATTAGTTGGTTTTTCATCTTCACCGCATATCAATATTTTCAAACTAGACCGATTTGTTACTCTAGAAACTGCGACATATAACTGCCCATGGCTAAATACTGGTTTCTTCAAGAAGAGACCTACGTGCGACAACGATTGACCTTGGCTCTTGTTGATTGTCATTGCATATGATACCATCAATGGAAATTGTCTTCTCTGGAACTTGAAAGGCAGTTTTACATCTGATGGAGTTAAAGACATCCTTGGGATAAAAACATTTTCTCCAACATTACTTCCATTCAAAATTTTTGCTTCAACAATGTGATCCCCAATATTTGTTATGATAAGTCTTGTTCCATTGCACAAACCTGCAGAATGATCAATGTTTCTCAATAGCATTACCGGAACACCAATTTTAAGTGTCAATTCATGGCTTGGCAACCCCGAACACTTTATACTATTCAAAAACTCAGTTGAATGAATGTCTTCAAACAAACTTGAAGTTTTTTCTGCCCTGCAAATAGAATCTGAACTTAAATAAGTTCTTCCTTCTGAATGATTTATTTTAACCATGTACTCATTGATGGTGTCTACAACATCAAGTGTCGGAGCGAGTATTGCCCTTCCTTGTAAATATGACACGTCATGAAAAGATTCTGAAAATGACGGATATGTGCACTCAACAATTGACTGAATCAAATTATCTGATGCATTCACCAAAAGATCGTCTGGAATTTCTATAGAAGCAACACCATCATTTTCACCCCCATACGTTCCATCTTCGATACTCAAAATCCACTCAGAAAATGCCTTCAATTCGAGACCACTTTGATCATTACCAAGAGCTTGTAGTCGCATATTTTTTGTGAGTCTCAAGACCTTACAATGTGACCATAAATAAGAAGAGTTAATTGTTGCCATGACAATATCTTGCCTACTTCCTTTCTGTATAACTGGCAAGATCTGACGAAAATCTCCACCGAAAATCATAGTTTTTCCTCCAAATGGTTGATTGAAGCTATCTGCATTTTCGAACCTCATTATATCCCTTAAAGTTCTATCAAGAGCTTCAAAACAATATCTATGCACCATGGGTGCAACAATTAGATGTGCAAGTGGACTTCCTTGTTTGATATTGCACGTTGAGTCCTCGTGCAAATTTAAAGGAATGGCAAATCTTGAATGACCAGTTCTACCATTGGGTAATAAAAGAGATGCTATACCACTTGATGCTACATTCAACACTATTTCACCCTTTGATCTCAAAGCAGCTGAAAGCGTCTTCCACAAAAATGTTTTCCCAGTTCCACCACAAAAAATGTTTTCCCAGTTCTGAATAATTTCCCATCTGATCAATTTCCCACCTGATAAACCTGCTCCTCTATAATTTGTTTATGGGTAAGTAGATTATTTAAAAATTGAAATTTTTTTGTGTTTGAAATGACTGGTTGTATATATATGGAAGAAAGCAAATTATAGAGCAGGTTTATCAGGTTATAATTATAGAGGAGCAATTTATATTGGAGCAGGTTTCTCAGGTTATAAAGTAGTTTGAAATGACTGGTTGTATATATATGGAAGAAAGCACAATAGATATTGCAGATGGATGATGCATCACATATTGCAGGAAGAATAATAATATTTGACTTTCGCATATTGCAGGAAGCACAATAGATACTGATTATAAAATATTTACCTCTGCATCGACCATAACCAATTCCACTGATGGAGGAATCTTCAATTCATTATTGGTAGGAATAGTCCATTTCCTCGCAAGACGAAGCTTCAGGATCCAATCGCTTTTATGCTTATGAATATCTTTTAATAGGGTAATGTTTACCATTGTGTTCACCATTGTATTTTGTATGCGTAATAGAATTGCAAATGAGTCTGTACATGATATATTTATCAATATATATATATATATAACATTTCATCCGAAGTTGAATAGATTTTTATGACTCTTCATATGGGTAATCAGTACAAATGAAAACCTTTTCAAATGACTCTTCATATGGATAATCAGCACAGATGACTTTTGAAATGGGTAATCAATAGTTCAATACAGATGCAAGTGATAACACGGATGCAAAAATATTGACCAATCAGTAAAAAATGAATCTTTGGTTTTGACATCATGTATGTTATCAATTGAAAATATTCATTGAATTATTTAATATTTCAAATAGATACAATGGGACTGAGTGAAAAGTAATGTAGTCAATGGAAAGTTGTTTTAGTCAAAAGTGTTTAAAAAATGGAAAGTGGGTTTTGGCGGGATATTGCCTTAAATAGATGCGATAACATGACTTTGCCATTATATATATATAGATAATTTATGAAATGAGATTCGATGGGCATTAACATTTCTATTATTGAATTATTACCTAGATATTTCGTTGCCGTCACTCTTGTGATGGCAATGATTGGATATTGAGTGACGATTTCTTGCAATTCATTCCCTTCATTTGTTGCTAAATCTTCCCAAAGACTGATAATTATTGGTTGGTACCTGCATACTTTTCTCTATGATCACCAAGTAATGATATAGAAGGTTTTGCTTTATTATAAGTTAGACCAATATGATCAGTTTGTTGAATGAATTTCATATTTGTTTCGATTTGTTTATATATAAAACAACAATTTTAAATTTTTTTGGAAAAGAACAAAAGAAGGTCATGAGTACGTTGTTTTCTTGAGTATTGTTCTTACTCATTGTTTATCACTGTTATTTCCCTTAAAGCTTTCCGTGCTCCTCTTGAGGTTTCAATGGTTCGGGAATCTTTCATTTTGGTGACAATACCGCAAAAATCTGCAATTATAAAACAACAATGAGATATTGTTGTACAATATGTTTATAAGTGAAAAGTTGTTATGGGGAAGTCAATTTAATTACCCATGCTACATCCCAATGAGAGTGATCTTGAATGGCTTTGATGTCCTTGAAATTATAACTAATGTTGTCGGCGATAGCTTGGTATGCAACTTGGACATTTGAATATTTTTAAGCACGATTTCCTTTCTCGGTGATGTACATTTGGAAACATTGGATTGATTTTTTTGACTTCACCGTTGGAGATTTGATATGTTTTGTTGATTTCAAAAGTTTTGGAGAAGTGATTGATGTCCTCGTTGAAAATTATGATACCAATTTGAACACCCTGCAATGTATTATCTCACATTTAGTACAATGAAGATATTTAATATTGGGTGGGTGAAGTGTGTATACATAATCTTGCATTTTTGAGATATTAAATTAAAAGTAAATAAAAATAAATCATACTTTTGATTAATTTAACACTTACTTCGTCGTCAATCATTATGAGCTTTCAGATTTTGAAAGAGAGGGTTGGTCCACATGTTGTTTCTAATCCAACTCGCAAAGCTCTTAATCATGTAGTGAATGACTTTTGATTTATTTGGAGGTGCCTTACTTGAATAGCTGTGTCTGTCGACATATTGTCGTGTTGTTTGTTCTGTATTATGAATGCCAATAAATCATTGTAAAGAAACATAATGGACATAGTAATAGTAATTGAAAGAAATATGATGAAACCATATGAAAGAATTGTGAGCATTGTCATATGATAGCTTTAAATAACTAAGGAAGTTGTATTAGCAAAATGTAGGAATAAAAATTTATTTAAAATCGAATTCCCAAGTCAGTGCCCCTTTCTCTTCAATTGACAAACTCGTTAATTGTAAGGCACTCGTATGATGGAAATAGTATTTGCATGTGTGATACATTAAATAAGCTAAATATGATGAATGGGTGCTTTTTATTATCCTTAAAAAATATTGAAAACAAGCTATAAATCAGCATCGATGGACGGTGTAAAAATTCTAAATCATGCATCAGTGAACTGAAAAGTAATGTGAAAATCTTAAATATAAAGATTTAAATATAATCAATTTAAACTTAAATATAATCAATTTAAAATACACAACTCACAAAATTCTAAGAGAAGAGAGTAACTTAGAGATTTCAAAGTTGACTTTAATGCGTCTAAGAGGGTGGCGGGTATAGAGGTTTTTGCAAGAGAAAGCAAACAGAAGGAAACCAAAAAAACTCATAAATCAAAACATCGCGTTTTTGTTACTTATTATGCTAGCAACACCAGGAAGCAGTTTCTGTCTCCGAATTTAAAATGTGAAAAATCTATATTCAATTTTTGTAAAATGATAATTTTAGAAAGAAAAGAGAAGGATTTGAAATCAATTGATGTAAGACATTTTCTGTAGACAGAACTCAATTATTCAATAAAGGAAACGTAGATACGTATGGTAAAAATGATAATTTCAAATTGAAGACATAAAGGCTTCGTGTAAATAGCAGACAAAGAGCTTGTGCCAAGTTCTCTCAATTGGCGCTGTAGTGGCAGATAAGGGAAAATTTCCAACTGTGTTGCTTTGTGTAAATAGCAGAAGGGGAAAGTGAAGTGAACTTTAGTGAGACCCAATACCCAATAGATGGTCAGGTTCAAATCTTATTAGTATTACTGGATTCTACTGTGAAAAGCACAGGAAACCAATTAAAATATAACTTAAATCGAAAAGCAATGCAGCCAAGGCAGTGATTAGGATCATACACAGTCAATTACAATGGCTGGTAGGAATTGTTTTACCATGAAAAGGACAGTGACTCATCCCAAGTGAGATTTTTGTTTGATTTAACCACTCCATATATGTAGGTATCTGATCAGGATTCATGGCCAAAGTGCAAAGTACCCTACTTAATCCAAAATCTAGGTTCAGTTCAAAAGCATCCAACCAAACTAATTGATCTGTTTTCTGCAAATTGAGAGATCTTTACATAGGATCAACGTTGTTGGGGTAGTCGGCTACTGTCCGTAGAAGATCAGAATCATTTTCATTCATGAAAAGTATCATGTAAGATGATAGAGTACCAGTGAACACAGTTTGTATAAGATGAATAAAGGCTATACATAGTTATGTTAGCTCAAGCATCCAACCAAACTAATTGTTATGCTTGATTTTGCAGATGAAAGCGAGAGTATGTTGCTTGATTGGCCAAAGCGTATTCACATTATTTAGGGGATAGCACGAGGTCTTCTTTATCTTCATCAAGATTCTCTACTTAGGATTATGATGAGTTGGTTACCTAACATGGAGTTATAGCTCATGGTTTGGCAAGGACTAAAGTTCAAATTATCCCGCTTGGATTTATCCTAAAAATATTACCAAACACCCTATATAAAAGTGCTCCTCTCCACATATGCATGTGAGGCGGAGTGTTAAAGATAGCAAATAACATGACCTACATTGTTGCTCTTCTTTCTAACAGCTTAAGCTTGATAAGTATAAGGGGTTATGTAGCAACAAAATATTGTACAGCAGGGCTTTAAAGCTAACGTGTGCACACACACGCCATGAAAATGAAAAAAGTAAAAGCAGTAACAAGTCGAGATGTCGTTAGTACCACCAATCATCAATCAACCACCATCCTTGGTACAACAGTTTACAAGAGTAGAGATATTGGTTTGTACCGACTTTATCTTCTCTTGTAACATAACTATCATGCTTTGTGTTTCTTAGCTTTGAACAGTATGTTCCCAAAACAACTCACCAGGCAAAGTTTGAAACTTTGCATCAGAATATAACTCTTTGAGGTGTGCCGGCTGCCACACGAATGTTTTTAGAAGTTTTGTTGAAATTGGAATGAAAACCATGATGAATGATTAATTTTTATCTCATGGGTACCTTTCTTTTATCTGCACAAGAACTATTTATAACAACATGACTACTTTATTCTTGAACCTGAGCAATATTTCTCCTCCTAGACATCAATATATAATGAATAACAATATCCAAGCTATTGAATTAATAGCATTCTTTTCTGTCCCAAAACAATTTTCTTTTAAGATCTAAAATATAATAGCATAACAATGTATATACCAGTGAGTAGCAATACTATCAAAGAACACATAATCATGTCCTCCAAACCAATGATTCAATGATCGATTAAGCCCACTTGTAACTGGGAGACGAAGTAATTTCTATTTTGTTCATAGCATGTTGAATTTCATGAACTAAGGTCATAGGTTACCAATTATGCAGCTAGATATTTAAAATTATATGCAAAAATAGGTATAAATGTGGGTTTGAGACTGAAGAGAAGAGACACGTAGCTGAACTGATTGATATTCTGTTACATGTAGTTGCTACATGTCTCCGGATTATGCAAGAGATGGGATTTTCTCTGTAAAATTGGATGTTAAGTGGGTTTATTATGTGTTCAACAAGGTCTAGGTGATAGGCCAACAATGTTTTCTGTGGTTCTGATGCTGAATCTGTAAATGACTCTTGTTTCATAGATTATTGCAAGGCTTATAGTCAAAGAAGGCCTGATGTTCAACCTATAATTTATAACATAAACAATCAAGCCAAAAATTCAAACAATCCAGGGAACTACATGATGCTATGAAACATTTATGCTAAAGCAGGGATGTGGTCAGATGTTAAGAGGTTAATAGACAGAATTGAAAAGAATGCAATCAAGAAGGAGTCTGCGTGGAGCTGGATGCAAGAAAAAATTAGGTTAAGCTTACCTTGAAATTCCAATGCGTTGCCTCTTCTCCGGCGTTGCTTTATCTTCTGCTCCAGCTTGTCTTTTGCAGTAGTCGAAATTTGAGTGAGTTTTTTGAGTAATAATAGAGTTTTACGAGCCATATATATACTTTCTCCCCTTGCCGCCGTTATTTTTCCCAAGCGTCTCTCCCGCCACAAGCTATCTGTCGTTAATGCTATGAAACGGTTGGCACCACTACTTCTATTTTTATTTTGTTAATTAATTAATAATTAATAATTAATTAATGAGCCATAAACAATCATAAAAGAGTAAGTTATATTGTGGTTGAGGAACCAAATAGAACTTTAACTTTCATGTTGGTGAACATGGACACCTTAAATTTGATATTCAAATTTAAAACCATCTTTTGGGTGGTTAATGTGTTGATTCTTACAAAATATTGGCGTCCGTAGCTATACTCGATTAACGTAAATGAGTGAGAATTTTTCATAGCTCTTAATTTTTAATTTAGATGCCGCTCAGAAAAATTTATTCCTTCATGAGTATTTGATCTGGACGGAATCAGGTCATCAGTTTGTCAAATAGTGTGCATATTTTTTGTTTTGGTTGAATTATATATCTACATAATTATGTATATTATCATTTTATTAGTTTATACGATATTTGTAATTATTTGTGGCTATTTGTGGTACAAAATTAACATATTTACTACATTTTTTTATATATTTAAGCTTGTCAAGATAAAATTACCATTGATTTGATAAATAAATGTGATTAATGCAATTCTAACATATACTAAGGGATCTCTGGCATGCAAGAATGAGCTACTACTACTACTACTACTACTACTACTACTACTACTACTACTACTACTACTACTATTATTATTATTATTAATTATTATTATTATTATTATTATTTTATTATTATTATTATTATTATTATTATTACCATTATTATTATTATTATTATTATTGTTATTGTTATTGTTATTTTTATTATTATTATTGTTATTAATTTTGGAGATTTAATTTAATATAATTAATTTTGTTTTTCCTATTAAAAAAATTAATAAGAAAAGTCTATAAAAAGATGTCAATGTGATTATTTGTATTTTATAATAAGATATATCAAGTTGGTAAGTATTAAAAATTTTATGGGAATTTTCTCTGTATTTAAGTTTGTAAAGATAAAAGTACCATCAATAAATAAATGTGATTAATGCAATTCTAACATATACTGAGGGATATCTGGCGTGCAAGAATGAATTATTATTATTATTATTATTATTATTATTATTATTATTATTATTATTATTATTATTATTATTATTATTATTATTATTATTATTATTATTATTATTATTATTATTATTATTATTATTATTATTATTATTATTATTATTATTATTATTATTATTATTAAGCTTGATTATTTGTTGTTGTTGTTGTTAAGCAGAACCCCAACCTTGTTTCAATCAGGACAACACTTCCTTGGTCCCCACAAAGAAACTTCTTCGCTTTAGATTTTGTTATGAACACACCCTATTTCCAGCTTCGTATGTTCAAGAGAGGTTTTGAATGAAATAGAATCAATAAATAGTAGGTTCGAAACTCAAGAGTAAATCCCAATATTTATCAATGAGTTATAGCTTATTACATTTCGCTTGATAATAATGCTTTACATTTCAATATAGTATTCCTATACAATCTCTCGTCAATCGATTATTCTTGAAGTCTTTTTACAAGCGCTGTTATCAAGTAATTTAAGTAATTCAAAGAAAAGTTCTAGTAATGCAATTTTCAGAGAATTCAAGAATAATCTAGTGGAAAATTCTTCAGAACCAATATTCGAGATGAATGGGTGTGATAGTAAGTTGTTTGAGCTATTGTTCGATGCTTGATCGCCTTAATGTATAAGCAACAAGTGACACCATGTTCTTTCACGTAACTCGGTCTCGAACTCTGTCCGAATCGTTTAACTACTTCTTTACTCACGGGTTAACCATCTCTAACCTCGCAATGACAACCAAGGCAACATGACGATTGATTTTAATGAACTCCTCCCTTTCCTAGTACCCAATTCCACTTGGCTTCACTTTGTTCGCAATAATCATTATTGTCGCCTTGCGCGCCTTTAGAATTCTTAACCAAAGAATTTGTGTGTTCATGGGTAAGTTCATTTATTTTTGCAATCTTCTTCTCCTTCATTGAGTGATTTCATGAGTTTTCTGGTGTCTCAAATAACGATCAAGGCTACATAAATGAGGGAACGCAGCTCCTAGAAACTAATCCAAGTGTCAGGACATCAATCTCAAAGAATTTGATAGAACTGAAATGACCAGAAAGTATACTTCAAATAAGTAAAATGGAGAAACCCTAAATCAGGGGTATCGATATATGAAATTTCGTAATCATTCAATTTACCTTCACATAGGGTTGATTTTGACAGTGGGCTTTCATTGGCAAAGTGGTCAGCATTTAGATTCAGCATAGGTTGAATTTCTCTTTAAGCTCAAATGTGAGAAGTCCACCCACATAGTAAGTGTGTTCTCACGACTTGAAGTTCAGCTTCCACTTTATCAAAGAACCCATCCTTCATATCTTACTTAAGAAGAAATATCAATTTAGTACAACTACTCTTGCAAGTAAATGAACGCATCTAATGAATTTCATGACTATACCTTTGCTACTAACATGAGGGAAATATTTAAATTGCTTTGCAAGATGACTTTTTCAGCTTCTGATACAAAATAAAACGATTACACAATGCAAAACCTTATTGAAGAGAAGTCTAAGCAATAGATGAGTACTTCATCAACTCAGATGTTGAAGTTGAAGTCGGTGATCTTTAAAATTTTCCATTCTCAAAAGGAAAAGCCCTTTAAAAGATGATATCAAATTCCATGACTTTGATTTCTCGTTGAACTCATAATTTATGAGGTTGCCATAGTTAGGGATGCCAACCGGATTCATAAGTTATGTCAATGAAAAAGAATTTTCTGTCTATCAAGAATCGCTTTTTTCAAAACGCAATCTAATAAACAAAAACTCTCAAAACACACAAAAAGGATGTAGATGAGAAATAAAGTGTTAGTGTCTCATTTTGATGGATTTTGGCCAACAGCTACCTACGCTACCTACCTTTTTTTGTCCTTTTAGGGCAGTTTCTTCAAGGATTTGGTAATGGTTTTGTTGGG